>BSYO01000035.1:7894626-8369626 GCA_033239525.1 Nepenthes gracilis | reverse complement strand
TATTTTATATATATTATATAAACAAAATTGATTAGATTATATATATATATACATATATAATAATCAATTTTGTTATTTTTATAATAAGAAGAGTCATTTTGAAAATGCAATGTACCGAGAGAGCAAATAAGGTCGCAGACAAGAGGTGCTTGCAAGAACCAGTGGTGCTCCGACTAATGAAAAGCCCAAAGAGAAAAAAAGGAAGCAAATAGAACTACAGGCCAAGGAGTATACCGCAGTGGAAGGCTCTGTTCTGTGTCTTCTTTGAAAATTGATACAGGACCTTATCATCCCAGACTCGACTTAATGATGGCCGCACATGAGATCGCACGAGACCACTTCGATTATGAGCGCACAAACAATGTTGTTGCGTGGGGATGCGATTCGTCAAGCTAGGGAAAACAAAACTACCCGGCCCTACCGGATTATGAATGTGAAGGCCTTTCCTTCGAAAGGAGACCAGGGAAAGAAAGAGCTATGCTATTGACTGACCTTTTCATAGTAACTTCAAATCAATAGGCCTCCCCTTTTTTCTCATTATATGATTTATTATTATATTAAATCCATAACTATATAATCCGAGTCAAAATATCAGCGTGTTACAACACATACTCCCAGTATCCTTGAGCCATATCAGCTACAGTTTAAGTCAGCTTGATTGGCCACCTATATTCTCTGTCTTCCATAGCTAAGGTTGATTACTATATTTTACCACTTGCAACTTTGGGTTCAACTTCAAATTTAGTTATATATTAGGATATCTGAATATATTAGTTTCGATTAATTCTCTATGATGGTTCTTGTTAAAATGTATGGAGGAGGTCTACTACAACAAAACTTACCTTCCTACTGGCGGAAGTGAGATCATATATCACATATGTCCTCGTCAAGAGCGATACCACACAAATCTCATGCCTCGGATCACAAAACGACCCACTAGGGTTTTGTACCACCATGGTCCTGTAGTAACCTCGCCTCGACAAGCATGCATATGGACTGATGCAAGGCCTAATTCATAGTTTCGCAACATACGGATACACAAATATATATTTATATTGTCCGGGTATCCATAAATCACAAAGCCCTCAGAAATCATAAATATCTGTAAAAACCACCAAACAACCGATAAAACATACATGCATGTACATAAGAAACAAATGGGATGTATATACATGTATGTTTGTAAAATTTCAAAACAGTAATCAAAATACATTAAAAATTAAATCAGACTAAGAATAGAGTTAGAGGATACTTGTCTTAGCCTTATACTCTGCAAATTGGAAGAAAGGATACTCCGAAGTGCCTGAATCGTGTGTTTCTCTCTCCAGTCACCCCTTTCTCTCTCTAATAGCTTGCTTTCTCTCTCCTTCGCATTGCGTCACCTCGCTTGCAACTGCCGCTGCCTCACCTGTGAGCCGCCGCCTCCTCTACCTCCTCTCGTGGTTGCCGTCCTTCCTCGGTGAGCTGTCTTTCCTCCCTGCATGCGTTGCCACCGCGCCAATCTCTTCTCTCCTTGTGTCATCGCCCACGCTACACCGCCTTCTCTCTTCTCCTTCCTTCTCCTCATTCTCCTTCCTGCATTGCTTCGCACAAAATCTTCTCTTTTCTCTACTCCCTCTCTCTCTCTTTCCTTCTTTCTTTCCCCGCGCTTCGCCCGACGCCGCCTCCCTTCCCTTTATTTCTCCCATTTTCCTATTATTATTATTATTATTATTATTATTATTATTATTATTATTATTATTATTATTATTATTATTATTATCATCATCATCATCATCATCATCATATATTTTTTCTTTGTTCTTACTATCCAACTGGTGCATCTCGGGTGACAACTGACCGACCCAATTTCCTTTAAAATTTTATAATATTCAATTATTTTTTATCACATTCAAATTACCTATAAATAAATATATTCTATTTAAATCAAATGAAAATCCGAATATGACATGAAGTGCTAGGAGCTCGGAGCTAGATGTTCCGATTGCTACTTCTGAAGCTACTTTCGGCTCAGCCTCGAACGTGGGGGCCTCCAAGAGAGGCACGTCTGCTGCCACGACTCTTCCCTTGGGCTTGTCTTTGACTCTGACCTCAAACGCTGGGGGCTTGGAAGAAGGTACCTTGACAATATCAGCATGAAGCTCCAAAGTAACTACCTCAAGGATGTTGGCCACCGGGAACTCAATTAGAGACACCTCCTCAACCTTCCTAGACTGAGTCTCACCGATCCAAGAAGAACCCTTGGCAAAGCTAGCAAGGATGTCAGGTAGAGCCTTCTCGGACAGCGGTGGCAAAATGGTCGGCACCCCAAATGAAGCAAGTATTGGAGCAAGGATCAAAACATCTTCGGCTCAAGCCTCAGTAGCAGATTTCGAAGGCTTGCAACTTTCATCTGATATGACAGCCCCAAAGGCTTGGGCCAGGGAGGATGTAGAAGTGGGGTCCACCCTCATTGACGACCTCTTCCTTCTTATTAGTTGATCGATAGTGGTTTCGTCTTCAGAGGAGGACCCGGCCGAGGCCTTTTTGTGCTCAGGCGCTTGGGCTGATGGCTGTTTTATTTGAAGAAGCCTTTGTCTCCTCTTATACATCCTTTTCTGAACCGATAGTGTTAGAGAAGCATCTGACCCCTCCAATACAGGCTTCCATTTAGCTTGAACCAGGGACTCCGCCAGCAGCAATTGGTTCTTCTTATTCTTGTTGAAGGAGCTAGCTTTTCCTTAAGAAGATTTGTCAACGCCTTGGCCGACTCCTTCTCATATTCCATTATTTCAGTATTAAAAATAAAGAGACTCAACCCTATTCGTTGGAAAGCTCCATTCAGAGGGAACTACCAAATAAAAGAACTCGTCCTTCCATCTCTTCATTGAGTCAAGATTTTTCCCACTTAACTCAAAATCAGGCCGTTGAGAGACAGAAATCCAGTCAGCACCATGACAAAAACGAAGAATAACTTTCACACCCTTAGTGTCCAAAACTAGGCCGTGAATATGAGCAAAAATGCACAAAGAAACTAAATACCCAACTGCATTAGGTTGCAGTCTGGCGACCAAAATGTGGAGAGTTACAATTATTTTATACAACTTTGACGCCAAAGGAAAACGGAGAGCACATTTTAGATGGATCTTATAAACGGTGATGTAGCTTTTTGGTGGAGAATAGGCTTTACCACCAACTCTAGGCTTTACCACCGAGCTTGGAGGTAGTCGACATCGGCGGAGGTGAGAGTAGACTAAATATCATTGACATCGGGAACCATTGAGAAGGAAGGGTTTCAGAGATGAAGAAGGAGGGAAAAGGATTTTGAAAGAGATGCAAGAAATGAACAGTTTTAAAAGTGTGGAATAAATGATTTGGGGTGCATTTGTGACGGGACATTTGAGTTGAAAAGATGCCGTTGAGATGAAAATCTAAAAAAAAATGCGTCTTATCATGATGGTGATACGTGTCGGCACCTTATTGGCTCTACAACACGTCAAATTGCCCAAAGTGAGTAATTATGGCTGGTGCATTTTTAAGAATGGCATGAGACTCGAAGAAACTTGGATTTAATGTTGCTACTAATGACATAGATGAAATCTATCGGATTAATAGCCCTCGTCTCTCGTCTGATGAAGCCCTTAAAATTGAAATTCCTCGTTGAAATGGACGCTCAATTTTACAATAAATGTTTCGACTCCCACAATAAATTAGCGGAAGCAGAACAAAATTAAATATTCAATACACGTAAAGAATATTTGTGTCTAGATGATACGAGCGATACGAGTATAAAAATAAAGCAACAACAATACTAAAAAGATAAACTTTTTAGTGACGAAAGGAAAACTCGATTCCCACGATAATCGATAAAAATCCTCCGAGCTTCCACGGCCAGGGAAGAAATGTACTATGAAAATCACCTTATAGATCGAGTGGTAATAACGTGTTAACCTAGCTGACGCACTCTCGTCTTGTGATCCCTACCAAGGAATTCATTGGATTTACCTACGGCAACAATGTAACCAACACCTTCCGGTCTTCATGTCAATCTTCCCTCATGTGCTACTTGAATTGCCGAACCCACTAGGTTCCAGTGTTCACGCTACCAACGTCGCTACGAAGGTTAACCCATGGGAGAAGAGAAAGAAAGATGAGAGGAGAACACTTCGTCAATGGTTCACAATTGTTGAAGAGAAGTGTTCTTGAAAATGGCACACAGAACAAATTGATATTCAAGTGAGTAGGCTCCTCAAAAGTCAGCCGAGCTTCCTAGGGTTCAAGATATATGGCCACAATATATAGAAATCCCCAAAATTTTAAATTAAAAAGTGACCGTTAGACATATGGAGGCCAGCGCTGCTCGAGCGCTAGTCGAGCACTCGATGGGCCCTAGTTAGGGCTCGGAGCCAATGACCTCACGCGGCTCGAGCGCCTGATTTGCAAAAGGGCACTCGAGCCCACTTCGGGCGCTCATGAAGCTCCCGGCAAGGGAGGCATGCCTGACTTGTGCCTCGGGTGCCCAGCGGGCGCCCTTTCCGAGACGGTGAGAGAAAAACATGATGCGGGACGGTGAGAAATGGCGGAAATACTGGAATTTGATGATGACGATCTTCGAACATGAAACAGATGAAAATCTTCGAGGTTGATAAGTTCTCACAGTTAGTGAAAGTGCCGACAAGAGTCCAAGTAAACAACCTGACACAGACACAGAATATGTCAACTAAAAATATGCCTAACAATCTCCCCCTTTGACAATTCCGTGACAAGACACATACAAAAAAAGTATAAAGAAAATACAAGTGAATCACAGGATTAGACACCACCGAGATAGAACCCGTGTACATGAAAATCTACTCCTAGTAAAAGAAACACATAAATATAATAAAATACAAGATGCCTTGAGACAATTGATACAGTACAATGAAGTACAAAAATCCAAACTTCAGAAGCCACCACCTACTATGCATCAAGGAAGAACAGCTATTCTTGGACAGATATGGTTAGTGCAGAAATAGCAAAAATACAATAGTAGGAGGTAACTACACATAAGCATAAAAGAAGGGCAAGACAAAAACTCCCCCTATCAAAAATAACCTCCCCCTATCTCCCCCTCAAACCACATAGTGAGACATTTTTCTATGGTAGAGGTTTGCTCCCCCTTTTTGTCACGATGACCAAAGGATAATAGAGCTCACTCTTCTTAATGCATAATTTTTTCTCACATTTTATGACGTTGTTTAAGTTCATCATTTGATCATTTAGATATTGGATGTGGTAAATAAGATTCTCTATCTGAGAGCTTTGTTGCGACTTATTTTGTCTTAATGATATGGGACAGTGGGGACGAATATGGCCAATAATTTCACATCAATGGCACATTGGAACAAATTTGGTAAATCCATCAAAAGGGTACATTTGCCTGCTGGTGGAATTAAGACGAAACTTTTTCATACTTGTTAAATTTTGATAGTTTTGTATATTAGTATCCCTCTTTGGCGAACTGCTGGACACTTTGTCAATATGAGCAGACAACAGATTGTTTTGTCTAGGGAGGGACGTGGGTTGGACAAATACAGTTTTAGAATTATTAGTGGATTTCAAATTATTTTCAAAATAACCCAAGCCGGTTTTATTTCCTCTTATTTTTCCCAAACAAAGCATATGGTTGAATTTTTTAGGCCCATTTGAAAATTGTTTCAAGTCCTTTCGAGCAATCTCTAAATCAAATTCAAGAGTTGCGATTTATTTAGTAAAAGAACTTTTCAAATTCTCAACTTCTTGAACCTTTGTGTCTAACTCGAATTTTAGAGCTAATTTTTCTTTTTTCATTTTAGCTAGTTTGTACTTGAGTGACACATTCATTTTCTTAACTTGAAGGCATTCTTTAAATAATTTGTCATAAGCATCCTAAAGGTCATACAGATAAGATTCTGACTCGTTCTCGGAGTCATCAGATAGCTTAAGACTTGCCTCTAAGGGATTATCATTTTCACACATTGAGGCCATAAAGGCCATATACTTGACATGGCTATCTTTAGAGCATTTTTCAGCCTCTTCTTCTTCTTTATCACTCAATATCACATTAGTTTTATAGGCTTGACCTTGATGGCGTTTAAGGTTTGAACATTCGGCACGATATTGATCAAAACCTTTACATTCGTGGCATTGAACACTTTGAGTACTTTTAGATTTAGATTCTTTAAATTCACGTTGACCTTTCGTATCAGATTTTAGAGTTCGTTTTAAATCCACACTTGGTAAGTCAGATGAAGATTTATTTTTCTTCAAAAATTTTTTTAAATTTTTAACAAATGTAGTAAAATCATCATCGCTATTTGACTCGTCATCGGAGTCACGATCGCTTTCTTCCCTAACGGATTTTAGGGCAATTGATTTTTGTTTCTTTAACTGTGAAAGTGTGTGCTCATAAGTTTGGAGGGATTCTACAAGTTCTTCGATCTTCATTTTATCAAGGTCTTTACTTTCTTCGATAGCGGTGACCTTAGGTCTAAATCGTTCAGAGAGTGATCTAAGAATTTTTCTAACAATTCTATTTTCAAGAATCCATTCTCCCAAATTAAACGTTGAATTCACAATATCGTTCAATTGAGCATATAATTCATCGAAGGTTTCCTCATCTTTCATACGGATTTCTTCAAATCGAGTGGTTATTATTTACAATTTTAAAATTTTAACCAATTTAGTACTTTCATCGGTTATTTCAAGTATTTTTCACGTGTCTTTTGGAGTCTTACACATAGATATGCGTTTGAATTCTTCGGGAGATACGATCATAAAAATAGCATATCATTCCTTACTGTTCCAATTGCACGCATCAAATTCTTCTTTTGACCACAAAGACAGAACATTTAGGTTCATCACCACTTTTGGGTGGAGTCCACCAAATTTGGGTGCTAGCCCACACGCGCTCATCCATAGATTTGAGGAAGGCTCTCATTCGAACTTTTCAATAGGTATAGTTGCTCTCATCAAAGAAGGGATGTACGGAAAGCGATCTACTCATATACATCTAGATCGGGGGTCGCGGATCCGGGTAAGCCTCTAATACCAATTGAAACCACAATAAATTTGCGGAAGAAGTACAAAATTAAATACTCAATACACGTAAAGAATATTCGTATCAAGATAATATGAGGGATAAAAGTATAAAAATAAAGTAACAACAATACTAAAAAGACAAGCTTTTTGGTGACGAAGGGAAAACTCGATACCTACGGTAATCGAGAAAAACCATTCGAACTTCAACGGGTAGGGAAGAAATGTACTATGAAAATCAACTTACAGATCGGGTGGTAATGACGTGCTAACTTAGCCGATTTACTCCTATCTTGTGATACTTACCAAAGAATTTCTTAGATTTGCCAATGATAACAAAACCGGACACCTTCCGATTTTCACATCAATCTTCCCCCTAGTGCCACTTGAATTGCCGAAATCACTGGATCCCAATGTTTATGCCACCAACGTCACTACGAAGGTTAACCAACGAGATAAGAGAAAGCAAGATGAGAGGAGAACACTTCGTCAATGGGGCACGATTATTGAAGAAAAGTGTTCTTGAAAATGGAGTACAAAACAAATGGATATTCAAGTGAGAAGGCTTCTCAAAAGTCAGCGAAGCTTCCTAGGGTTCAAGATACAAGGCCACAATATATAGAAGTCGCCAAAATTTTAAATTAAAAAGTGGCCGTTACACACATGGAGGCCTGCGTCGCTCAAGCGCTGGCTAGGGCTCGGGGCCAATGACCCCACGCCGCTCACGCGCGCGATTCGCAAAAGGGTGCTCGAGTTCGCTTCGGGCGCTCATCGAGCTCATGGCATAGGAGGCGCGCTTGGCTTACGCCTCCGGTGCCCAGCGGGTGCCCTTTCCGGGACGGTGAGAAACAGTGAGAACACTGAAATTTGATGATGACGATTTTCGGACATGAAATAGATAAAAATTTTTCAGGCCGATAAATTGTCACAGTTACTGAAAGCATCGCCAAAATTCCAAGTAAACAATTCGACACTGTCACAGAATATACCAACTAAAAGTATGCCTAACACTCATCTAGGCAGCCAACGAAGTCCATCGGACTAAGAATATGGGTTCACACAAATGATTGTTCTCGAATATCATACTAGAAGATTGAATTTCAAACACCCTAGCATGGGAGTTAGTGATCGGTATTGTTATTGACGACCCAAGGGGAAGAGTCTGTCCAAGGATTCGGCCCGCAAAATATGAAGACCTAGTCAGCCCAAATGAGTGGACATGTCCGTTGGCCTTATCCAAGCATTTCGCTCCTTAAATTAAGATGGAATCAATGCCAACGGTCAAAGTGGTTTCTCTCTTATCTTGATTTAATGGTTTCAAGCACTGGTTGGAACCGATAGTTGAGCAGAATCTTATCCACCTAACGGTTTCTTAGGCGGTTAATAGAAAAAATTAACCTCCCCCTAACTTTTATAAAACCCTCTCATTTCCAACAGGAAATGGGACAATGCTTAACCAAATTAAAAAACAAATAAAAGATAAATTCTAAGACTTTAAAAGCGTACACATTCTCTCTCATTAAGATATTTTCAGAAAAGTACAAATCACAAACAAAATTATTTAAAGAAGTATATTTACTTGCATTTTCCTATTTCTTTCCTTAAAGAAAAATACTGACTTAAGCGTTGGAGAATATATCAAAGAGTAAGTCTCGCAAATCATTTGACAATATTCTATTGTATTGTATAGGATTCAAATTAAGAGTGTATGGAGATCGAACCCGTTTTAGACCCAACAGATAAACCTTGACTCCCTAATACGTACTACAATTCGCATTCAAGGATGCACCATATTTATAATTGCTTCTCTTTACTGAATATTTTTAGTGTTTGGTCAATATTTAAATAATTTAATATCATATATTAAAAATAAGAAGAGTTACATATGTTATTAATGTTATAAAGTGACATAAATTACATTATAAATATAAATATTTTCCGTAAACTTATGCGATCTTTAAGGAGATTTATTGAAATCGGTATATTACATTTATATAGGTACATAATTGATAATTGTTTATTATAGTTTTGATATAATAAAAAAATTGTTAAACATTCATAATTATCTAGATTGTCATTTTAAATAAATATTATGTATAAAACATTAAAAAATAGCACATACAAAGTCTAGATAAAACTAAAAGTGCCTTATTATCTCTCTTAAATAAATTTCATTTCATTTCATTTTAGTACTACTTCCATAATTATTAATTATTCGACTCATTACTTAGTTATTCATTCATTTTATTTACCTTCTCAAATAACACTAGAATAAAGCCAATTACGATACTTGGTAAAAGTTCAGTCTTTTGAGAAATAATGCTATTCATTTCACCTTATTATTTGTTACGATATCGCACAATATCTATTAATTTAGGTCAATCATATCCTCAATTAGTCTTATAAATCCCAACGTGTAATTTTTTTGGTCTACAATGCTGACAATCAACAACTGAAATCAATAAGATTCAAGCTTGTGTCAAATACAAATCAATCTTCCTAACCCTTCATACATTTTGCTCAGTCTCTCATTTTATGGGTTTCTTACAATTAAGCCAAACATAATGTTTATTTTGTCTAAATCGTTAAATATAAAACTAGAGCACCCTCAAAAACAGGATTACAATTAAATATCTCTCTCTCTCTCTCTCTCTCTCTCTATCTAATTCCCGATTGCATTAATCCAGCACAAAATTGCGTACAAGTGATTGGCTAAGCAACGTCAATGAAATTTGATATCTTCATATTTGAGAATCACCAAATTAGAAGTTTATAAGGTTGTCACCTGCCTGTCCATGAATGTAACAGCAGTTCGAAAAGCTGATCAGCTGTTTTGACCAAATGGAACTGCTGGGAAGATGTTTACTCGGATGACAACAATTCGATGAAAAAAAGCCTTAGACAATCGAGGGCTAATGCGAAAATTCTGTTATTAAACCTCAGCCAACTTCAAACGAGGAACGATATTCATTGACTGCAACTCCTGAAAATAAGAAATGCAAACAATATTGTTCAGCAGGTAAGATGAAGGTAAGTTCAGCAGCAATGAAAAATATCAAAAAAAGACAGCCCAATACATCAAAAAATATTGATCACACGATCAAAGTAAGTCGAATGAAATGGAAATTGATATATGAATGGTGTGGAAGTAAAGATACCAGTTAAGCTCAAAGGAAAATACTACAATAAGGCTATAAGGCCATACAAATGCTGTTGAAGTAATGGGTGGTTTGATAAAAAACAAGTTCAAAACAAAAGGGCAAAGAAAAGATGGATTTGAGACTGATATTGAACCACGAAATTCCTTAGTAAAATGAATCTTGTTCTATAGTTGATCATAGATTTCTCTATAAAGAATACAAATTTGAGTTTAAAGAGGGGGAAGGAGCCCTTGATCCACAACTGATAGAGGAGGATTTATTTAATCATACAATTTGGACTCCTAGAATATAGCAACCTTAGAACGTGATATATTGATTGATATTTGTTTATTATCTTATAATTCTTAATTTTTTTTTATTTCAATGTATCCAATACTGGTATGTATTATTCGATATATTTGATACTGATACTATAATACTCGACATCACTACCAAAAGGAGACTACTCAAAATGGGCAGCTCTTCCCCTACCCATAAACCGATTTGGGTCACTTAAAGAAAATTCCATGCTGATACAAAATATCTTACATTGAGATTTATTTGTGAATTATTCTTATGCACATTTTTAAGGGTCAACTACTGAAGGAAATATCAATTGCTAGTTTTTTCCCAAATTAAAAAAATTGTCATTGTATAAACTACAAAAAATCCTTCTTAGACCTAACCAAAATCGGGCTTGGGCCAAACAGAGTTTAGGCTTAGATGAAAATTTATGACCACTAAATTAGGCTAGGCGAGACATTCCAGTCACTTAGGCCAAAGACTATAACCATGCTCATCTATAATCTAAATCAAACAGAATTAGGTCGGTTTATGGACAAGTTTTATTTTTAAGTATTTTTATTTAAAAATTTATATTTCCATGAAAAACCAAAAAAATATAAAATATTTCAAAAATTATAATATTTAGACTAAATTATTACTAAGTATATGATTAAATGAAAAATATTCAGATAAAAAATTTAATTATACAAAAAATATAATCTAATAAAATAATTTTTTAAAAAAATTTGGTATTTATTTGAAATAATATATACATATATATTTGCAAAAAAAGTTCATAATATGGGTCTGGCAAAGCTGGTCACTTTTGCTTATAACTGTGCTTGTCCAAAATAAATAATTAAGCCAAATTTTTTGACTATACATATTTATAATACTAATATACTTTGACCAAATATTACAAAATTTCAAGTTGGTTGAACTTGACAAATCCGGTGGTCTGATTTTGATCAAGTGTAGACTCCTTCCTAGGGAATTGAACAGAGAAGAGGAATTGAAAACAATACTATTCAAAAATGAAAGAGTTGAAGATCAATGGGCAGAAACAACCTGTCGAAAAAAATTAAACGGAGAAAATTAAGGTTACCTGAAAGAGAAGCTTGCATGCATATGGCAACTTCATTGTAGATATATTGTTGCCGCTCCTACAAGAACTGCAAAAGCCGGTTTTCAACTTATGGTTGTAGTATCCTAATAAGCCACATGCCCTACATACCTGCAAAAGAAGACAGATGCAATAAGCAGAAACAGAGAAGCACTACCTACCTCTATGAGGATTATCTAAATGCAGGAAAGTTTTAGTAAAGGCAAAAGCAACCATTATCACACACAATAATAAGGTTTCCGTGGGATACAAATAACCTCTGGCTGTTTTCTTTTAAAGACATGGCAAGCTGACCTTTTTTTTTTTTTTTTAATCTGCTTGCTTTCTTTTTTGTTGGAGGTGGGGTTAAGGGGGATAGCCGTATTCATTGAAAGTCGGATGTACAACTTGGAGGGGGATCTTTTATATCTTTTGAGATCCACCCAATAATATGGGTCAAAAATTCAAAATAAGTGATTCTAGACCTTACAAAAAGAAAATGGATTCTTGAACCCCATTCATGCTCATTTCACGTTGAGGAACTATAGAATAAAAAAAAAGTGATCCAATTTTACTTGTTTAAGAGTGTTATTATTATTATTTTTCTTTATAATATAGTATATTGCACTATCCTATATATATATATATATATATTTTTTTTTTTTTTTGGGGGCCCTCAAACTAATGCGCAGTTCCTTTGTCTCTCCTCCGAGACTATTGAACATAAATCCTATGGCCCAGGTGCATTTTTTTTTTCTTTTTTCATTTTGCTTTCATTTCTTTTTCAAATATAAAATACATAGATCGTTGGACTTATATCTAACGAAAGGGTTGTGTCTCAGGAGTGAGGTGTAGCTCCCCGGTTCTCATTATTCACAAGGAAAATTTTTAATGAGGCAGTACACTGCACTTTATAATTTACAATACATTTGACTCAAGTAAACTTCACAAATAATTTGCAAGAAAACAACTTGTCTTCAATCTCATAATGCTGTGGAGACCTCTTTTTATTTCTTTGAAACAAATTCATTATCAGCTGCTCACTCTACAACTTCAAGAGAGCAAAAGGAAAATAATGTATTTACTTACAATTGTACATATATATTCCGACAAATGCAGTGAATTTCTTAATTTTATATGGAAAAAAAAGTATACAATCTGAGTCATGCACTTACTTGGGCCTCAAAAGGATCGCTTGAGAGCATCAAGCGTTCGTATAACAGGCTGCTAGCACCATAAGCAATCAAACAATCACGCTCCATTTCTCCAACCCTCAGACCTGAATAGATGTAAAGTTGTTGGGAAAAAATGGCCTTTTGTTTTTTAAGTAAAATGTCTACTCTAGAAATAATACCTCCATTTCGACTCCTTCCTTCAGTTGGCTGTCGGGTCATCATAACACGTGGGCCCATAGCTCGTGCATGCATTTTATCTAAGACCTAAACAACATATAAGGAATGAGGTTTCACAAATAAAAGGATCCATGAGGTCTAGTGATTTGCAAGGCTGCAAGAATTATATTAAGATGAAAAACTAAACCAGTTAATATTGAGTTAAAAAAAATATCATTAATCTATTTCAAATTTTATTGCTTATGATCAACGAAGGTCATATTTAAGTCCATAACACCATTATGTACAGTCAACAATCACTTCCTAAAAATGAATTGAATCCCTGAAGAAACACAAAGGTTTTATATGTTTCATGCATTCATCACTAATCTTTTCAAGGTAGTTGACTAACGGTTATATAGAAAAGATCAAAATCTACAAAAGTTAGGATCTAAATGTTTGGTCTAAGGCATATCTAGAAATCAGGAATCAGAGCTAACATGCAGTTTAGTACTCTAAAGAATAATATTGTGTAGCATGGATCAAAAATATCCATCATTGTGTATCAGTACTAGATCCCAATACTAGAAATTTGTTGCGATGTCATTGTATTAGCGACATCAGGAGAATAAATCCATATTTAGTCCAATGGTACAAATATACATAGATTACTAATTTTATGATATTTTTAATGACCTAACAATATATCAAGCTCAATTAATTAAGTTGAACAAATCTCTTTACATACATAGATATATAATAAAAGATGGTGAAATTATAGATCACCCACTTTTGATGCGGCTATGAGATATTTTTTTTTTTTGGCATCCACAGCGTCTGATGCTGATATTTATTGTTTGATATGGTCAATAACAATATTTTATTCCATATAAGGAGAAGATAATCTAAATGAACAGCATAGTGAGTCCCTGGACTGAATATTTAAGGGGCAGAAAATGTCAGCCCCTGAACAACGTATTCAAGATTCACTGTCCCAAAGATTCATCATTCTTTGGCCTTGTTGGGCCACCCGCATGCATGACATGACAAGGCCCCAACTTGTGATCATTTATCAAATATATCCTTTTGGAATCTTGCTGTAGAGAGCTTCTTCCGCACAGCTGTATAAACTTTCAAGAAAATTGTGTCCACATCTGCTGGAGGGGCATTTTGAAATATTCTCTTATTACCTTCTTTCCAAATAAAACATACTGATGTTGCAAGTGTCAGGCAAAATGCGGTGGAATTTTCCTTCTTTCCCCTCCACTATTTTGAGCCTATTCTTTCCCCCTCTCTATTTTGAGCCTAAACAAAGTACTCCAAGTTGGGCCAACATTCTGCACTTCCACACAATGTGCTAGATTTGTTTACAATATAGATGGACCTTATATCTATCGTACAATAAAGTACCATAGAAGTGAATATATGTTTCACAAAAGAACATTTGAAGAACATGTTTTCATGGGATTCCATATCTATGTTGCACAGACACAGTTCATCTGTTGGTGATTGTTGTATTGGGTCCATCATGCCGTCTCTCTTCCACACTAGCGAGTCATAATATGGAAGCATGGGCTTACTGGTTAAGATCAGGTTTGACCACAAAAACTAGTTTTTCATGGATTGGAAGTTGGAAAATTCTTCAGGATAATTAAATTGTGAACAGTCAGTTATTATATGACCCAAATCCAATCTGTAGCATCTTCCCTTAATTCTTGAATCTCCATTGAGAACACATTTAACTGAGTACAAGACAAGCCTCTAACGATGGCAATAACTTTAGTATGCCTCGGAAGCCCTGGAAACAATGTAATCCATTCTCTGTCCAGCACTGGACTCATCTGACGCCAGTCTTACCAAAGGAAGGTGTTAGCACCATTGCCAATGGTGATGCAAACAAAGGGTCTAATGATAAGACTTTATATCATGATTTTCTAGAGGCCCAACTGAACATTTTGTGGGATCTTCACTATACAAATGCATCTTTCTGCATGTACCTATGAACCCCAATTTTCTGATCCCAATTTGTGGAATGTATCCTCTTTTGTAACTAGTCCCCTAAGCTTCCAGGACACAAGGGCCATGTTCAACACATCCTCTCATGCTACTTCCACAGATGTCATCCCTTCAACATTCCCATGCCACGGGAATCATCTCAGTAGGCTCTCAATCTAATTAAGAATTGCTTTCAGGAGGATAAAGATAGAAGCCCAATATACATGCAATGTAGACGGGATGGAGCAAATATGTTAAGAGTCTACCTCCAAAGAACAACCATTTATTCCTCCACGAGAAGATAAGCCTTGTGACTCTTTTTACTACTAGTTTGTGGAAATCAGCTGCATAGAATAGTAGGAATTAGGGGGACCCCCAAAGTATCTCGCAAGGAGCTCACCAAGTTGGAAGCCTATAATCTTTGCAGATCTTGGCCTAAAGATGTGTTTCCAGCACAAACAAATAGTTCACTCTACTTGTGTCAGCTTTGATGTCCAAACTCTATGAGTACTGCCAAGCACCTTTAAATGGTTCTCACCATGTAGGGGTTAGCCACTACCAAATGTGAGCAAATAGTAGAAAGTTGTCCGCAAATGAGAGCAGAGTGGTTCATGTCCATTCACAATTCCAATGATACTGAAAATGAGGATCATTACAGGTGAGCACTCCAACACTATATGGCCAGAACAAAAAGATATCGTGAAATTGGATACCCCTACAGAAGACCCTTTATTCCTTTCAACAGGTTCCCAATTGATGGGTACAGAGAAAACTGTTGTGGTACTGCATTGCCTTATTCATTAGATCGTAATGCTCAGGAATCCCATCTGGTCAAGTGTAGAGAAAAATTTCCAGACCACTGAATCATATGCTATCATAAGAAGGTTGATCACACTGAGTCTTCCCTTTTCTAGTATGGTACCTTTGAAGGAGCTCCTGGGTAGGCAATTTATTGTCCCCAGTATTGCTACTAGCAACAAATGCTTTTGGCACTAGATCACCAACCCCAGCAGCATAGCTTTAATCCAATTTGCAAGGACTTTTGACATGATCTTGTAAAGAACACTGCAACAAGAAAAAGGATGGACATTGGAGAACTTGGATGGTGCTACTACCTTAGGCCAAGGCAAATGACGGTTGTGTTCACTTGATTGATCATGCAATCGTGGGGGCAACAATCCTGGATTGCCTTATGATCAAAGGGCTTGCATTCATAAATCATTTATGCATGGAAGTGGTCAGGGATTCCTTGATTACTATTCAGGCCTTAGTCAGTTCAGATGTATTCAAATGTGATATAATATCAGCAAGGGAAATTCAACCACATTTTGCTTCCTAGATGCATGATTTTCCAAGAGAAACACTGACAAGAGACTTCCATTTAGCTCAACTATTGATAGAAAATTCCCAGATAGTATCACTTAACACAAGGCCCAGAAATTCAAAAATATGAAATATGAGGGAGAAGTGAAAGCAGGATACTTGGATACAATATGAAGTGACCAATTTCCTAAGTTAAATAAAAAATTGGTGGTGAATGAATCTTCATTTATGGCTGATAAAAGTTCAGAGCATCATTTTGCCCAATTTCAACTAATGGTATTGATGATGTTTAAGTCAGAAAGTTACGTGTATGTCAGAGGTGTTTAGTGTAACTTCAATCCCATTGACCAATGGTTAAATAATGATCCCCAGAACTAAAGAACTCTTCACCTTCTCTACGCATCTGTGATTGAAATTAGCTTTTTTCTGGGTGAGAACTTGCAAAATCTACTTAACTAGGAACGTATATGGAATTTTCCACAGCAATTCAAGAACAAATGTCATTATTCTTGCAGAGCCTCGATTTTAACTTCTTTCAACAGCTCTTTTGGAAAAGTACAGTGTCTCTTGAGTTACTTAAGATTCTCATCTAAGAAAAAAGTGTCCCAAAGAGCTACAATTAAAGTATTGAGCAAAAGAAATGCTCACAGAAAGGAAGTGAAAATGAAAAAAAACAACAGACTATGAACACTACTTTCTACAGTTGCTGGCAAAGTAGTACCTGAGTGAAAGTTCCATAAAATAAGTTAATGCAATGCCAGATTGTACCAAGTGAAAGTAGATGCATGCATCTTCAAGTAAAGAAGCCAAAAGAGGATGGCCTTTGGTTTCAACTTTCAAGTGTTCATCAAGTGGGATGAAATCCATATCCTTTTAGGCAATCTCTTAAGATCAAGAATAGAATGTAAGGCGATGTGTGGCCAGTTTCGAAGGAAATGATCTGAAAACCTGTGAGTTATGGGCTTATAGAAAACTTTCCCAATTTCTTGTTTTGTCCCCATTTAATGGAGGAAAGTATAGTTTTGGAAATGAAAAATGAGGAGTAGATCTGAAGCTATGTACAGTAGCTGCAAAAGTTTTTTGCAGTCAGTTTGTTCCTCACCTCTGTAAGATAAAACGCAGACATTTTTCCTGGGAGTGCATTTTACCATGTCCTAGGATTTCTACTATTTCCATCTAAAAACACAGGCTCTTCTTTCTATCCAAATACACTTCTTCCAAGAAATAATGATCGATTCTCTCCACTTGATGTGATGAATCAGCATATGTACTTCTCTAGGATGAATGCATTGGATAAGCTCCATAATTTTTCAAAATCCCCACCTTAGAAACATTCTTCTCTCCATTCAGGAGCTTGGTCCATGTTACAGGCCAAGGTAAACCTTTATGCATCTTGGGATCCCTTTGGTATTGCTTATTTTTACAGTATTATATGTTGATGCATCTGGTGTAGTGGACGGATAGTAGTCAGTCTTATTCAGGATTTTTCTCATGTTTCTATATATTATAAAAGATGTACCCTCATATCTTAAAAGAAAACAGCAGTACAAAAAAAGCAAGTACATAGTAGCATATAGGTCTCACCATGTGTTTTAACTTTTGGTAGTAAATAGGGCCCATAAAGATGTAAGCCTGCAGTGGAGATCCAGTTATACCTGGAGTAACATCAGAAATTATAAGTTCCTTTGTACTTAAAAGAAATACTTTCTAGTAGATAAAGTATCAAAAGCTAGTTTGCATTATAAATAAGCCATGAAAAGTTTATATTTGAATAATACTATATTTTCTGAAAACTATGACTCCGCAGAATATAGGAATTGTCATTCCAAGCTCCAACTAGTGGTAATAAAAGCATGTTTATTAGGAACTAACATTAATACCAGAAAAGAATGAAATAACAAAGCAGTAGTCTTGAACAATATAAATAAAGCATAGTGCCAGCAAGTTGAGGTTAGTAATGCCCTTCTTGAAGGATTAAAAGGACAACATGTTTAATAAGTTAGCAATACTTCACGCAGGTCAGTGACTACTAAACACTGTTACTCTTTCAACTACAGTTGGGAATCAGCCCAGAACAAAATATATGCAACTACGTTACAATCCAATATTTGTATTTGGCTTGTGGAGTGAAGCTGCCAGCTATATATCATTAGTACAGTTTCATAATAATGATTACAACTCAGTATTGTCACAGCTACTTAGAACCAAATGAAAACGACTCCTTTGTCACGGTCAAAACTAAAACCAACCACTACACACAGATTTGGTTCAAAATGGTAATGGTTGAAGGAAATAGCAAAACCTGAATAAAGGAAGTCCTTGCCACTGTAGCTAAAGCCATGCTTTACTAAGGTTTCACTGTAACAAAGCACAAGAACTACATTCAGAAGATGAAGTTTCACAAAACAGAGAGAAGAAATCCACAAGGTAAAAGATAGCATACCTTATAGTCTCAACTTTGTCAGCATGGCCACTTGGTTCTCCAAAGGCACTTCCATAATGAAATCTGCCAGTCGAAACTCCAGCTTTGCTCCCTAGAAGCTCTATCATTTTCCCAACTGTCATTCGGCTGATGAGAACAACAATACATGAATCAGCATCAATTTGTGGTAAGACTTTGATCCTAAACCATTATAGGAAAGAGGTAAAACAGAATGAACTGCCATAAGAAACTAAACATGAGAAAGTCATCATATCCTGAATGATGTGCAAGAGTATAGGATGTGGGTGGTATCAAAGGTTTGTCAAATCGCATCAAAACACTGATAACCTGTCAGAAGTAGTTCTGGGAATCTGGTACCAGTTACCAACCTCATCAAGGTTAGTCCTGTACGCGGTACCTAATAACAGCCTTGCTGTTGTATCAGCAGTCATGGGGTTGGTCCAGGAAATCAACTCTCTCTTTCCTCAACTGATATATGCTGAAATTCTTAGAACTTTAAAACATCAGACTGGTTTTTACCTTGCTGCATCATTGCCCCAAGCACAAAGATTATACTGGTTTTTACCACCAAAAACATCATAATGGTTCTAAAAAGAGGGCAAAGAAATTAAACAATGTGGAAGATCATGCTCAGATTTTGTCGCCAAGCATTTGATAGAATTTAAAAGTTATGAGAATGTCATCATTATGTGCCACTCTCCTATGAATCTTTTATGCCCTGTCTTCAAGTTCTAACCCTTAACACTAGAAGGAAGCTCTTGCTCATCTCAATTGGAAGAGGCAGTGGTTTAAGAGCTCACATCATTAGTTACAGATACTGGAGAACTGTTCCATCTCAAAAACAGTTGTTGGACCCAAAAGGGATTTCATTCCCAATATTGAGAGTAAATTTATTGGAAAATTCAAAGCAAGATTAGTAGCAAAATGATATTGAAATATTTTTTATACTGTTCCACTGCAAAATATCAAGATAAGAGGACCAAGAATCAGTTTCACAATCACACACAATTCAGATCTTATAGTAAAATATATCAAACAAAAAAATAAAAATAAAAAAAGAGAGCACTGCAGAGAAGACAAAAAAATCTGGGAATCAAGCCCATTGATAGAAGTTCAGGAATTAAGATACATTGATTGAAGACCTACGAATTGTGTGATTTGTGAAAAAAATATTTTCAAATTTTTTGGAACAAATAAAAATGCTGTAACTCTGATCTATATAAATTGCCTAGAAATTAGAAGTTTTAAATCCAAGGAGGTCAGAACTGATGGTAGCTAGTCTAGTGCTTTCCTTCTGCTCCCTCTTTTCCTTTCATCGTCTTTTTCTTGTCCTTTTTCAATCAGTGGTCTTGAAGATGCAAGGCCAAAGGGTCTCTGGCACAAGTCTAATGGAAGTGAGACAATGTTCTTATAATGATGAAATTATCAAGGATAATAACAAAATAAGAAACACTAAAGAAAATTCTGTTTTCAATTACAAACTCATACTTCAACTAACAACACTAATAGCAATAGATAAGCACAATTCACCACAAATGCATAAGAATTATAAAATTCATTAATAAATTTGAAATATTATTCTTAAGATACTCATAGTAAAGAATAACATTTATCATTATTTTAAAAAAATTAATCTGTTTCTCCTTTCTTAGCATGTAGACTTGAATGATGACTTTATCTTTATATCTCTCTATATTAAAATCTTCATCATTTGCAAACTCCAACAAATAGAAACAGAGGCACATATTATTTAAGGTTTAACTTCCTCAATTTACTAGGATGCATAATTTTATTTACTCTAACTATTTTAACAATAAAACCATTTGTCAAAAAATATCATCAGATTCTCAGAATGCAAATTCATTATTTTCATTCATTCTCCTAATCAGCAATTCTCTACATTTATCAATCCTAATTTGACAAAAAAATAAGTTAGTATTGGAAGTAGCATTCATATATGATAACTAATTTTAAAAAATAATAATTTAATTTTTTTTTGAAAAATAATATATGAGGCACTCAAAGACCACACTTTGAGCCTCAAAAAGGGCGTGTGCTTCGTGGAATGAACATCGCCTAGGTGTGCTGAGGTGACTGGCTTTGAGTCCCAAGCCTAGGTGCGCCTAGATGCACCTTAGGCACTCCTTTAACAACAAAGTTTCAATTATAGCTTACCATCTCTATCTCTGCCCATTCCTTCTCTCCCTCTTTGTTTCTATGGTACTCCATACCACAAATCTTGTCAGCAAGTGATAGATTCTGTAGCTTGCAAGTGATGGCCATCATAGGTCCTTGAGTGTTTCTCCCTGGCCTTCAATAACAAATGTTGCTTGCAAATTGGAATTTGGTGGGTGGTAACCGAAAGCATAATTTCTACATTTTTTTTCCTTTCTACAAAGGAGAAAAAAGAAAACCAAAAAGTTTGTGCTCAGTTCTCTTTAATGTGGTTTTAAGGTATATTGAATTACTTACATATTAATGGACTTTTACTAATTATTTCTGTCCATATAATATGGAAATCCTTTGAAGGTGAGCTTTGGCAAAAAAAGTTTGCTTAACTGTAACTAGGAAGACACAGGTTCAAACCACAAACATTTCTATGTAATGCAAAGGTAGGACTGTATATGTCAAACCCTTCCTAGAGATGTGGGAAAGGTCGTGTATTAGGAATAAAATTGAGTGTATCCAACTCTCTTTGGGGCCCTTAATGCAAAAAGCCTTTGTCTCAAACAACCAGTCACCGTTTAATATACAAATCTTATACAAATAGCAACCACCCATGGCATTTATTTCAAGCAGGTGGACAGGTTATTGGGGACTCATTACGATAGCTAGTTGGTGGGCTACCCACTTGCCCAGGCCAGCGGCCCAAGCTCATTCCTCACCATCTTTCTTATCCCAGTTTATGTATCAAAAGAAAAAGAGCACCACATCAATAAGGCTGATAAAAAATTCAACCAAAGAAGATTACCTAGGAAAACCATGAGGATTCATAATCAAATCTGGGCAGATGCCTCGTTCACTAACAGGAAAGTCTTCCTGTTGAATGATGGTCCCACATACACCTTTTTGACCATGTCTGCTACTAAACTTGTCACCAACCTGAGGGATAACAATAATAATAGTAAGCGAGAAATCACATGATAAATTTGGCATTCAAATAAGATGGATTCACTTTGTAATTACCTCTGGTCGACGAGTTTCCCGCATCATGAATTTGATGCATAAATTGTTATTCTTATCAGAACAACAAATAACTCTCTCTACAACAGTTGTCTGACCCACAGGACCAACAGACTTTACTGGGGTTCGCTTATATTGGCTTCAAAAAATTTAGTAAGCTGCTTATCAGCATGATTAATCTAATGATTTACAAGAAAAAACAATATTAGCAACCGGGAAACCAACCTATCTGGTAATCCTCCGGAAGAAATAGTTGGCCCCCTGGTAATCATAGGGGTTTCTTTATTGACCAAGATGTCATCTGATCTAATGATTTCCCCAGGAGCAGTAATACCATCATAGTCCAAGGTCTGTGCAAATTACACATTAAGTAAGCAAGGCAAGCTTGATACATGTGACATAATTGTGAGATGGAAAATGAGGGAAAATATAAAACAAAACCAATGAGAAACATAAGTATACAGTAAAAAGCCATAATTTAGAACTGCACCAGTCGCTAAACTGCATAACAAGTCCACATCATTACCTTCAAAAGTATTGTGCACAAACCATAAGAAAAGAAAAATTTTACAACCACAAAAGTTGTAGCCCAAGAATGCAATTGCACAACCTGTAGGTTGCAGGATGGCAAAACAGTGCAGTAAAATATTAAATAAGAGCCCTATATTCTCTCCATATCCAGGTTTAGCAAATGTTATGGCAGCCAGATTTGAATGATGTGGTTTCTTCATAAATCATAATAGTTATATGTTAAGGATGGTTAGGTGTTGGTGGTGGCTTTAAGATAGCTATCTTATTGCAGACTATCGTACAGTCCACTAGCAATTGCAAAGGGCAACCATGTAATTTCATTCTCTGCTTATTAATATAACTAGATGGGTGTAGGTACCAAGAAATCATTCTATAACCCTTTCATCAGAGCATGAAAAGAAAATTCAAATAATAAATTTTCTATTTCCCTCCCTATAACTTTTTCCAGCAAATCTACATTGAGACCGCAGAAACCCTAAATTTCTGGCTGACGACACCACTATAGTGTACTGTTGACGTCCACATGCCAACAGTTGAAGCCTCATGGATATTGAAGTCATATGTCTATATATGAAGATGAAACTCCAAGTTTGCTAACAATCTCCAAAATTCAGCAAATAGGGAAAAAAATTGTTCATATTCAAGGCATCAGAGGGGCAACACCAAAGACATTCCATTTATTGATGTCGTGGAGTGGCTGTTATCTAACACATGTTTGCCAGAATTGATGTGGCCTATCTGCCTGCTTCCACTCGCTGTATTGTTTGGTTTCACTCCTATTTCGTTCCTACTGGACATACAACTAAGATTTTTGTCTATTAAGAGCTAAAAAGCATTAAGAGCTAAAAAGCATATACAATGATATAAGACATGAGGCGACACACTAACATGCTATTTTTCCAAAAATAAGGACACATACTAATTGATATCAGAATATAACTAACAAATAACACTGCGTTATAGAAAAATTATCAAGAAATATATATAGTAATTTCATCATTAAAAAATTCTACCAAAAAACCAATATGCCAGTGAGTTAATATAAAGGGCAGTGCTATAACATATTCGACATAGGAAAGAAAAGATAACAATGAGCGATTATGTTTTTTTAATTATTTCTAAATTACTAAATAGCTATAATTTTTTTAGCTCTTATTAGGAAACTCTTTTTTCTAAAAAATTATAATATAGTCTAATCTTTTTTTTTTTTTTTTTAAGTAATATAAAAATATATATATATATATATAGTCTAATCTTACTTGTCCAAAACATGTCAGATCATGTTGTACTCAAAAGAATAAGTAATAAAATATTCTGACATGTGTCAAAGAGTAACGGTCAACTATCAATGCTTCTTAGATTAAAAGGTCAGCATTGCCTTGTTATTTGTGGGCCAAGTCCAACACAAAGGTTTTCCCTAACTGTTGTGGTTCAGCCCTCACTTGTTAGCAGTGCATTTTACCTTTCTTATCATGTCTGATCAATTATACTTCAGTCCCTAAACCTCCTCAAACTCTCTTGATGCTGTTGGAAGCTTTATTATGACTCTTTATAATAGTGCATATGTACGGATTATTAAAGTAGGACAAAGGGAAAAATATCTTGCCTAGTCTAGGTTATGTTCCATGTTCAACAGGGCTCGTAGATTGTCTAGCAATATCACCCAAATGCAGAAAAATATTTTGATTGATGATCCTTCATATATGAAATATGTAGGAATTGAGAAGTTCCTCTCATGTCTTTGTTAATTAATTCTATGCAACCTCCATTTTTTAGGGTTATTTGTTTTTGGACAATGCTTATAAAATTTGGACATCTACATCCACAACTTACAACTTACTAAAAACCAACTATGTCGCCCAATTCATTGAGCTTTGAAAAAAGGAACATAATACCGGACAAGAAGAGGCGATTGTGCCCGGTGTTTCATAGAACTCAAAAGTTTGTGATATTTTTGCTGACTTGAATGGGAGCATGATCAGACCAGAGTCCAAGTTCTTTAAAAAGACCAAATTCCCTCATTGGGACAGGATTCTTCATATGTCCAGCAGGAAGAAGGCAAACAGAATGTTGTCTTAACACCAAGTTAGTCATGATTAATATGCTATGGTGGCTAACGCATGTTCTAGAAAATCAAGAGAGCAAGGAAAGGACAAAAAACACAATTATCACAGAAACTGTTGTCTATTTTCTCATTAGGAATATATATATAAATATTCTTGACTGTCAGGATACATATCTCCTTCAACTTGTGTATTAAAGGAACTGAGGATAAGAAGAATGGTTGGCGAGAGTAGAGTCCAAATGGTTTGCATAGTTGTATGTGGTAGAGGCATGTCCTTATCCAGTAAATGCTACTCCTTCAATTGACAAGGTTTTGAGATCAGAAAGTTACAAAACTGCCCATTTCTCACAGTGACATTAACATCTAGGACATCCTATTTGACATCCTATTCTGTAATGGGAAGGCCTTTTTCATTTCTTTCTTTCTTCTTTCTTTTTCCCAAATCGGACCAGTAAGGAAACTTACAAACCTTAGGGCATGTTTAGTTCTAAAAAACTAAGACGATTTTTGGAAAAGTTTCTAGGAAAATAGAAACTGTGAAAAATGTTCCCAAATTTACTTGTTTTCCAACATTGAACTGAATTTTAGAAAACTCAAAAACATTAAAATAATATTTTTTTCAAAAGTTTACATTGGAAGTAAAGAATTACTTCCTACCATTTTCCAAATCTAATTTATACACCAATCTTTTGCGAATTTGTGACCGTTGATATGTTTTATAAGCTGCTAAATATACATACACGTTATTTTTGAAGTACTAATTATAATAACTAATGAAGTTTTGATTCAATTTCATACTTAATTATGATGTTTAGGTCAAAGTAGAATAGCCTAAATATTTGGTTATTGATGTTTATGTTTATCGATTGTTATAGTCGTTCTACATGGTATGCTTGATGATCAGAAAATAAAGTATTTAACTTGTTTTATAATGTTTTATGAAATGATATACAATTCAATTCAATGCCTGGTTATGATATTACAAAGTTGATTACGGAGCTGAATATGGAGTGTACTTTGATACAATGGCAAAATCGCTCTATTATCACCTAGAGATCAATAATTCATACTAAGGAAACAATCTTTTTATAATATTAAGATAAAACTGGGTACATTTAACTCTTCCCTTTCCCCACAATGTCGAATTCTCATGTGCACTAACTTGCTCCCATAATGGTATTAAATTTACAAATGGTTATTTTAAGGCCTACCTTATTAAGAATGGAATTGTTCATCAAACTAGTTGCACAATTATTCCTGTCTTGAATCCTAAGCGAAAGAATAATTCTCCTCCTAAAGTAATCACACAGCTAATTGTTCATCACCAGGAATGCTCCAAAAGCATATTGAGGGATGCAGTTCTCACTATAGCCTACTTAAACAACCAAATGCTTTATTATGAATACTATACACACAAAAACACCCATAGAGAGACTTCCTGAGAACAATTTTCTTGTTGATCCTCCAAAAGTATCTGGGCGTGTGCTGTGTTCATGATCATATTAGCAACTTTGGGAAGCTTGAACTATATATTTCATTCAGCAACCAAAAATGGATACCAATGTTATCTTCAGCCCAGTATAAAGTGCCCTGCCAGCATGGATGTCACTTTTTATGAGACTGAATCAAATTTATTTATATGAGACTCAATCAAATTTCTCCAAGTCATCTCTTCATCGGAAGAGAATGGATCCAGAAGAGCTGACTTTATCTTTTTAAGCTTCTTGTGTTCCTCTTGGACCATGGATTGGCTGGTTGTTCCCCATAAAGGGAGAATGTCAAAGAAAGGAATAAACAAGCTGATGGCTATGAGAATCAGAAGGTTGAGCTGAAATTTTATTCTAGATGAAAAAGAAGAGAGAAAGCCACCTCGCCATTTAGCCTACCTAACCAGAGCCATACTCAAATTTTGTCTCCATTGATCTCTCCTACATCATCACTTGATGTACCTATGGTTATATTCCTCTCCAAGATAACCTACTATATCTTCTTCTAGATCTATTGTAGATAACTTTGATCATCTTATTGTATGTCAGAGAAGGTGTATGAACTTGTACTCAGCATCTTATCTCTGAGATGTTTCCTTCTTGTCTTTTTTCTGTAGAGGTCTTGCTCTTGTTTGTCTTTGGCTTCTATTCCACACAATTCGAAGGAAGCTCTAAGATAATCCAAGATGGAAAAACAGCATGATGGATGAGATGAGGGCCCTGATAAAAATGATACATGAGGGTTATCTGCGCTTTGACCTGAGAAGAAGTTGTCTGGAAATGATTAATCACAGTTAAACATAAAACTGATGGCACGGGAAAAGTTCATGGGTTGAATAGTGCCAAGGGGTTTATCATAGCATTGATTACCACGAGACATTTGCTTTGCATGCACAAGATAAATATTTTGCAGGCTTTCTTATCTTGTGCAGTGAATCTTTGTTGGGAGTTTTAGCAACTTAACGGGAAAAGTGCTTTTCTACACAGGAAACTAAAATAAGTGAACATAAATTTCCTCCAGGGTTCAGATGCTGAAAGGTTGAGAAGAAGGTTTCTTGCATGAAGAAATCCTTGTAGAGCCTGAGATACCCCACCCCCCCAATGGCCTGGTTTGATTGGTTCAGAAAGGTTGTGAAAGCCTTTTTGATACAAGAAAAGCAATTTGATCACACTGCACTAACTAAAAGGTATGGAGGTAATGATACCATTCTATCTGTGCAAACAAATGACAGTGTTGACGAGCAATGATCCTGAATAGATGTTCTGGATAAAGTTTCATTAAGCTTGTGAGTTTGAGATCAAGAAGTTGGAAGCTCTGGTATTCTCTAGAAATTAAAGTGGCTATGTCAAGAGGCATTTTTAGTTACAAAAGAAATTACATTCTTAATTTGTCTAAGGAAACAAGGATGCTCGGCCACAAGCCACCTGATTGCCAATCGAGGTTAATAATCACCTCGGTAGAGAATGGACGAAAATACAAGTACTAATCACAATCACATTAGTATTTGACATATCAGGTAATATGTATTGGTATCAAACATAATAGATGTAATAACATTTCCCGATATATAGGCCAAATATCAATAAATATCAAGTATACCAACTAATATATTGTCAATACAATAACATATTGCAATCTTTTTCCAATATCAACAAATATTGGTGTCAGAGAGACCTGTAATAATACATATCGAGCAGATAATTCATTCCATCTAATTATAATGGGAAAAAGGTGGATAAAAGGAGATTTCATAAGCCAATTGGCACTTAGGAGACTAATTTATCTTCCTCCTACTAGCATAGATAACATGTATTCACCTAACATTGGAAACAAGTTCATGCATGACCACCATACGTGAGCTTGGATG
The DNA here is from genome assembly GCA_033239525.1 of Nepenthes gracilis. Lineage (NCBI taxonomy): Eukaryota > Viridiplantae > Streptophyta > Magnoliopsida > Caryophyllales > Nepenthaceae > Nepenthes > Nepenthes gracilis. The sequence goes on along the minus strand of BSYO01000035.1, from coordinate 8,341,838 downwards.
TTTCTCGCATATTAAGACACCTCAAATGAGTCCTTCCATAAGGTTTTAATAGCAAAGATTGGGTTGGTTCTCTCAGTGTTGGGGGATGTACAATAGGCTATTGTACATTTGTTAGCGGGAGCTTGGAGGAGCAAGAAGTAGCTTGTACTAGCAAGGATGAATGCTGAAGCTGAATATAGAGCTATGGAACGAGAAGTTTGATTTGCTTTGACTAAGAAAACAACTTCTCAAAAATGTAAGGGTGAAGTTGTTGTCATCTGACTCTTCCTAGGCCCAGGATGTGTGAACCCATGCATTAGGCCACCCTTAATGTTCTGTTTTGATGTCTGACAATAAATCAACAATCAACATTGCACATAATCAAGTTTAGCATAACACAACAAAGCATGTCAAGGTCGACAGGAAAGTTATCAAAGAAAAGCTAGGCAACATACTAATTTGCATTCCCTATTTTAATTGAGTAATTTGCATATAATTTCACAAAAGGAATGAATAATTTAACGTTATCTTCCACTTGCTAGTATCCTAGATGGGCATGATTGATATCCATGATCCACTCAAAGGGGAGAGTTGAATGTTGATGGTTGCAATTTACTATAGTAGTTTTATTTTGGTCAATGATATAGCTCAATAGCAATTGCTTAGGGCTACCATGTAATTTCGATGTCTAGATATTAATATAAACCCATGGATCTAGAACAATGGAATTATATTACAACCCCAACTCACATACTCATGCACCTCTTATTATATCAAATCTAGCAATCAAGGAGGGTTCCCCTTGGTATGGATAAGCATATTGTGTTTTAAACTATCTAATGCCCCTTGGTATGCATCGGGAGCTATATTTTGATGTATTCACAATCAATGAATCGCCAAAAAGGGAAAAAATATTATCGCAAGATGGGTTTAAAAAAAATACAATAGAAGAGTGTTCTAAGATGATTTTGAAAGACAACAATGAGTATCACCTGCATCCTTTCTGCAAAATATCCCTCTTTTGTTGGACGAATTATTCTATCTGATGTGTTATTTTCGTACTTCTGCAATACTATAGGTTTCCTGTTCAATAGAAAACATGAAGCATACACTGTAAGGATCCCAACCATTTTGATAGCAAAGTAAAGAAGAAAAGGTTTGATGCTTCATTTTGAAATGCAAAATGATTTTAATAAATAATAGAATACTTTTTCATCACAATACAACGGCCAAAACCACGATCTAGAGATGATTTGTTCATGACTATTGCATCCTCTATATCATAGCCACTATAGCTCATTACAGCAACAGTTGCATTCTGACCTGCTCCTAGCTTATCATATCCAACCTGGAAAAAAAAAGGAAGAAATGTACAATTCTAAGCTTTGATACTTTACTGCTATTCTCATATGATTAAATGAAGGGGGAAAAAAAGAGAAATGCTATCAATGTATAGTATACAAACCAGCTCAATTGTTCGTGTGGTCAGCAATGGCCGTTGAGGATACACCAAGAGATAGAGTAACGTGTCCATTCGACAAAGCTACAAAACATGAAGAGGCAACAAATGAATTAAAGACACTAGAAGCCATTTGAACAAACAGTAAGCAAGCACATACACAACAGAGAGAAAATGAGCCAGTATTGGACCTTGAAGCAAGGAGTGACCGATCATTATCACCAATAACAACAAAACATAATTCAACCTGAAATGTAGCTAAGAAATAAAATAGTATTTTGTGCCATTGCAGGACTGAAGCTAAGGCTAATCCAAAAAACTTTGTATTACTCAAAAAGGAAAAAAGAAATCAAATACTGTCAATTATACTACAATTGAGAAAGAGTGTCGCATCTAAAAGGCTCCAACAAGCGAAGTCTGATAATGGTGATATGTTCCTAGAATCTAAATTTGATTCGAAGAAATTCGGATCTATTTCTCAAACTATTCAATCTAGATTCTATACATCACAACTACAAACAAGAATTTCAAAAGAGACGGGACTCATTTTCCGAAATATCTTTGATACTTAAGTCAATATAATTTTCTAAAAAAATGGAATATGAGAGAGATGGAGGGGAAGAGAGATTAGAAGTGGAGGACTTGGCTGCCTACAAGTGAAGAAGAACAAGTTAGGGGCTATGTTCTGTGTTCCTTGTTTTCCATATTCTATTCTATTTTTTTAAGGAAAAAGGCATGTATTTATAGCCAAAGCCAATTGTTGGCAATTTCCCAAAGAGGAATAACCAACCATAGTTTAGGTGGGTAGGTTACTTGGAAACTGATTAGTTCAAACACCATTATGCACATTTCGATCATGGGGCTAACAAGAAGCGATTGACGCATAAATATTGAACTAATGGTGGGCAGTTGATATTTGTTAGTTTGGAGACCCTCGCCCAAGCTAACCACAGAGCCAACGAGTCATTTAGCTGGACAAACCGCTTGGCTAGATACTCAAATATGTCACCATTCAAGCATCTAGCTTAGATCATATTATATTTCGTTCAATAATTGTCCGACCGCTTGCAGGATCTTAATTTCCTTGTTAAAGTTGGGTCACAACTAGACGCCATATTCTCTAGGCTTGGGTCTAATGGGTTAGACGCTGCTTGCTCATTTGCCACTATCTCATTTGTTGCTATCCTAAACCTATCAACCATAGGCTAGTTGGACTGATTGATTGGGCCAACCTGATTGATTATATACCCAACAAATGGTAAAAAGCCAAAATATATAAATTTGTGTGCTTCTCATACCTTGAGTTTGTTCGTAATCTAATATGGAGTAGTCAAACAAAACATTTATATTTGCTTCAAACATTCGATTTTACCATCTCATATCACCACTCACAAAATTACCCTATTAATCTCTTAGTTATGCAAGAGACATTATTGCAATCCCATTTGTGGCTATCATAATTATTACTATTGATCAACACTCTATAAGTTCCTTTTTCAAAAGGGGCCAAACACTAGGAATCTAGTGGAAGAAAAAAAGTGCCTTTTTGGTGGTCCACGCCCTCCATATGGAAACTCCTTATCCTTTTCCCTTGCCGACTAGAGCCACGATCCTTGACGTTTTCTTCGCTTAATGAAGGAATGACAATTGTTGTGGCCACATTTCTCATTCTATATGGCTATAATGAAAAGAGCAACCTAGTGCATGATTCTTTGTATTTTGTGAGATTTGGGGAGAGTTAAATATGATAAACACTAAAAATTGCACATTTCCTCATGCAAAGTGTAGACAATACAAACAAAGAAGCTTGACCACTAAAAGCCTTGTAAAAGAAAAAAAAATGAAATAAATAAAAGAATGAAAAGAAAAAAGGAAAGAAGAAAAGGAAAACAAAAAGAGAGAGAGAGAGAGATTTGGGCGAGTTATTGGAGGGAGCAATTTTCAAGGGTGTTTGGGGAGGCAGCCTTGGGGGGATGAAAGGAGTTTCTTGAGAGTTCTTGTGTGAGAGAGTAAAAAAAAGGAAAAATTAGGGTTTTAGTTTTAGAATCCAAACTAAGTCAAGTAAATTTTTACATATTTTTATTACATATTTGTATTTTTTTAAAAACTCGGGTGAATTTATTTTGAATTTTAGTAATGTAAAAAAATTAAATAACCTATTGTAAAAGTTGAGAACTTTCAATGTATACTAGTACTAAATACTAAAAGACCCAAAACCCTCTATATGAGGGAATGAATGATTAAAATCTTCTTCCATATTAGATGGTTGTCTGTTACTATTGATTACTTGCTCGTAGTTTCATAATTTTAATTAGAAGTTTATTTACGTTCCACATCCTCGACACTGGGTATAATTTTCACATTCATGTCCCAAGATCAACCTCAACACTTACATGTACTCACAAGTATATTTTTCATAGCTAGGATTGAAACAGATCGACTTGGTATGGGTCGGAACAAGATAGTGGTAGCATGAAGGCCGTGAACCTAGAGGCAAAACCACCCTTGGTTTTCCCAAGTCTATGCTAGTGTGACTTGGAAAGTAGAATGGGAAGCTAAATTTTACGACAATACCTATGGATGATTTTAACTAGATTTTGAGGTAGGACTTCCTTAATGTGAATAAGAAAGTGCCCATACCTCTCTTAAACTTGGTGTGCCTCATGGGTAAGAGTCCATGCCTGGTGAGCGCCTCAAAAAATACCAAAAGAATTTGAGAGAAAGGATAAAAATAAAGTATTGTCTGCACTCCAACTTAAAAAGGGTCAGAAGAAAGACAATCCTACCTTTCTCGCAACATTGTCCATGGATGAAGACATCAAGGTCAGGTCTCTACCACCTAAAGTCAGCCTACCCCTAGAGGACTTTGAACAGTTGATGCCAATGGAGTTTCCTAAGGTTCTTCCACTCTGAAGAGCAGTAAACCACTAGATTGAACGAACACCATGGGCAAGGCCACCTGCTCGAGGAGCATACATGATGGCACCTCGAAGCTAGTGGAACAACTAGATGGGTTGATTAGCTCAAGGTTCATCTACCCTTCAAAAACACATTATGGAGCCCCTGCTCTATTTCAGAAGAAACAAAATGACCATAGGGCCCTAAACAATGTGACTATAAAGAACCACTATCCGATTCCTTTGATCGTAGATTTGTTTGATTGGTTGAGCAACACAAAATACTTTACGAAGCTTGACTTGATGTTAGGGTATTATCAAATCAAAATCGCAGAGGGAGAAGAGCCAAAAACTACATTTGTTCCAAAATATAGAGATTTCAAGTAGCACATAATGCCCTTCATATTGACTAATGCCATGTCAATATTTTACACGTTGATGAACTAGGTATTATATGAATGTTTGAACAAATTTGTGGTGGTCTATTTGGACGATATTGTGACATATATTTCAAGTCTAGCAGATCACTGGAAACATCTAAGATTAGTGTACTAAAAGTTAAAAGAGAATCATCTCAATGTGAAGCGTAAAAAGTGTTCATTTGCTTAAGAGGAGATCAACTTCTTGGGGCACTTTATAAGGGCGAGGTCAGATCAAGATGATTCCAAAGGTACAAGCTCTCTCAAATGGGCAAAGTCCCAACAAGTATGAGTGAACTACGCGCATCCCTTAGCCTTACTAACTACTATTGATGAATCATAAAAGGGTATTCAAAAAAAGCAGCACATTTGCTAGATTTATTCAAGAATGACAGGAAGTGGGATTGGTTGAAGTTATGTCAGCAAGCATTCAAGGAGCTTAAGTGCACAATAATGAAGGAGCTGGTGTTAGCCATTCCAGATGTTACCAAGTATTTTGAGGTACAGACTGATGCGTTGGATTTTACTCTCGGAAGGATCTTATTATAATAAGGCCATCCAGTAGCCTATAAGAGTAGAAAGTTTAATTAGACCGAACGATGTTATGCAACCTAATAGAAGATGCTAGCGATCATATAGTGTCTAAGGACCTAGAGGAATGATTTGCTCGGCTCCAAGTTCATGGTGAAAATTGACAACATTGCCAATAGCCATATCCTAATCGAACCGATGTTGACATCAAAGTATGCTCGGTGGTAGGAATTCATAGCAGAATTTGAATTGAAGTTAGAACACCAATACGTACATTGCAACTAGGCAACAAATGCCCTTTGTAGAAGATTGGATCTCATCGCCTTGTCTTAAGTAACTCACCGATCGACAAGCAAAATTGCCATGACCATCAGAGAACAGGTAAAGCCAAATCTTAAGGAGGATTCAATAGCCGTGATTCTACTTCGGCTTATTTGGGAAGGCAAAATTCGAATATTCTAGGTTAACAATGGGTTCATCTGCACAAAGGGACACCTGATTTTTATACCTAAAGCTAGAAACTAAGGATGCTTGTCAAAGAGTGTTATGACACTCTATGGGCTGATTATTCTGGATGACAACGCACCCTGAGTCTACCATAGAAGGGCTATTATTGGCCTAAGATGACGGAAGATACGATGAGTTACACGAAGATATGTCTCACTTGTCAACAAGATAATATTGAACATTAAAAGCTGACAGGGTTGTCAAGACCTCTCACTGTACCTAGTAGACCCTGAGAAAGTATTTCCCCCAACTTCATCACAAGGCTATCTAAGGATGGTGAGTACTCATGCATCTTGGTGGTCATGGACTACTATTCAAAGTATGCCGCTTTTATCCCGACATCAAGAGATTGTTAAGGAGAGGAGACGGTGTCCATTTGCTTCAAACACATCAACAAATACTAGGGAGTGCTTTAAAGCATTGTAAATGATAAAGATGGACACTTCATTGAAACCTTCTGGTCAGAATTCTTTAGACTGCTCAGTTTAGAAATGAATATCTCATCAAGCTATTATTCTCAGATTGACAGTCAAACAGAGAAATTCAATAGCCTACTCGAGGAGAACCTGCGACATTTTGTGAGTGCTAGTTAAAAGCATTAGTTGAAGATCCCAGATGCTGCTCAAATTTGTTTTAATACTCAAAAATTCTCTTCTTTAAATAAAAGTCCTTTTGAGATTATAACAAGTTAGTAGCTATTTCGTTCATACACTGTGGCCAAACTATATATAGGTAAGTATCCTTGTGATTACAACATTAACCGAGAGTAGAAGCAAAATGTGGAAATTGCCAAAGCCTACTTGGAGAAAGCAACTTTGTGGATAAAAAAGTGAGTAGATCAAATAAGGCGGCCTCTGCCATTTAATGTGAGTAATCTTATATTGGTAAAACTTCTCCAAGAGCAAACACAATTCCTCAAAGGAAGAGACAAGCTCCTTCTACGGAGATACAAAACCCTTGTCAAGATCATTGCTTGTGTGGGAAAAGCCTCATACAAGATAAATCAGCCAAAATGGATAAAAGTCCACCCAATTTTCCATACAAACTACTTGAAGTCGTATTATCTTGGCATGGAAGACCCTTCATGCAATCTGTCACAATGCATCAACATTAGATTGAAACCACCACCAATGCAGGAAGCTGAAGAAATCATTTCCGAAAAGAGGTGACCACATTAGCTAGAAAGAAGAAGAAAGAGGTACTCGTGAAGTGGAAGGAGAGACTATAAGCTGGGAGCTTGCTGAAGAGAAGAAAAGTCAAAGCTATCCTGAAGATACAAGTAATACTCTAAATGAAGCCCAAATTAACTACATCAACATTAAGAAAGAGCTCCTTGCTATAGTTTTTACACTCGATAAATTTAGATCCTAACTGATTGGTTCACATGTCATTATTTATACTAATCATGCTGCGTTGAAATATCTAATGAACAAAAAGGATCCAAACCACGGCTGATCAAATAAATACTTATCCTTCAGGAATTCCATTTGGAAATTCAAAATAAAAAGAGAATTGAAAATGTAATAGCCGATCACTTGTGTAAACTAACTAGTGTTGAGTAGCTGATGGATAACCTTTCCATAAATGAGCACCTCCCTGATGAGATCTGTTTTATATCACGACGTTCGAGCACGTCCATGCACCCTAGTACGCGGATATTGCAAATTACTTGACTATAGGCAGAATTCCTAAAACTTGACAAGAGACTAACAGGTAAAATTTTTTTAAAATGTCAAGACCTTTTTCTAAGATGATCTATACTTATTTTATTATTCTGACCAAATTGCTAGGACGTGCATTACGGATGATGAGATTTAGTGTCATTGCCTATGGTCACACTCTCAAATGTGACAACCACTTCTCAACTAAAAAGACCACTGCAATGATTTTGCAATGCAGGTTCTATTGGCAAATCATGTTAGAAGATGTTTATTTTTTCTATATAAGTTGTAATCAATGTCAGAGGTTAGGAAATTTTGTCTCGGAAGAATATGATGCCAATGTCTCTCATGCTAGCTTTAGAAATCTATGATTGTTGGGGCATTGACTTCATGGGACTCATTCCTACATCTTTTGGTTATCAATACATTTTGGTGGGAGTGGACTATATTTCCAAGTGAGTAGAGGCGAGTCCAATACATAGCAATGACCATTGGGTGGTAATCAAGCTTTGTAAGGAAAATATTTTGTCCTTGTTTGGTATACCTTCAGCCATTATTAGTGACGGGGGCATGTATTTTCGTAACAGGCCATTTGCTTATTTGATGAAGAAGTATGGCATTGTGCATAAGGTGGCTACCCCAATTCATCCCTAGACAAGTGGATAGGTAGAGTTGCAAATAGAGAGATTAAAAGGATTCTCAAAAAGACTATTAATCCCAACAAAATAGATTGGTCTTTGTGGCTAATGGATGTGTTGTAGTGATACTACATAGCTTACAAAATGATTTTGGGGATGTCCCCCTATCAATTGATTTACGGGAAGTCTTGTCATCTTCCCATTGAGATTGAGAATAAAGTGTACTGGGTGATCCGACAGTTAAATGAAAATTTAAAAGATGCCTACATACACAAAAAGTTACAACTTTTTAAGCTCAAGGAGCTCAAAAACAATGCCTTTGAGAATGCTCGTATTGCCAAGTTGAGGATGAAAGCCTTACATGACCAGCACATTAGTCGGAAATCTTTTTTCTCCTAGTCAGAAAGTCCTATTGTATAATTTGTATTTACATTTGTTTCTGGAAAAACTGAAATCCCAAAGGATAGGACCTTTCACCGTTACCACCAATGCTAAGTACAGTGCCATCAAATTGAAGATTCTAAGAATGGCAATTGATGTGGAGTGAATGGGCATAGACTATACCCATTTCTCGAGCCTTATGTTTCTAGTGTGGAGTCTTTCTAATTGGTAGGCTTACCATTTATTGAGTAATTATCTTTCATATTTTTTTTTATTTTCTAGTTTTTTGTTGTAGGAATAGGTTTATATTTCTTTTATACATTTATTTATCTTATGAACTAACATTAATTATGATGTTACGCATCCAGTAGTATTCTTATGATATGTAGAACATTCAAGTACCCTCTTTTCTCTTTTTACCCATAATTTTGCTAAATGTATTATATTCAGGACGATATTTGATTTAGGTGGGGGTGAGAATCCATTTTCATGCATACCTACTATATGTTTTTCTTACATTTTTCAAAAAAATTAATCTCAGAATTGTTGCTGAGTACTTATAAAATAGGAGTGAATACCAATATTTATGAAAAGATCTTACGAACTTTCAAATTTGAGCATCAACTCTACTGTTTTTAAGTCTTGTGACATCTTATGATTTCATTTTGAAAGGGATAGCTATATTACACACATTTGTCTTATCCTTACACTTATTGTAATAGTACGTAGATAACTTGTTATGGTGGAGGCTTGTTATCTGAGTGAGATTTTGAGACCATTCTTCATTTGAAAGGGTATCTATACTTTCTCTTATGATGATTATTGTTTTCAATGTTTCCTTGAATAGTTTCATTATATTTGCTTTAAACTTATATTTATAACTAAATTAACCAAAGTTACATACCTGATTTTTACACATGGATTATTATTATTTGCCTTGTGAATGACTAAAAGTCACATTTTTAGATATTTTGAGTTTTAGCCTATTTCCTTCCTCGTACATTCACCACTTGAAATCATATCAAGCCTATTGTGCATGAACTTGAAATTTGCAATTATTTTCCTTGGTTTACCTACGGTGACAATTGACCTAGACATGTTATACACTTACCCTACCCTTACGCAATGAAAAACATTGATTATTAATGGAGAGAGGTTTAAAAAGTACATGGTAAAAAAATAAATAGGAGGCAAGAGTAGATGTTGTCACATATTTTGGTATTCCAACAAAAAGACACTACGAAATTAATTGGTTTAGGAATTTGAATATTAAAGTAAGTGCTCTTCTTCAAAAAAAAATAAAAAATAATAAAAAAAGAATTAAAAAAGATAAAAAAGGTGAAGACGAGAAAAAGAGGAAAAAATGTTTGTGCTTGTGGGTGTATTTGAAGAAGAAAAAACAAGGGGAGTGATTGTGACTCTCTCAAGGCATTTGTGTACTCTATACCACTTCTTTGTAGCTACAAAAACCTATCCCTATTACAACCGCCAAAGACCTTAGTAAAACATGGTCCACATATATAAATTAATCTTGCTTGCTTGGTTTAGTTCTACTTGAATATAAGTTTTCCTTTCATAGGGCTGTGACAAGTTCTTTCATTCATTATAACATTCTTCATGCTAAAGTTATTCCACTTTAATTTTTACATGCATTTCCTCATTTATATACACAACTCTTCAGAGTTGCCTGCAAGTTCAACCATTCTTTTTAGAGTGTACATCTAGTGAACTTTGAAACCGAGGCTAAAAGATGGGGTTAGGTGTACCAATGTATAATGGAACTTGACAAAAAAATATAATTACACACACTTGAACTCTCTAAATGTTTAATTTAAGAATGATTGAGATATCTTTCTTTTTGAGTTACGTGCTTGAATTAGATTGTTCATTAGATTAATAGTTGAGACGGTAGCATTCATGCAATATTTTATAAGGAAATTGAGATATTTGTGGTTATCATAACTGAAAACCCTCACGAAACTACACTTTTTCACTGGAGTCACATGGGGGTTTAAAGGCTTGTTGCATATGCCAAATGCAATTGTGAGTCCTATCAAAGTGGATTTCTCATTTAAATCTTAGTATTTTCTTATCTTTTAACATTTCTAAGAGACTAGAGATGAATAGATAGGAAAATGTGATAAAACACTAAAAATTACACTTTTACTCATACTTATTCATTGTCATTCTATAATAATTTAATTTAACTTATGCATTTAACTTCACTATTTTATTTGCTAGACCAAGGAGAGTGATATCAATAAAATGATCCAATGCTTTTAAATAGGACAAGTCATACAAAATATACGAAACCCAACAACCGCAAAATCTTGTAAGGAAAACAATGGAAAGAAGATCAAGGAAAAGAAGGAAAGAAAAAAAAAGGGGGAAAAAAAAGAATGAAAGAAATAGAAGAAAGTAATGAAAACGAGGAAAAGAGAAGTAAGAAAGACATAAAAGAAAGGAGAGAAATACAAGAGAGATTTTGGAGAGTTGTTGGAAGGAGCAATTTTTAAACGAGCTTGGGAAGGCAGCTTTGGGGGTATGGGAAGAAGTTTCTTGAGAGTTCTTGTTGCAGAGATTAGGAGACAAAAAAAATTAAAGATTTTAAGATTTAGATTTTCTATTTTTTTAATTTAATTATTGAGTAGTAAGCCATTAGCTGTCAAAATTTCTCACTCTATCTCTCAAAGTTTTCATTTTTTATTAATATAATCATGCAACTTTTCAATCGATCACTTTCAGTTTTGCTCGGTAATTTCATCTTTTCTTGAAATCTATTTTTTGATACAATCTTCATTTGTTTTTTTATTGTTTATTAGATTCAGTCATTTTTATGAAAAAACATTTCCTTTACCTTAAACTATTATTTCAAGGAATCTGTTTTTTATACTGCATATTATTGCCATTATTTGTTTATTATTAGCTTTATTTCTTACAAATCTGATTTGATTTATTTTTTGTTATTTTAATTTGGATTTTAAAGTATTAATTTTTTTTATTTCTTACAAGTCTTAATTATGCATGTTCTAATATTTTTATTTGATTTCTTATTATGTTTCAAGTAGTAAGTATATCCTCCATTTTATGATTTTTCTTAGTTATATTTTTTTTTGTTATTTTTTTTTTAATTTTATGTTCACATTAGTTATTTAACAGCACTCCAAAAATCCAATCCTGTGATTTTTACTTTGTTTTAGAGTTTTTTTTTTTTAAATCTCGTACCTTTCCCTTAATCTTGTAAATTTCACGCGAAAAACATAATTCTCTGTGGATGTATTCTTGTCTTACCAGATAAAACTAAGCGGCACTCTCATAGACTTGTGAGAATAAATTACACCTTTTGAGACCAGTCAAGATACACATTGCTATAACCATGCAATAGATCTGTAGTTGACAAAGAGAAAAATACATGCAAGAGAACAATAGGTCCTCCATAAAATAACAAAAATGAAAGCTATTGATTTAAATCTTTCTTGGAAGTAGATATACAATAACACACTTTTCAGGAATGGCCAGTCACAGTAACATGCAGCAAAAACATCCAAAAGAAGTAAAAAGAACAAAAGGAAGCAGAAACCACTTGTTATGACTCTCACTAACCTGGTTATATGAAATATTCCCCATAGCTTGTTTTCCCATGGCACACTATAAAATTGTATCAGAATTTTAACAATTCAGCAGAACACAATAAAGTTGAGCACCTGGAAAGCTAGTACTAAGAGGAGCCATGATGAAGACATACCTGATAGGTATTTCTAGGTGATTGATTGTGATGGGGGAAAGGAATCAGCCCCGCACAAACCCCTAAAATTGTGAATGGCTCAATTTCAATATGAGTTGTTTCAGGCAATGCATCTCCCTCATAAAGTGCAATCTGAAAAAAAAAAATCAGATGTCACAACCATCATTGTCATCCAAAATGTAAAATATAATCAAATACATTCAAGATAAGGGCAAACCAAGGCATTATTTTCTTCATTAACATCAAGATACTCGATCAAACCATCACGCAGAAAATCATCAAAGGTGCGTACTCCATCCTACAATAATATATTCACATAATTAGAACAATATAGACCCCCTTTATCCTCTCTATTAAGTCAAAGTTCATGTTACTCACCAACAACTCTTTCATGTGGTGCCATTTTATCCTAGACACACCTTTGTCAGCAATAACAAGTGGCCGGCAAACACGACCGCCATCGGATGCAATATACACACAGCGCTATAGATGATGTTCCACAAAGTCAGTTTTCAGAATGTAAACTATTAATAAGTGATCTTTAGATAAACCAAAAAAAAAAAACAATTCAGGGGATCCATGCAAAATATTTTCAGCAATGACAAGTGGCCTACAAACACGGCCGCCACCAGCAGCAATATACAGACAATGCTATCAATGATGTTCCACAAAATTTTCAGAATATAAACTATTAAAAGACAATCTCTTGAAATTAAAAAGAAAAACTCCAACAAACAGAGCCATAAATTCAGAGAATCCATGATAATATTTCTGATGACCCATGGTCTTCTAGTTCTAGCATGACTTAAGTCATAGAGTTGGCATAAACGTGTTCCTATTATTATAATCTAATTGGCAAATGAATTTGCACCACCACATCATGGCTCCAAAAACAAAAAGCATCGGAATTAAGATAAATGTTCAAAATCAAACTCATAATCACACTGGAGGGGCATCTCTTCAATGAACATATAGATTCTTTCCTCAGTGGCAACTTAAGGAAGAATGAAGAACCCTAGATCTAGTGAGTGGAGAAAAAAGGGATTCGTGACATACACTGGCTTGAGTTCTATGATTGATGTTGATTTTTGAAGAAAGTAAAGGTTTGCAGTTGTTGCCCATCTATTGCTGATGCATCCCATCATCTTTATTGGCCATTGACTTTCTAGAGGGTTCTTCGGATATTATTCCAGTCTCCAATTCACAATGGAAAGAAGGGTGAATGGGGAGATTAAGAGTGATGGCAGTAGCATGAACAGTAGCATGGTGAGAATGGGTTGTTAATTGAAATTTTACAAGGTAAAATCAAGTGTGGCAATCAGTCACATTTGGACTCAAGTATATTCTCATAAAACTTAAGGACCTTTCAATTGGAGTTCTCACTACTCATACCAATAATGTTTTGCTATTAAGAGGATTTATTTGTGTGAAATGTGATGGACAATGTTTTGAAGGTAGGTCTGTATTTGTTCTTGAGATTTTCAAAGGTTTTCCATTCAGCAGTCGACTAAATTAAGGATTCTAAATTTTTAGTAGATTAGTGGGCCTCCGTTACACAGGCTACAATGATAAGACAATAAAATCAATATGATAGAGACATGCAAAAAAATTTTCATTTTTTGTTTTTTTAGGTAAGGGGATAAATGTTTCATTGATCAACATAATTTATCTAACATTTATCTTTGTCATTGATGTTGTTTTTGTTTTCATATTCTTTACCATAGGAAGTTCTAAGGTTTCACAAGCCAATTGTCAGTGGACTTTCTACGGGATGATATGGGGAGAGAAAATTTCATCAGCTGAAAAAACAAATTCCATTGGTGAGTCTTTGTGCAACAATAAAATTATTAAAATTTGGAAGCCAGCCACTGATTTAGACCACTTAAACAACCTCTTCATAATATATGGATAAAGTTGCATACATGTTAACAGGCAAGATTTAGGAAACCTTGTTCACTGGGCTGCCGTTTCTTAAAGAACTGAAAGGAAGGAACATGAAGATAGTTGTCAAGAGGAATGCTAAATACGAGCTTACATGGATAAACAGTAACCATTACATGGCATAATTACCAGCACCAACACATTTGAAGAGATCATTATGTTGAAAAAAAATCCAAGGTGGGCATACCACTACAGCAAATAGATGACAATTGTTTCCACTGATATTGGTGCCACATAATTTCTTTTCAGTATTAAGAAATAAAATATCTCAACTTATCTTAATCTTTAACTACAAGGGGAAAAAAAATTAGTTGTCCAACAAATTCTACAACCATCCTTAAAAATCATTGCATTTCTAGTTTTTTTTCTTCTGTATCTTATCATAACTACAATCACATTCATTAGTACACTAGTTTGTCATGTATGTTAGACCTTAAATTTCATGCCATTAATACACTATATATATGAGCATAGAAAATTCTTATCACATTATTCTGGGAATATTATTATTATTTTTTAATTTCCTGCTGAAATTCAAACATAAATTGATTTGTATCATCAGGATCATTTTTCTTCTAATGAATTTTGATAAATTGATTTCTGCGTATATTTTACAAGATTTTACTTTACACTTTGAAATTATCAATTTGACTTGAAACATAATTACATAAGTAAGATCATAAAGTTCATTGCTAGCACTACTTTTATGGAATTATGGTGAAATTTTTCTACAAATGTTTCAGATGCAGTTCACAGGCGTTGATCTTTACTTATCACAGATTGTTTTTAGCCTTTATTGGCACATTCATGAAGTTCTCAAATCGTCATCACAAGCCTTGTGTTTAGACTATTAGAGTCTATTTAGGATCTTTTTTTTCTTTTATACAAAATCTAAAGCTCAACTTGAAAGATAATACTCAGCTATAAAAGAGTCTGAAAGAGAATCAAATACTTGGTTGGTGGTCTCTTATGATACTCAAATCTATTCAACTAGAAATGGATATACTTGACAATGACTCACTTTTCATGACATAGCCGCCTAAAGGTGCTTTTTTGAAAGCTGGTCACCAATTGGCTAAGACTTCTAACAAAGAAGAACAAAAAAGTAGACTTCCTTAAGTAGGAGAAACTGTGTTTTCCCTATCCTAGAGAATGGAATGTTGCAATTAGAGCTTCATTCTATGTTCCTATTGAAGAACAAGAAAGTTTTCCCAATAATTGAGATATTAGACCTAAAAGCAGGTAGTCTAATTGCTTCCAATAGCTAGGAAGTTGTGACTACATCAAGCACTTTGACGACAACAATAAAATCCCGTGGTTTGCCACTTCAATCACTAAAAGAAAGAAATTGACCAAACGCTAGAAAGTAACTTACTACTTTACAATGGCATCTATTGAAGTAATTGTTCCAGCTCCGGCACTAACTAATTTAACATACATTATCAATTGAATTAAGAATAATTGACTTCTAGATAGAATGAGTAGCATGTCATAATAGACGGCTAGTTGAACTACCACTTTTAGTAAGCTATTTTAATTGATGTGAAACAAAGAGTCAATGCAGAATGACTTTTTTTCTTATGATATTAGTTGATATCAATTGAATGGTCCATCTCTTGATGGAACGCAAAGATGTTAACAAGATATAAGGCTTTATCTATCCGTGAGGGGCAATGGCCTCTAAGTACTATAAATCCTTGTCTTAGGAACATAACTCTCAAGTCTTGACATCAGAGCAATTCTTAGAAATGAAACATATGGCATTAACCAAATGAGCTAGTAAGAAGAGGTCTTTTCTGGGATGCTTTCAGTACTTCTCAAAAATTCTATTCTAACATAGAAAGCAGATTTTCCTTTGCCGAGGTTTCTCTTTCAAAGAAGACCATAAGACGTTACAAGTTAAGATCTCAAAACAACAGCATAAAACAATAGTAGCATTTTCTTTTTCATATATGATTCCATTATTACTTTATTTTAGGTGACCTTGTAGGGATATATTAGATTAGTAGCCAACCGCTATTGTAGCACAATCACAATAGTGAACTTGAAACCCTCTCAACTAATGTATTCAAGTGAGAGTGATAGCCACTATCAGATCATTGAAGCGTAGAGGATATGCCCCCACTCTCTTGCTAGAGAGAGAGAGAATAAGATGGTTTCCTCCCTCGCAAAGAGTTAAATAAGTGAAGCTAGTAATGAAGTTCCATTCAAGGTTAGGGCTTCTTTGACCAACATGCTTCAGGATAGAACACATTTAAAAGGTGTCAATGAAACATAAATATTTTAAAGACATGTCCAGTTGACGAAAAAATATTTTAAAGGCTCACACTATCCATACGATGAGAAAGGGCTAATAAGCATAGTTGACCTGGCTTAGCACCTCAATCATTGTGTGGGAAAGTTGGGTAGCTCACTCTCAATATGTAATCAACATGTTGCTACTGTCAACTCGTTCTAATAAGAATCATGGATTTCCTAGAGAAGAAAGGTCAACCTTTTTCAAATATGCAACATTTCTTCCTCTAAGATAGATTTGGTGAGTAATCGAAAGAAAGTCTTTTGTTAAGAGAACATATTTCCTTCTCTTTTTGTATTGGAAAGTCTATATAGTGAATATAGTACATATAAATAAAAGGTTTTGAAATAGAAAATAGTTCCACTAGGCTTACATGAAGTCCTAATCCTAGGGACATAAGGCAGCCGCTTTTAACATTATTTATGAGGAGCCTTAAGGCGTTCCACAGACCTTTTAAAGTATAAAAAAAGCTCAGCCTTAGTCTATAATCATTCCCTAGTCTCTTTTATATCCTATATCCTATTCCTATTCTTTCACAAAATCTTATTTTACAATTTCTTCAACTTGAGCGAACTCATTGAAAAGAAGATCCCTTTGCTTTGGAAAAGGGCTTCCTAACCAAGCTTTGAGGCAAATTTGAGTAAGACATTGTATCTTTTTTCAAGGTGTCCCACTAGCAGCGATACAAATACAAGAGGGTTCCATTCTCATAGAAAATACCCTAGACCTTCACTCTGCACCATTGGATGCTGGAATGGAGGTTCAAATTTTCTTACATATGACACCTAGAAGACAAAGGTAGCTATCGTGGCCCCTATTTATGGTTGAACCCCAAGGTGGAATTGTTCAGAATGCTTTTGAAATGACTAAGGAATCCCTAATTATGATCCGTTTAGACCTTATGAAAATAGTAGAAGCAAAGTACGAACAAAAAGACAACACACATACAATACATTCTATAATAGAAGTAAATAAAAGATTGATTTTTTATAGAAATATATATCACCAAAATAAATCTGAAGCAATGAAAAATATAAGCACAGTTTTTGGTAACGAAGAGAAATCTTGATAACCAATTAGTTATTAAGTAAAATCCTTCAGGCTTTCTCCAGCAATAATAATTCAATATGAAAGCTAACTTACAGCTTGGATAGTACAAATACAATAAACCTTAGCCAATTTACTCATGACTTGTAACTCCTATCAAAAAACTCATCGTATTTACTCGTAGCATCGAGACCAACAATTTTCAGTCTTCTTATCAAATTTGTTTCATTTGTTGGAGAATCTTCGCACACTACTGGATCCCAATATTCACACCACTAACATACCAATGAAGATTTATAGGTCGGAGCAAGTGTGCAAACAATGGAAGAAATCAATGGGTTAAAAATCTTGACAATTTAATCTTAAGATAATAATTTCAGTTTTCTCAGGAGAGTGTTTGGGTTGCAACCTTTTTTCTCTCTAGATCAATATGCCTTTGATGAGGAGATGAGATTTATATATGGAGAGGGTTGAAAATTAGATTAAAAATACGTGACCGTCTATAAAATAGTGCCGCAATGCCTATGTGCTGCATGGATACGCATCAAACGCAAAGGCATGAGTGAAAAAGTCATATCCCAGTACAAGTGCACCACTCAAACGCAAGAATTCTACATAAAGTGCACTGATGCGTTTATTAGGCGTACATCAGGTGAAGGTATTCTAGAAAAATGCACTTACGCATTAATTAGGCACACATCAGGCATGAGTATTTTGGATAGAACACGCTCATACATGGAATAGGCTTGGATCAAACGTGGAAACCGGGAGAGGGCACATTTGCCTAGAATAATCGTGAATCTAGCGCTCATCTTCATTGACGCTTGATAATCATTTAGACCATGTCAATACAAGACATTCCTAACAACTTCCAAGATATTAGTATCTTAGGTGGACCAAATGAGCAAAGGAGGCCACTTCGCAGTGATGGGCCAATTCCGGTTTTGAACTATTATGAACTTGTTTTATAGCTTCCAAATTAGTAGCAAATAGGACATGATTAATAGATAAGTCGATGTGATTTATTGTAACATTTCATTTCTTTTCAATTAGATTTTGGTTACACCATATACAAGGATCCCCATTGAGCATCCATGGCTAGATGGTTTAAGCGCAGCCCTAGCATAGCCTTCTAGCAAGAATATCTACATTAGATTCTGTGTGCTTGACAAGATCTCCTTCTTTAATAGTGGTACCACTGTCAAAAACAACAATCATTACATTCTCAATCTCAAGTTTGAAGGCTATTTCTTTCACGCCACTAGCAAATTCAACCAATTACTCAACTTGAAGATGAGAGAGCCCTTTTGCATTGGTTGCCTACTATGTGAAATTCAAAATGAAATACGCCCTTTTAGGGAAGATTCAATAAGTCCATAGAGTCGCATCTTCATTTGTAGACTATAATCCAGAATACACTTCACGCTTGTCTCACTAAAGCAGTGAGAAAGTGATCTCTCTAGGTCCTGGTCTAAAAATGGAAGCTAATGATTAATCCACCAAAGCTGACAACTTACTAAACATTGATTCCTTAATAAGGAGGTTTGAATAAGAATAAATGGATATATTGAATTCAAGAAGGCTAACGTGGGTGTCAAGCATCTAATCATTTTGGTGATATCGAATGGATCAACAATTGCATCTAAGAAAAGAACATGATGAAGAATGACAAGTGCTTAAGCAACACAAGTGTTCATTACCTCCATGATCGCTTTGGGTCCTTTAGCCTAAATAATGTGCCAAGATATATTAACTAAGGCAGCTTCCTTGAAAGGCAAGCATAATACTATAACTTGTCGTCCCCAATGGAAAGAGGAAAAAAATTCCACTCTAAAGGATTAAAGATCTGGTAAGATCAAAAGAAGGACGAACGACAAAGAGAGAACACCTTGACTTTCATCTTGAGGTGAGTATCAAATGCAGGATATTCCAAGGCTTAGATTGCATAATGGTCAATCGCATCTCTTTCGCTTAACAATTACAGCCAATTGATCATAATGATCAGCAACTTCGTCAACAGCACAAGCAGTAAAAGGGTCATTATGGAACTCCGGTGCCTCAGATGCAGCAACTTTCTGCATGGGAAAGGCAAGGGGTGCATCATCATCATGATCAACAAAGCATTTGGTTTTCTCCCTTTCAACATAGTTTTCAATGAAGGACATGAATGAGCTTGCCTGGAACTATAGCAGCAACTGATCATGATTAATGAGTCAAAATTGATGGATGTTAACAAATAACAAAAGATATGATCATTGATCAAATTTATTATAAGACAAAGGGCCATATGGTTGCCATTCATCAAGGCCAAGGAACCACTGGCTATCACTAGATAGCACGCTGCCATCATTGAATCATAATTGTCTGGTGCAGAATGACTCAGGCTAGGCACGCCAAGGCATTACCACCCCCAATAAATAGAAGGGTCAACCTTGTTCATTATTAGGCAATTATTCACAGACATCCTCACTATACCACTAAGAATGAAGATCGAACCGCTTCGTCACCATACCCTTCAGATTGGCATGATACACTCAAACTAGTATAAGCCCCAATAAATAGAAGGGTCAACCTTGCTCATTATCAGGCAATTATTCACAGACATCCTAACTATACCACTGAGAATGAAGATCGAACTGCTTCGGCACCACACGTTTCAGATTGATATGATACACTCGAACTAGTATAAGCTGTTAAAACACAAGATGTTAAGCGTAGATGGTTAAGGGCACATCCTTTGACCAACACTTTGAAACTACTGTCCATCATCAATTGACAGCCAGCCAGAGATTGGCCACAACAACAATGGTACATCACATGGAGCAGCTGCAAATGGTCAATAGAGCATAGGTGTAAATGCAAGCCTAATGGAAGTGCAGCACCCATTCATGAAAGATCTATACAGAATGTTCTTGTAAAGAATTTCAATTATTAAAACTATGATAGAAGAAAAAATATCAAAATATATTTCTGACAATAAATCACAAACACATGTTTCAGCTTATAGCACAAACCTAGTCCCGAGCCTAGGTGCTCCTAGGTGTGCCTTTAACTATCAGCATAATGATATTTATCACCTATTGTATATAGTTGCTTTTATTAAGATTATCCTAATTGACTGTAATTAATTACAATTGATTATAATTAGGCGATAAATTAGGGAGGTGTTGAACTGCAATTGAATGTAATTAGGGAATGACTTTACTATTTATTGACAAGAAAATTCTCAATTGAAATATTCTGAACAATTGACATGATATTAAAGCTCACTAAATCAATTACCAGTTTTTTTTCATTTTGAATTAAGACTCTTCATTGAATTTCCTATGACTTTTAGGATGTTAGAATTATTACCCTTAATTTTATTGGCAGTATTTGGGTGTTCAGGGGTTTGAAAAATTCACAATTCTCAAAAGGGCTTGTGCTACCCTGCCATTTGTGGCTTACGATTAGTTCCCTTGTTATGAAATCTTTTGGGTGCAAATTTTTGGAGCTTTACAATCAATTCCTTTGTCATCGCAATCTCAATTTGTTGCACCTTAGATTGGAGCTCTTAAGATATTCTTAGTTCAATTTGCTCTCACTCTCAATGCGTGTGACAGATCTAGATTTTGTTTCTCCAAAGGATTAATTTCATGCATTGAATCCTCTTTGTAGACTTGGGTGTTGCTTCTCTTAAATCTTCATTGCAGGTTTCTCTAAAACCTAGTCCTGGAATTTTAGGGCGGTGAGCATGGACTTTTCTTCATAGATCTTCTTCTATACTTTGGTTTTCTCTCTTTCTCTCAAATCTTCTTCTAGAATCTTCTTTGTGGGTCCTACCATGAAATTCCCCCTCTTACTATTCAATTTTAATATTGTGCAATAAAAAACAGTCTCACCCATGTGGGTCACTTGAATAATTCCATAAGTTATTTATAATGTCAAAAGAAAATTCTATTATCAATTTTAATAGAAAAAAACTCTAGCAAAGAGTTTCAATTTAAAATATTTATAAAAAAAAGGAACTTTGAAGTCATTTAGATAGCTCATCTACAACTGAAATAAAATAGCATAGTCAATGGGAGAGCAAGGATGCACGTGTAGTTATAACGATATTTGATTTCCATGTTTTCCCAAGCTAATGAACTGGAGATGGAGGTTACCAGATTTACATGAGGGTGAGAGAATGGAATGATAGTAATGAAGGATAATAGTGATTGCTCCAGTTCGAGACAGAACAAGATTTCCAAAGGAAAGGAAACCGAAACAGGTATTTTCATTTCATACTCTATATTTTTTGCATCTTCCTACTTATAGATAATTCCTCACTCTCCTCAACCCCTTCAACAAAATACCAGTAAAATGAGAAGAAGAAGAAAAAGAAGATATTCACATGGTACCTAACTCATGTGACCTGGAGGGTACTTCTAGAAGTCTAAATGAATCCCATCCTACAATCATCAAATCATCACACTGTTTACCAATTTCACGGCCTTAGAATTGTCACATCGTTTGTGAATCACCATCACATCCCATCAGACTCTGTACCCTTAATGATAACTCCTGTTATTCATCTCTTCACGCCTTTCTAATACTTTGGCTGCTTAAGTATTCTAGCTATCACCATAGTGGCTACTTCTCCCACACTCCTCTTCACCTCTTTCTTCTCTTCTTTAATGAATTTATGAAGTTAGCTGGGACACATATTGTCTTGATTGCTGAGATCTAATAAACCACATATGGTAAATAATCTCTGATATTCCACCACTACAGAAGAGATATGAGACTATTTTCAGCACAACTATAATAAAAAAAATATTAAGCTGAGGTTTGATGGTTCGATCAAAAAATATGAAGAACGATTGATGGCACTTGACAATCGTCAAGAATACAACCTTGATTATGAAAAGATTTCACGCCAGTGGCTAAAATGACTACTGTATGTATTATTGTAGCTATTGCTATTTTGAAAGAATGGCCCATTTGACAGATGGATGTTAAAAACGCATTCTTACATAAGAATCTAAAGGAAAAGAATATACAAGACTCTACCTCCCAAAATATTCACTCATTTTTCCTGTAAGGTGTGTAGGCTAAAGCGTTTCTTGTATGGTTTGAAACAAGTCCGAGAGCATGGTTTGAAAATCATCGTTCAAGTCTTCTTGATTTTAATTTTACTTAAAGATAGTTTGATTTCTCATTTTTTCTTTGCAAGATCCTTACTAGAATTGTCATACTTATTGTATATGTGGATGATATCGTTATAACTAAATTGGAAGCTCAGTTGATTGAGTAGTATAATAACATGTCAAAACTTTTTTAATAGCGAATCATAGTTGCTACATTATTTTCTTAGCCTTGAGGTACAACTTACGCTTATTGATAGTCTTTTGCACCAACACAAGTATACATAAGAGATTATTACTTTGGTTGGTTTGAAGACTCAATTTTTACGCCTGTGGAGGTTAATTTAAAGTTTCCAAAAAAGGAAAGAGACTTAATATCTGATCCTTCTATACATCGAGAGCTAGTAAGAAGTTTGATTCACTTGACAATTACTAGGTTAGATAGTTTATGTAGGAGTCCAAACATACACACACTTGACAGCAATGAAACATATTGTTTGTTATCTTAATGGTACATTGGTCAAGGATTATTCTTTCAAATTGGAAATTCTCTCAAATAAATGGAATTTAGTGACACTGATTGGGTTGCTTGTGCCGATACTTGTCGTTCAGTTACTAACTGATGAATGTTTATTAGCAATGCTCTTATTTTTTAGAAGAGTAAAAAAACAAGCTTAGATATTGAAATCCTCAATAGAGTAAGTACCGTGCCATGTCTTCAACTTGCTTAGAGATTGTCTAGTTAAAGGCCTGTTGGGGGAATTTGGCATTTCCCAACTTGATTCTACTTCCCCTCTTACAGATAATACTAGTGCTATTTAGATTACCACTAGTCCAGTTTTGCATGAATGCACAAAGTATTTAAAAATAGATTATTCCCATATTCGCATAGCTCTTGAGCAACATATGATCACTCTTCCTTGCATCTCTACTCATCTTCAAATAATGGACAACTTTACCAAGACTCTATTATGCCATCGACGTTAATTCATGGATGACAACTTAATACTTATTTATCAACTAACATTAATTTGATGGGCAATGTCGGTAGAATTAGAGAAATCTTGTTTACCATATATTGTATATAGTTTCCTTCTATTAGAAGTATTCTAATTGATTATAATGAATTATATTTTATTATAATCAGAAGAAAAATTAGGGAAGTGTTGATTGTAATTTGATGTAATTAAAAAAATTTACTATTTAATGAAAACCTTCAATAGAGATATTCAAAACAATGGACTTTAACAACATATTGCAATAATCTAATATATGTCAATAATTTTATAGGCATAGCAAAACGATGTATTTATCAACTTCCGATAACTCACTAAACAAGTTATAGTAATGGAATTAACAAACAACAGTTACTATCACATAACATCATTACATAATAGTACTTTTATTAAACTGTTATGTTTTAGCATGCTTAGAAATATGCAAAGAAAGTTCAACAAAATGCTCTCTTGCGATGCAATATAGTGAAGATTAAAATTGTCACCTGTTGACTCAAAAAACCAACACCAATGAGAGCTCTTGCAAAACCATCCACCTGTTGAACTTTTTTCTCATCTCCACAGATAAGGTTAGCTTTTGAGGAAAATCTTGTATCTTGCCAAGAAATAATATATGATCTATAATTCATTTTAGGCTACCTAATCCTGTGGGTTATACCATTTATATTATTCATTTAAACTTCTTGCATTCCATAAAACAGGACAAATGCTCAAGATTAAGAAGATGCCACAATTAGTGCCTAACCTTTGAAGGACCAAACTTCTAATCTAACCCACAACTCAATCTTTCTTAATTCTTTCTCATTCTTTAGAGATAAATTAAACCTCAAATCTCTTAAATCAAACTTTTTGTGGACTTGAACCAAACAAAACCTTTTCTCACTAAGTGGGGTGGACGACATGGATTTTTTTGCATTCCTTCAACTTCACCATAGGCTACCTTCAACTTCACCGTAGGCTATGTTATCTACTAAATCCATGTAGGCACAATCATGCTTAATTCTTTACTTGGTCTTCATCAACCTCTTATGCTCTCATATCTCCAAATAGGAAAACCTTTAATGTATTACTACTAATAATTTCCAATCCAAAGATCTATTCAACCCCATTAAAAGATACATAATGATTTTCTCAAATTCTTCATGATCCTTGACGCCCAATTTTAGAACTCTTCTTGCAGGATCGAAAAAGCGTTTCTTTTGCCAAAAACAAAACATTATGGCTATTAGAATCAAAACTCTGACAATTTCATTTACCAGAAAAGGCCGATAAGTGCAGAAATGCGACACAATCACTAGTTCATTTTGACCAGTCTCCATTGCTCCTCTCGGACAGCTCTACTCAATTCATGCTACATTCCAGCAACAGTTCCACCACCATATGATGCATGCTTCACAATAAGCAACTGTAGTAGCACCCATCTATGAAAATAAGAGAGTTCGCTGGCCCCTTGTCCACACCCTCATAGTCAAGAAATTAGCAAGACCTCCATTCACTGAGCTGGATACAATTGACCTTAGAAAGTAAGACCACAATTGACCTTAGAAAGACAGATACATGTTTGAAATTCAAACACATCGAACCACTCCCAGTCAACTTCGCCAATAATGCTTACATCCTATAGGTGGTATGCAGCTCTTTTTTTGCACTAAGTTGACATAGGCGGTAGGCAGCTCTTTTTTGCACTAAGTTGACATTCTCCTAGGCTAAATCAATTTCCTCATGAAGCTTCACAATCCAAACCCAACCCCAATTGAAGACTACACAATGAGACTTTTGTCTTCACTCCTAGCATTGCATAACCTAAACCTTTTGATTTCCTTTCATGATTCTCAAAACAGAAACAAGGAGGGCCTCAACACCATGGTAGGAGCAATCTGTTGCGAGATGGTCACAGGTTTAACCAACAGAAACCTCTCTACAATTCAAAATAAGGCTGGTTATGTTGACCCCTCTAAATCCCATGATGTGGGAGCTTTGTGGACTGGACTATCCTTAAATCTAGAATCCAAACAACAGAACAATTATGCAGCCACAATTAAAACCACGAA
Organism: Nepenthes gracilis; assembly: GCA_033239525.1. Classification (NCBI taxonomy): domain Eukaryota; kingdom Viridiplantae; phylum Streptophyta; class Magnoliopsida; order Caryophyllales; family Nepenthaceae; genus Nepenthes; species Nepenthes gracilis. The sequence goes on along the minus strand of BSYO01000035.1, from coordinate 8,316,162 downwards.
TTATAGAAAGACAGCAGACTCTATTTTCTACTACAACTCCACACAGTAAATTCAAAAGTAATTGACACCAACCTTTACAACAACTTCAAATGACAATTTTTCTAACAATTCCACAAGAACCACCAGATCTGCAATAAACACTTAAATCTCAACAATAAAGGTACCCATTGAGTCCCCAATATTTTGGAACAGTTTAACACATCATAAGATGCAAAAGGTTAATTGTTAGCAAACCAACATTTAGAGTAGTATTCACTAAACAAAATTAAAAATCAGATGTTCATAAAATAAAAATGTTGGCAAAAGAAGGCAAAAAAGTTCGATCCATCTTTTCAACCCCCCAAGAGAAGACAAATCTCTATTCCTAGACAAACCCGACTACAGCTCTATCTATAATTGACTCATATAGCAGTTGCTCCATTATCCACAAAGGTCGAAACCATTTGCCTTAACACACTAGAAGGACCTTCAATATTTAATCATACCCTTTTTGAGTACCAATTCTTCAGCACAAAATAAATCGCATTGCCAAAAATGCAATTGGTGTTTAGAAGGCTGGTCTACAGATAATTGTATACCAATATCTGGCAATAAGTTTCAAGAAATCAACTACTCCAATTTCATCTAATCAAAACAACTCATAAAAGCCCAACCCAGAGGAATTATAATAAGATGTTTTTCATGTCACCTGTCTTTTCATCTCCATAAATTTTGAACATCTTGCTCATTTGATATCTTTGGCCACCGTAGCTTTGTTTTTACATTTGAACCTTCCAAAATCTCAACAATCCAGCAAAAAATGTAAATAAAAAAAAAAATCAGCTAAAAAAATGGATCTACCGACAGAACTTCAACTTCAATTATTCAATTTGCTGTCAAGCACCCATGGTGGACACCATCACTTGGATGCTTCAACCATTGGGAAGATAAGTGAAAATGTTGCAAAATAATTGGGTCCAAGACATTGACATGTATGTGTACCCTAAACCACTAATGCATTATTCTTCAACAATAGATAACAGAAAGCAGAACTATCCTTGGATAAATAATTCTTGAAAAGGCCACTGAAAGAGCCACTACATTCACTTTTCAGTCGCTCAAGCACTCCAAAATTTTCAATGTTTACTATCTCATTAAGAATGCTTATAATAGGTATATCACAGAGTACAACATTCACGTGAAACACTTCTCATCCCATATATCAAATTGCAGCCAAAAGCAAGAAAGAAAAACTTGAAAACCTTGCAGCTGAAATCAAGATATAGGAAGCTCACCTGTTTCTCATTCACAAACACACTCACAAATTCACCAATCTTTCCAGCTCTACGCAATCTTCTCATTGCATTGGAGAAATGCTAATAAAAAACAAAGAGAATAACATTAATACATCAATTATGAGTGATAGAGATAGGAACAAAGTTCAATATTATAGATCAGATACCAATCTAGAAATCTATTACTTTATCTTCCCCTTTTCCTCTTCCTTTTTGTTTGGGAAGTTAGTAGGAAACAATGAGGAGGAGGTAATTGTCTATCCATTTAAATGACCACACGCTACCTGTGGCCTTCTATGCTTGCCAAGGATAAGTCCATTGAATATAACAAGAAATGAATTTGGGGAGTGCAGTTCTTCACCGGAGAGCAGCTGTAAGTCTTCCACACCCAAGAGGTAACACTGCAGGGCAATTCTTCAAAACCATTAGAAAGAACCAGCAGTAAACTTACAATAAATAAATTACAAAATAAAAAACAAAAAATGCTAGGAAAAATGAGATATTCAAGGGGGAGTAGAACATGAAATTCTGATTAATATTACCTACATTCCAGTTTTAGAGGCATAAGTATCTAGGCGGCAGATACAAGAGATTAAGAAAATTTTCAATATCAAAATCTAAAAACTTTCTTACTTCACCACAGTTAAAGACAAAGCCAGAATCCACAGCTTCATTGTGCTGACTATATCTAATAGTGTCAACACTCTTGGCAGTACAATATATTTAAACATGGGCCACTATGTAACATACTATGCAACCATTACGATACGGCAATGCCTTGACGACCCTTGCATTAGACAGTGAGTTTGCACATCAATTCAATTTAATGTTACCAGATTTCATACAATTTCTTCAGAAGTATTTAATTTTTTCATTGGAGTAAATGAAAGTCTTGTTTGTTGAAGAATTCTACCATGTAGTTAGTATGATAGACAATCAGAAAAAACAAAGTCCTCAGGATAGGTGTTAGATGCATAAAACGCAGGCAGGTTGACCCCAATCACTACTGTGCCTACACTTTTTTGACTCTACCCCCAATAATATAAACAAAAAGAACATTGTCCATTTTCTTCAAGTAAATAAAATTTTCTTTCTTGGTTTTGAGAAAATTGAAGTACATACAAGTGGGTATTTACTGGGGAAGGAGGATGTGAAATATTATTGGAAGCATTTTAAAGTAGGGAAATGCTTCTAACCTTGATATTTTAAAGTAATTTCTAAATTTCATGATAAGCAAATATATGTTCATATCTGAATTTCTTGAAAGAAAATTTGATTTCAAGCATTTATCCTTAATTTAATGTTTTCTTGTGATTATGAGAATTTTAAGTTATATTATACTTCATTATTGGGGGAATTGTTTTATTAGAGCTATTTAGAGGTTTTAAATACTAATTTTATATAAATAATGAGCAATTGAAGTTAGTTATTTTGGAATTGAAATATGGTTAGGTTATTTAATTGGTATAATTAAAGTGAAATATTGTAGACATGTGAATCAAAGATTATTGGACTAAAATGCTATACAAGTTGAATTGGAGAAGGGAAAAAACAACATAGCGAGACAATTTTTAAAGTTCTAACTCTCAAAAGAAAAGAAATATCAATTATTTAGCATTCTTAAGTAATTGCTTAAGTATATTAGTAACTAAAGTATATATTTAGATATGTGGTAGGATTTGGGTGCGAGATTCCACCTTAGGAATTTCAGGAGTAAGCTAAATATTGCAAGAGATCTTTGAGCAGTATGTTTAATATATCAATTTCGTAATGTCATCAATGTGTTTCAAGATTGCTCGAACAACTTCCCTTTACAAGGTTTTAGCAACACTTTGACTCAAGGAGGAGAAAACCAGCATATCTCACATTGACAGGTTTAGAATATATTTGACACAAACATATTTTGATGATCATCAAATATGCATATTAGGAGATGTGAAAGTTTACAAGATGCTCTTTTAAAAGGGACAATGATAAATCAAATAAGAGTTAAAAGATACTATGAGGCAGGCTCTTGCCAATTTGGAAAAAAGAAGATGACATGACCTACAGATGAGCTGAATGGAGATGACTTATCCATATAGTCGACCCCACTTATTCCTGTATTGTGAAATATCCAGTTCGGCCTGGCCATTAACTTGGCTAAGGTGGGAATTCTGAGGATCAAGGTGACCCCCCATATAAGTTTTAGTCATAGGAGTGATTCAGAAGCAAAATTTTGAAGATAACTCAATTTCTCTCATTCCTCTCACTATTCAGTATTAGTTAAAAATTTTGAAAATTTTGCGGATCCACTGATTCAGTTTTTCAAGTTTACAATTTCTTCTTTTTCCCCCATCAGAAAAGTTCATTCTTGAGAAAAGTCAAAATATTGTCGACAAAATGTGTTAGTTTTAAAACGTTAAACGTTCAAAGATGGACCACTAAAACCCAAAAACAGGGATAAACAAACATACATGATATCCAAACTACCCAGATAAGGAATCATCATGGAAACAAATAAAGCACCTCCATTGGCAGTAACGAAATATTTCGAAATCAGAAACATGACACTTAACTACATCCCTCAAAGACTAAAATCATTATTATTCTTTAACAAACATAACAACAATCAGCTTCATGTAGAACAAAATATACCAGTGATATTAATGGGCCTTCCTCTTCATCAGTTGTAACATGTGTCATCAACGCCAAGTTTTTCACCAACCCACAGGATTCACCCTCTGGCGTATCACAGGGGCAGAGCATACCCCACTACAACAAAGTGAAAAAGTATTCTTGTCAACAACATAAAAAATTAAAGTTGCACAGCCAAGGGAGAATGATACAGATCCAAAAGTTCTGCACGTATTATAGTAGTACTGTACTTGTGTACTCTTGCATCCATTTTCAGGGAGTTATCTTTGATTAAGTTGATTTAATTCTTACTGTGAAACACAGAAGCCCATCAATTTTAACAGAATCCTGCTTAAACATCAAATTTGCCATCTCAATAAAAATTGTCTGATTCCTACTTTCATTAGCGTTAAACTTATTCTGGATTTTAAAAGTCCATAGAGAAAGCTATATGTATTACAGAATTACTCCTTTTTCTTACATCATTATAAATGAAATAAGAGGTACTCCATTTCCAAACTGTGGAAGTCATAACATATCTTCGTTGGCTCTATTTTTAATGCATTCCACCTCTAACCTCAACCCACTGGAGAACATGAGTCTGTTGATGTGAATTGTGAGGTCAACAGACAACATTTTCATATTAGTGCCAAATATGAATGCTGAATACTGATGGTAGCAAGAAAAGAGAAATACTAAACCTATGTTTCGATCAATAGCTGGAATGTATTTTCCATGATTGAAAATATCACAAACCCAGTAAAGCAGAAGGGTTGAGGCACACAGATCCCGTCCACAGCAGAAAAGTGTAAGATTTTGAAATCAGTTATAGAATGAGTAACAGTGCACCCTCTTTTCAATGATGCACACTTGTGTCTCAGTTGTTAGAAGGGCCCAAAAGCCTCAATTCCATGGCAATTTGGGCTCACATCATTAAATTATCATTAGATCTTTTTCCCTTCTAAGTGTGTGGATCACATTCTATTTTTTGTGCATCCTTAGTGACACCCATGGCCTGGAGGAGTAGATGGCGGAATCACCCAGGATGATGGCAGTACCATGATGGGCATGAAGGCCCGAAAATTCCGCACCGTCTAGGATGGAACTTTAAGCCTGATGAGGATGTCAATAGTTTGAGAGAGATTGATTTTGACCAAAGTGATTTAAAGATCCTAAAAGGCTTAGCTGCAAATTAATTTCGAATTGGGTTGCTACACAATTTGCAAACAACTTTGTTAGATCTTTTATGAGTATTCAAATAATAATACTAATCTAGTGCACCCCAAGAGCTGCAAGTCTCCCTTTATCACCGAAGAGAAACAAATAATTGTCAAGGGTAGGTTATGTTGTCACCTAGAAGCAGAGATGTTCAAGCCTAGAGACACTGCAGAGTGTGTAAGGATTATCACATCATTTTGGAAATGGATGGATACAGAAGCTAGCCCAAGAGAGTAAGGTTACACAGGAAAGATGGAAAATAGGAACCCTATTGAAAAAATGTAGTATTGACATGAACACAACATGACATCAGCATGGCAATACATTATATTTTAAAAGACAAGACAGGAGACAAGGGGGACATATCACTAAAATTCAAAGTTTTTGTAGATATGGAATATAAGCGTTCCACTAACAATGTTTTACACTCCAAAAAATTAATCAATACTCCATGTTGCACTTTCTATTTGCCCCAACATATTTAGTTATAAGAAAATCTCCCAAAAAAGCAATTCTCCCCACTGAAAAAGGGGGCATAAAAATTCAAGTAAAAAAGATTCTTTCAGCTGTTCACCAAACAAAGAGAGAGAGAGCATGAGAAACAAGCAAATTGTCACATAGGCTACAGCTCACAATAGAATTTAAAAAAAAAAGAACAACCATTCAACCAAAACAACTGAGTATGATCCGATTGAGAGAACTAGGGCATATGATAGGCCATCTAAGGACCCTTTCCAACCACAAAGAGCTAGGAAAAAAACAAGCAAATGCAGTAAAGCATTGCAACAACAATTAAACAATAGAGTCAGTTTCAACATCCAGGAAGCTAGGTCATACACGCAAAAAAAAAAAAACTAACAACAAATATAAGCCGAAAAATAACAATAAGAGAACAATAAAAAGATAGGGCTATGTTTAGAACATGCAAGGAGATAGATGAATCAACAAAAACCACATAGAAAGCTAGGCAACAAGTCTCTGTCACATCCATCGCTACAAACTCCACCAAAACAAACACCAACCAATAATTCTCAATCACTGCTCTTCTTGTTAGGCCATTCTATTTCTCTCTTCCATTCATTGTCGATGAAAACTACTGGTATTCATTTCTCTCATCTCAGACTTACACTTCGAAATTTTCGCTACTTGCTAAGCAGCCCCAATAATTCAGTTTACATTCCATTTTCCAGTTTTGAAAAATAAAAACCTAGCCCAAACATGTCTCTAACGTGTCCAAAACTTGTCCCTAGCATGTCCAAAATGATCTCAGGAATGTGCTAAACGTGTTTGAGCATTATCGGAATTAACATTCAAAATAGAAAATTGTAACATACAAAATAGAAAATTACAACACATTTCAGACCTGCAGGATAAATGATATAATGGAGAATATAAAATTCAATTTCAGTAGTTGTGAATAAAACAATGCACACATCAACACAAATGATCAAAGAATTCTTATAAACAACAGGAAGTCATTAGTGTGGATCTATAAATCTACAAAAATGGAGAGATTAATGATTATATCACTCCAAGGACTGAAGTAAATTGGTTAATATGGAGAAATGCCTTAGGATTGCTCTGTGATAATATAATACCTTGAAAATACATTGGGAGCACCAAGTAATCATAAAGTACTTCTAATAGTAAAACAAAAATTTTACGTCTTCTATTATGCTGACAATGATGTATGGATCTGAACATTGAGTAATTAATAAGCAACTTATAGAAAAAGCAAAGTGTAGCTGACATAGGGTGTTAAAAATCATTAGTAGTGTAAATCAAAAAGAAGATCGAAACACGTCTATGGGAAGTTGGAATAGCACTTATTTGGAAGAAAAAAATGAGGGAGGAAACTTAAAATGGTTCAAAGTTTCAAACAGGTCAAGTTTGGGCCAGTTGATGCATCAATGAGAAAAGACAATTTGGTTGAGGTTAAGAAGTAATAAGAAAGAGAGAGGAAGTTCCAGAAAACATTTTGATTAGGTAACATAAAAGCATTTAGAATTGCTCCTACTTTCACATCATCATTCCCTAAGCGAGGAAGAGGATTTTTATATGAGAAAGCTTGTTGTTCTCACTGCTGTTACTGTTCTAGCAGCAAGAAAAATCAAAGAGCAACATTTCAAAATCATAACAAGGACAAATAGATAAATGAACTCTAAACACTAATCAAGCAACACGTGTAGCATGTTCAAGAACTTATAGGATCTGTTTTATGTTCAAAAGAATTCCACTGCAACATGAACATGATCCCCGAAATCAACCTGGAGGTGTTGAATGATGATAAGCATCTGGAGATGACACCTGTTACCATATCTCATGGCATGTTAACCCAACCATGAGTAGAAATAGAACAGCAAGCAAGAGCTCTAAATCTTGCTTACAAAGTTTGATATCCCAGATTTTTATGGACAAATGCATGTTGATAACTTCCTCGATTAGGAAGCAATTTCGAACGGCTACCATCAATGCTGGAAAGAAACAAACATATTGTTTGTGAACATAAATTTGGAAAGGAATTGATTTGCAGTCATTAGAATAGTTCCGAAGAGACCCAGTTTAAGCAATGCAAGCAAAATATTTGCACCAGAGATCAGATGAAAGAAAAACTAGAAAGCACTATTTCACAGATGATTACAAAAAGATGATTCTATCAATTATTTAATGGTCAACAACAGCAGCTTAAAATTGGTCAACATCTCAATAAGGTACAAACTTAAAATTTTAATTTTATCATGATAAATTAAGTTAAGATAAGAAGATTATTGAGGTCAAATGAAGATTTGGGTCAAGGTCAATATGATGACCGTGTCACATCAAGTTGAGTGACACTCAACTAGTGCTTGACACGCACACATTAGTGTTTTACACAAAAAGAACACGTCTAAAGGATGCCCAACCGGTGCTCTTGCGAATTGTAGACAGATTGCACATGGCTGATGCGCACTTAAGGAATGCTCGTGCGTGTATAATTTCTATCTTAACGCTTGATGCACGACTGACAGGCACATGTGGGCCAATCTTTTATATAAGTCTCATCTGGCTAATTTTCAGTCATTTTCACCTGACTTTAGAGAGAAGAGAGGAAGAGAAGAGAAGAATAAAGTCAAGAGAGAGAAGGCCATAGGAGGAAAATTTGAGTAAATCCAAGGAAGGTTTTGGTGATTTTAAGTATAATATAAGTGCATCCAAACCTTCTTTCCTTTATTACTAATCTTTCTTTGCTTCCTTGAGCATTTATTATTCCAAATACTCACATATGTGATATTTTCGTAGCTAAAAATTTTATACTTTGCATACATGTCATCCCACTCTCATTCCATGAAACTTTATGAAATATACACCCTTATTTCGTGTACATTGTGTTTCCAAACTAATATCCTGAAACAATATTAATGTGAGCTCTAAAATTATGATTAAATGCTCTTGTATGTTCTTGATTTTCGTTTATATGCTCCTGCATGTCTTGATTTCACACTTTAATTGGAAGAAAATGTTCCATCATGCTTTATAATTTGAAGAAAACGTTATAACTGCAAGAATTATGATGCTCTGTATGCCAAATGTTTGAAGAATTATGAAGAAAACTCTATAATTAGTTGAAAGACAAGATTTTTTTCTCCGGTATGAGAAAATATAAATGATTATTCATATTTGCATAAAGTTTTCCATTTAATTATGCACGGACCATTGTAGAGAATTGACAGTAATATATTATGACATGTTTTAATATATTATAATAATAATCGATGTTCAAACCTATCATCTGTTGGGCTAAAATGTCGTTCAACCCCATCTATAGGGTTTATGTATGATGGTAAACCTACGGATCATAAATAGTAGCGTATGGCTATTGGTTGAGTGGAAACATACATACCCCGAGCTTCGATTAGTCAATCCTTTGTCAGTGAATTCTTACTAATCCTTGGTCCACAAAATTTGTATAATTTGAGCATATTTTAATGATGCATAGTTTAAAGAAAAGAAGCTTGATTTTCAACCTAAAATTATGCATAAAATGCTATAAAATTTATGACATTGCATCTGATTTTAGATCATGTTCATTCCAACAGGTTTTAATGTAAAGTATGTAGTTTAATTATGAAAATTATGTGCCAGCCTAAGCAATTGGCTCACTCTTTCTTTGATTTTTAAGAACTCTTTCAGATTAGAGGACTCAAGTCACACTTGCATATAGCTAAAGTTGACCAAAAGACTGTTCGAGGAAATGGGATTTGGAAATTCAATTTGGGTGATGTATTTTGTTCAAAAATAGTTAAGAGTTTTATGTTGCTGTAGTTTTTTGATGTTGTAATAACTAATATGGCTATACTTATCGATTTAGATATGTCTGAATTATGACTTCATTGACTCTAATCTTAGTGGGGAAGTCTCTCCTTATGTTTCAACAATATGTATGGTCGATAGTTGGAATCACTTTTGGGTATAAGATTTCGGATCTTATGATTGGATTGATTATTTGATTTCGGATTAGTTATTGATATTTGATTTACAAGTTCACATCTAATATTTCTTTTGGGCGTTATTTTGTCGATGGAATAAATAATGGAAACTTTGTTAAAATAAAAGACAAAAGCCTGATTCTAAGGAAATAAAATAAGAAATTTGGTCTTGGGACATGACAATCTCACTGCAAGATAATTGTCCACCAACATGATGATAACCAACATCATTGACAACTTGTACAATGCAATAGGATTCATTTTCCTGTTCTTACCCAAAGGACACTCAACAATATTTCCTGAAAGCAGAAAAACAAGTTCTTGCCGTGGATATCAACATCCCATCACTTCTCATGCTTCATCAACAAGCAACAGTAACACACATTGTAGATAATATTAGGGTATTCAAGTTTGCTGAAAATCCTACAAGAACTAACCAAACAGCAGCATCAACCAGTAGAACAATTACAAGGGATGTGACAAAAGCATTTAAGATTGGTAAGCGAAAGAACCAGCAGAGCCTACAAGGGCATGATTCTTCTACCGCCTCAATTGCCAAGTCCACTCGACAAAAATTCACCAGTGTAATAATGAAGAGGTCAAGGTTGACTTACTAACCCTTCAAGGTGAAAGCATTGTAGTTGAATGATTTAGAGAAGCACTTAGGATCAGAAATTGAGACGATAAGAAGCATCATAAAATATTGGGCACACAACCAGATATAATGTAGCAAAGAAAGTTGTTGGCAAACTAAAGATGGAAAGCATCATCACCCTCATTAGGTCATGTAGGTTCTAGATGCTTGGTTTGATTTTCAACGGGTTACTGTGACATGCTAACTATTTTGACTTCAGGAATAAGCACCAAACTAATTTGACCTTCATGGTTTTAATTATGGTGAGAAGCACAACCAAACTTAAAAACACAGGTTGTTCAGCTGCAAAGAATACTAAGAGGGTCTTCACATTTAGGTAGTTCTATCAAGCAGGGGCAACTAGTGTTGCTTCATTTTGATCAAATGGAATCGTAAACCTTTGAGAATAATTGGATTATAAGAACAGAAGTGGACTGGGATACAGTCTGCTGAGTATGTTATGTTTTCTCATCAAAGCCAGGTTTTCAACCACAAGGAATTCATGAAGAACTAATTATCTTGAAAAGCTCTATGTAGCCTCCACCAGAATAAATAAACCTAGTGATGGTGCAGGCGCAGTCAGCTTGATAATTTAAAGAGTACTTACAATGTTTAAAAACCGGTAATTAAGGTATATGGGAGTAAGCATTCATGTAGGGAAAGGATAGAACTTTATTATAATTTTCTGTTTACCTTGATTAGGATTTCTTAAAATAAATCCTGCTCTAATTAGGGCTCCTACTTGTCTTAGGAGTTCATGATCTAAAGAGACAGAAAGATTCCAATTTCTTTTCTTTCTTTTCCTTTTTTTTTTTTTTTTTTTTTTTGTCTCAGTCACTATTATACTCCCAATTTTCCTTTCATCATTCCTTATTCCGTCATCATACAAGCCAGAAGGAAACCATTTGGCAGTGAATTGTTCAAGTTGTAAAATTCTATCCAGTGCTTCCTGGGTTAGCAATCTACATCTAACTAGTTCCAGAAGACATATGACCGCACCTGGCTAGGCTGCAATGCTCTGGGTCCACTCACTTTTCTGGACTTCTCAAATTGTGGTTGTATCCTTGTCACATGGCCCATGGATCCAATAAAGGACAGCCTTTGTAGTACCTACAAGATTGAAATACCACCATAACATTTGCATTGATAGCAGAACATGGGGATTCAGAGATGGAATGAATAAGGAAGAAGAAAAAACCTAACCTGTGACACACCTTTTCTGTCCACCCTGAATCGTTTGGCATACCAGTTGCCAGTAGAAAGTGCTCTTTCAAGGCCAAGACTAATACTATCTTTCACAATATACTGAAAAAGGCAACATTGAAATGAATGATAAATCTTCCAAAAAATATATTAAGTAACAAAGAACATTTCTGATTCACAGAGCAATGACTGCCCAGTAACTGGGATGCAAACTGTAAGCACATTTTCACAATTGAATTCAAAATTTCCCAAAGGATGAACCCTAGCATTTCATCTAGAAAATAAGGAAAATAATAAAGTGACATGCAATATTTCTTCCCAAAACCGACAAATAGGAATTCAAACACATTACATTCCCTCCATGACTACACATTTTGAGCCATATAGAAAGCCAAGCTATGTTCTGGTGTAACAATTGGAAACAGCATAATAAGCAACATCTATGACAAACATGGACAGAACACAAATTGAAGACGGAACTCTGTTGGATGCATAAAACAATTTGATTAAACCAAATCTTCCCTGGGATCCTAGGTTTAGGGCATGTGAAGAGGACATCCTAGGGTCTCCATGAGGCTATGGAAAAATGAACGCAATCCAGCAAAGGCCAAAGGGCTTGATAGTGCGAACAGTTGTTAGGCTAGAGGTTGAAACACTCTAGTGTTTGGGAAGGGTAATTGTTTGTGATACTCAAGGACATTGTCCTCAAGGAAGAGAGACAATATGGGTGACTCCAGTTGGCTGAACACTTGTGGTGTAGAAAGCACAAAAGGGGGCACCAATTGCTACATAGGATTCAAATCAGGATTCCTGAGTACATTATGTGTCAAGACATAGGGGATGGTACATATTATCATTTTCGGGTGATCAAGATGTGTCACAGACTCACAAGGCTAGTTGTCTGTTACAAGTCTCAGGTGCACTACCAAACAAAGAATTGAACAGTGCAAATGTTGGGGATAGTGTATCATTGACACAAGCCGTATGCTATCAAGGCACTAGATAATGGTCCAATGAGTGCAAGCACCAAGGCAAGAGGATGGGTTGATGGGGCAAGCACTATCCTGATGGCAAGTCAACGCTGAAAGCAATCAATATGCTGCTAGTTGCTTGATTGAAAGATTCAAGATTCTTAAAATTTAAGCTCGAATAAAGTAAGATTAAATGCTTCACCAGCTTTCATAAATCAAGTACGAATAATTTGTCGGTTATAAATAAATAAACCAATTAACATCTCATTTGAAACTTTATTTTCACCTAAACAAGTTCATAAAATAGAGTTTACTCAGCTCATGAAACTTCTTGATGCGAGCTTAAACAAGCTTCAACCATCAAATTTAAGCAGAGCTCTATATAACTTGGTTTGATTAGCAACTCTAATCATATATCAGATGATCAATGCATTGCTAACGATTATTGATATGCACTACTTTGCAAAAACAAATATATGTCCTACATAAACAAATGAAAATCTTCTCCAGAAAAGCTATGGAGTTGTAAAATTAAAAATGGAAAGAAAACTGAAAAACATAATACACAACACATTTACTTCGACGAATAGACAGGATCCTGTGCCAAGGATATGGAGTAGAAATGTAAAATCCATAGTGTTGGCAAAAGACATGCGCCTTAAAAGCTTTGGACATAGTCATAGCAATTTTTTCCCGCTGGCTTTTCATATCATTCCTCAGTTGGAGGACTAATGACAGCAAGAAATCTTTCGGCCATTCGCTATTAACTCTTGTCATACCAGCAGTGGCTAGGTCTAATATGTTGAAGTTGGGGAAATATCTTGATGTGGTATACAATACAAAGAAATTTCCAAGACACTTCCAAAAGAGTTGAGGTTACAGACACTTTAAACTAGGTATTTTTGCTTTTGGAGTTGAGCCCCAAGAAAGGATCTGACATGGTCTAGCCATAAATAAAGGAGTTTTCTAAACAGTCCGAGCATTAATTAAGTACTAATAGCTGGATAGAATGTGAAGATTGACTACAGAGAGTCAGCTCAGTTGCTAGCATGTACTTCTGAATTGTTTTCTCTAGCTCTCATTGGCAGCCTGCACATCTTATTTATAGGAGAAAGTGGTGCAAATTCACTCCAAAGATGGTTCAATTATGGCCACATTTCTGTGGTTTTCCTTGGACAATGGAGCATGGGTTGACTTCCCCAATCATCAAATATATTGCTGCTGGCCACTCATATAACTTAAGCAACGTTTTCTTCCTTTCTTCTTTTCTTCTTTTGCCTTCAAGCAATTCTCCACTACCTACATGTAGCCCATATTGAAGGGTATGCTTCTTTTTCCTCTTTATATAAATTTGCCCCAACAACAGTGCATTCAATGTCTAATCTTTCTATATGTGATTTGTTTCCTAAGTAGCCTTTCCTTCCAGAGCATAAAGTTCAGTTACTTGCCTTAGGGCAATCGGAGTTCAGTGCTTCTTCTTCCACTTTATATAAATTCGCCCGTACATCGACATTATTCCACAAAATAGGAAGCCCATTGACTTCAATTTACCTATCACGAACTTGAACCAAACAGGTCAATTTAAATAATTAATTATAATTTATAAAATCTAAAATCCCAAATAAATTAAATAAATAATACAAAGTCCGAATATCCAAGTGTGACAATCCAAATAACAGGACCCAACAAATCAAAATCCACACAAGACCTTATCGACAAACCGTCCGAATAAAATAAATACGACCTACTCTACAAACATCATAAGGGAGGTAACAAATCGACCAAAATCATAATCAAAATCATAATCAAATATAACATGACATAACATCTGAACTACTCCCGAAACATAATCATGGGCCTATACCAAACCAATTCCATAATTCAATCACATTAAATACCAATTTAAGCCATATTAAAACCCAAACTACAAAATCAGATGAATGGCTGACAGATCACGACCATACCCTGCAACACATCCGAATCTTCAACTCTAAAGGGATAAAACAAAAAAAGTGAGCCTAATACTCAGCATGTATTATATTTAAATAAAAATAGTCCAATAAATCAGAGGGAATGATTTAATTGATGAAAATCCAACCAAATAACATAATAAATCCAAATCACCGACAAAATAAATACAATAGAAATCCAAAATCCAAAGTCCAAAATTCAATGGTAGTCTCGTACTAAAAGCAAATATCCAAATCCAAAAAAAATGTCTAAATTCCAAAAATATTCCTCATTGGGATGTATATGTTTATAAACAATTTATGTATATAAACATATATATTAATATATATATAAACAAAACAGAGATGATCCGGACCAATTCCAAAGCCGATGTTTAATCTGGAGTCCAAGTCTAAATCCAAATCCAAGGTCTAATCAGTTTATGATTTGGGGTAACTCCAATAGCCGGATGATCTAATAGCGTGCACAGAAGCCGAAATAGCATCGCGACAGATATTCCAAACATCCGGATCAAAACATATAATTAAAATTGTTGTACGAGACATACCAATGCCCAATTGAAGGCAAAATCGGCGAATCTCAAATCCAAATTCAAAATCCAAGTCCAAATCAAAACCTAACATAAATCAATACAGAAATACAAATTATGCACTAAATTTGGGTTCTGATTATTTAAATACTAACTTGAGAAAAAGTTATACATAATCCTAATAATCTTAGGGAAAATCAAATGCAAATTAGGCCAGCATGTATGGCCATCCTTATACTCTATACCCATAGCTAAGGTTGCTCGCTATTATTTGCCACCGCGCAGCTTTAGGTGCAATCCTCGAACTTCCCAGATATATAAAGACGTCCAAATATATTCTAAAGTCAAGTCAAATTATTCAAATGGAAAGGGTCACTAGTCCAAACCTTTCCTGCCAGCAAAAAAAGATTTCCAAATAACAATATCTCTCCGTCGGGAGCTGGCCAAAGTGTATCTATTTTTAAATCCAAATGTAGTGACCACAACTAGGAACATACATGTAACTGCACGGCTTATACAAAATTTCATGTTCATTTTCATACAAATACACTAATATAAAAATATACAGTATTTTATAAATTATCGACCTTTTAGAAAAATATTAAACTCTCCAAAAATCATAAAACCCAGTCCAAAAACCCCTAAATCATCCAATGAACTACACATGCATATCCAAAATAAACATATCAAGTGTATAAAAATGCATATATGTTAGTAAAAATTCCAAACGGTGTCCAAAATAAATCAGATGCTAAATTAGACCAAAAAGGGGTTTTATAGATAGTTGCCTTGACCTCATAGTTTGCGGATCTAAAAAAGGATGTCCCAAAATACCCACTTTCTCTCTCTACTGCGCTCGGCCACTCTCTCTTCTACCTTTCTCTCTTTTTGCGCCCGCCTCTGTTGCTCACTTCTGCGTGCGGCCTCTTCCCCTTCATCGACGCTCCGGTGACGGTGGCGGTAGCAACGGCAACACCTGGCGGCAACAATGGTGACGGATGACAACATCACCACGGCGTCTCCTCTCTCTCTCCTTCGGCTGCAACCCTACTAGCACCCCTTTTCATCCAAATCCTCCAAAATATCATCCGATTTTCACAAAATCATCACATACAACACCAAAATCAACATCCATAAAGAGAATGGAAGGATTTACTTACCTTGAATTCACGAATTTCTTCCAAAAACAACGGCGAACGGATGACAGCCGGTTATGCTTCGGCTCCCAATTTCTTCCTCTACCTACACCGATGGACAAAATTGATGGTAGCATCAAGGAGAGGGCTTCACCGGCTTCCATTCCCGTGTAGGGAGCTTCGGCATCGGCGGCGGCAGTAGCCCACGCCAGCTTCCCCCTTCTCCTCTCTTTTCCCCTCTCTCCCCGAAACCCTCTGCGCACAGTTCTTATCTTCTCTTATTATTATTATTATTATTATTATTATTATATTTTTATTATTTTTATTTTTTTATTCTAAAATTCAAATCAATACTCGGACGACAACACAAGCGCACCTAGGGTGCCACGCCACAATTCCGATCATTCTCCAAAATTTTCACAATATTTTGATTAATTGTCGCTACGTCTAAATTACTCAAAATCATATTTAATATTAAAATAATTTGAATCGGATGCGGGATATTACATTCTCCCCTCCTTACAAAAATTTCGGTTTCAAAATTTACCCATCTCAATCATTACCTCAATAAATTTTCTCGATCAAATGATTTCTCCAAATTTGATCATTAACAAATAGGAATATTCTCCCGGACTCGTCCTCAAGATCTCTTAACACTTCTTCAACTGGAAGATTCTTCAAAAGCCCAATGGCCAATGGAAAAAAAATCGTATTCTTCTACGCCAGATCCTTCCCATCCCAAAAATCGAAACCACCACTATAACCTAAAATGCTTCTCATCGGTCAAAAGCGACTATAACCCAATCATATGGGAAGGATCATTCACATAAAACATATCGTATCCATCCATCAAATTCAGAAGAAACACCAATCTGAACTCCGCTTCTCTAATCTGCTGAAAACATCAGATGTCTCAATGATCTCTACTTCAAACTACCCTTGACTTCAAAATTTAAAGCCTTCTCTTCAAAATGCTTCCAGAAACATCTAACCACTCTTCTAGAACCTCCAATCGGGTTGCAATTCTGATCTCCAGCTTCAAACCTCAAATCAAATCTTGTAATCGATAGCCACGAGTCTACATGCTTTTGCAGCGCTACTCTGATCGATCATTAGTCTCAAATCACAACCAAAAGCCTCAAAACAGGAGTACCTTACAATCTCCACATCTTGACAATATGCCCACAGCAAATCTCGAAAATGACTTCCTGATAAGCAAGCGATGAGCCAACTTAATCAGCTCAACCATCATCTACCTCAAATCTCAGCAAACAAAGAACAGCTAGCCCAATCTTATCCAAATGGTCACCAAATTCTTTTACTGCTTGGGGCAAACCCAAAACAAAATCTTAAAGGCGTCTTCTAATCGACTTCCTCCTTTAGACACAGATATAGCCTACCACGAAAGTTGCAATCTCAAGCTTCATATTCTGCCTGCCAGCCTTGACTCAATATCACATCGCCATCAAACTCTCTCTCCACTTCACTAGGGGAAGAGTTTTCGACGTTCTCATCAAACATAGATCACTTCAACTCAACCTAACTGCTGACGATCGAATTTGCTCCGGGCTTCCATCAAATTAGCTAAAACTCTAGTAAAAAAATCCTCAATAGCATGCTTCCTCTCGAACATGCAATGGAGAAAACACTTTACATCGAAGGCTCAAGATTACTGGCTCAATCGTGTCCAATTTCATGATGGCTCGTCCAATAAGGTCATCACCTCTGAGCTTCACAAGAGCTTCTCTCGCAGGTAGAAGTTTCATCAAAATCAAATTCTGATAGCAAAAGAGGAAATCCTTCTAGCCCAATCTTCCTACTGGCATCCCCGATATAGCACCTCCACACAAAATCCTCTAGATTGTGCAGTATCGCAAACTTCCCTTAGATAATGCACCCGACCATGCTAAATCCATACAAATTGATCTTTCTTAGGGGCATTACTGAACACTTCCAATCTTTCTGATCCATCGGGGATCGACAAAATCGATGCCAACAACAATCTACTCTTGAGAAACAATCAACAAATTTCCCAACAAGACCAACTAGATTGAAGAAACTCGATACTTCCACGACCTTAGTCGGTCCTTTCCAATTGCCATCGTTTTCATCTTTTTCAGATTATCAAATATCACCTTAAGAAACATATGACCCAAAATAATGCCTTCTCTAACTATAATTTACACTCAAAATTCTTAAACAAATTAGAATACCAATAACAAAACCACCACCAACAAACTACCATAAATAAAACCTTCACAAATAATCCAATGATGATCAGAAATCCAATCGATAATATCCATAAAAGAATGTTAAAATATTGGACAATCCCAAAAGCACCATCAAAACTTCGTAATGGCCACACCCGCCTGAGAACTGTCCTATACATATCGTCATTAATTCTCAGTTAATGATACCTCAAGCACAATTCGATCTTAGAGAAAACCCAATTTTTTTTAAATGGATCCAACAAATCCTCGATCCTTCAAAGTGATACATATTTGATTCTCAAATACTCCAAACATAAATCTATCGGTCCAACCTTATTCACCAAAGAACATTAAAGTACTCCACGCCAAGACACTTGATCGAACAAAACCTTTTTTCTCAACTATTCCGCAATTGTTGTTTCAATTTCTTCAGCTCAAACAAGACTACCCCATACGGAACCTTTGAAATAGACACAAATCCAAGCACAACATCGATAGCAAATTGATCGCCTGATACACGAACAATCCAAATAACCCTTTGAAAAAAGAAAACTTCAAACTTACAGATGACCAAAATATCTCTAATAATCACATAATAACTCCCAGATGTAACCATATATGCAAAATGAGCTTGGTACCCATTTCTTAACAGATGACTTGTGAGCAATGCCAAGATCAACCCTTAAGCCTTCTTACTAATCATTCCATAGAACTCCGAGGACTCGTATCCTGAAATACAAAATGGAATAGCCTTATCAAAACATTCTTCCACGACAAAGGATCCGACTCTAACTTCATGAGCTGCAACTGCAATTGCACCATCTGGAATCGTCTGGAACCGTCTGACTCCTATCCGGACATCTGAAATCCAAACTCTTGCGACTCAAATGATCCTTGACAAATGATATATCTGGCCGCAATTGAAGCAAACTCTATTCTGACAAACCAAAATCGTCTCACATACTTCTTCCCACTAAACTTGCAAGCTGATCTTGCAATTCAAACTTCGAGGAAGAAGACTTTGCTTTATCTAACTTCTTTTAACTTGTCCTTTGGAGGATAACGAATCCATCCTTCGAGCTCTAACTCCAATACTTTGATTTCTTCTGGAAATACTTCTCCCGAAACTGCTCCTACTCGATCAACAAAATCTGGTCCAACTCCTCGCCATAAGTCAAGAATCGAAACGGCACCGGCCACTTTCAAATTGAATCTTGAAGTCCTCGGCTACTATCATACTTCAACAATTCTGTCAAATTCTTCAACATCTTCTTGAGCATTGCTTTAGAATACCGAACCACGAACTCTTTGTCCTTTGACTCTTCAGCGATGAAAGATTTGCAATGATGATTTCCACCCGATCGCAGCGACGAGAAGGAATAAACAACCCTTAAGTCTTCCGCTCACTCCAGCCATAGTTTCAAACCTTTACACGATCAGCATCTTCACTGACAGCAAAATCAAACTTGCACTTCATTGTCCTAACTTCTAGTAGAGGTTGCCCACCAAGACTCCACAGCTTCTTTAGCAAGGAGAAACAAGTTGACTTGACACGACCTTCATCTTTATCTGCGGCTTCTAATCTTAAAGAATCATCATTTCTTCAATCGAACACAACGATCACTTATTCCTTTGCACACGTGCCATCATTGCGTAGGATCAAACCAAATCTTATCTATCGACCAAAATCTCCTTCTACTCTACGAGATTTCATACCAGCTCCAGTTCCAGACGAATACTCTTCCAGAATCGCAAAATCCAACAAAATCTCCATATTGCAAAACCAAACAAAATTCTAATTTAACTGCTATATTAAGCCATACATTATGTCGCTTGCGCGACTCATCATTATATGATGACCATCCTTCCAATCCATACCCAAACCTCTACGACTCGACCTCCTAATTCAAACCAAAACCACCACAACTCAAATTTTCTATTATCAACCAAAGGCGGTGCTTATTATACCTAAATGTTCAGCCATTATTTATCCAAAAATAACCCAAAGTACCTCTTCTTATAACTTTTCTCTTATACTACTTCTGTCATAAACCCGAACCAAGCAGGTCAATTTAAATAATTAATTATAATTTATAAAATCTAAAATCCTAAATTAATTAAATAAATAATACAAAGTCTCAACATCCGGGTGTGACAATTCAAATAAATAGGACCCGACAAATCAAAATCCACACAACACCTCATCGAACAACCATCCGGACAAAATAAATACGACCTGCTCTACTAATATCGTAAGGGAGGTAACAAATCGACTAAAATCATAATCAAATATAACATGACATAACATCTGAACTACTCCCGAAACATAACCATAGGCATATGCCCAGCCAATTCCATAATTCAATCATATTAAATACCAATTTAAGCCATATTAAAACCCAAACTCACCAAATCCGATGAATGGCTGACTAATGACGTCCATACCTTGCAACGCATCCGAATCTTCTACTCTAAAGGGATAAAATAGAAAAAATAAGCCTAATACTCAGCAAGTATCATATTTAAATAAAAAGAATCCAATAAATAAGAGGGAATGATCTAATGGATGAAAATCCAACCAAATAACAGAATAAATCCAAATCGTCGATAAAATAAATCCAATAAAAATCCAAGATCCAAAGTACAAAATTCAATGGTAGTTTCATACTCAAAGCAAATATCTAAATCCAAAAAAAATATCTAAATTCCGAAAACAGTTCTCATGGGGACGTATATGTATATATTAATATATATAAACAAAACAGAGATAATCCGAACCAATTCCAAAGCCTAGTCGAATCTATCCAATCAAGTCCAAAACATGCAGGCTCGATAAACATATCAAATGTATAAAAATACATGCATATTAGTAAAAATTCTAAATAGTGTCCAAAATAAATCAGATGATAAATCGGAGATAAAGAGAGATTTTATGGAAACTTGCCTTGATCAAAACATATAACCAAAATGTTAAGAAAGGATATACTAAGACCCAAGTGCCGGCAAAATCGGAATCTTTCTCCAAATCAAAATCCAACATAAATCAATGCAAAAATACAAATTATGCCTCCCTTTCTTCTCTTATTTAAAAACGAGTTTGAGAAAGGGTTACACATAATCCTGATAACCTTAGGCTAAATTCAATGCAAACTAGGCCAACATGTATAGCCATCCTTGTACTCTATACCTACAGATAAAGTTGCTCACTATTATTTACCACCCGCAGCTTTGAGTGTAATTCTTGAACTTGTTAGATATATAATGACGTCCAAATACATTCTAAAGTCAAGTCAAATTATTCAAGTGGGAAATGTCACTACTCCAAACCTTTCTCTCTTTCATCTCCCCGGGAACCCTACCGGCAAAATGTCTTTTCTAAATCCAAATGTAAATGACCACGACTGAAATATCAATCCGATTTTACAAAATTTCATCACATTTAACCCCAAAATCAATATAAAAATATACAAGAATAAATTATTAGAACTTTCTTACCTTAAACTCTTCATAAAACCTAGTCCAAATCATCCAATGAACTCAACATGCACGTCCAGAATAAACATATCAGATGTATAAAAATACATGCATGTTAGTAAAAATTCTAAACAGTGTCCAAAATAAATCAGATGATAAATCACACCAAAGAGAGATTTTATGGAAACTTGCCTTGACCACATACTTTGCAAATCTTAAGAAAGGATATCTCTAAGTGCCCGAATCAGAACTTTCTCTCTCTACTGTGCGCGGCCACTCTCTCTCCTCCCTTTCTCTCTCTTCGCGCCCGCCTCTGCCGCTCATTCTGCGGCCTCTGCCCCTTCACCGACGGCGGCTCAAGAGCTAACAAGAATGGCAGCAACGGTGGAACGACTTCACCCACGCGCTCTCTCTCTCTCTCTCTCTCTCTCTCTCTTTCAGCCGCAACCCTACCGGCACCCCTTTTCATCCAAATCCACCAAAATATCAGCCGATTTTTACAAAATCATCACATTCAACCCCAAATCAATATCCACAGAGAATAGAAGGATTTACTTATTGATTTCTTTGGAAAACTCAAACGGACGACGACTTTTTTTTCTTTCTAGCTTACACCGATGGACAAAATTGAGGTATCACGGAGAGATTATTATTCCCGGTGTCATTATTATTATTCCCTTATTATTCTCCCCTCTCTCCCCGAAACCCTCTGCGCACAGTTCTTATCTTCTCTTTTTTTTTCTTGTTCTTTATTATTATTATTATATTTTACTATTTTTCTTTTTCTTTATTCTAAAATCTAAATTGATACTTGGGCGACAGCAAGGGCACACCTAGGGCGCCACGCCACAATTCCGATCATTCTCCAAAATTTTCACAATATTTTAATTAATTGTCACCACATCTAAATTACCCAAAATTATATTTAATTTTAAAACAATCTGAATTGGATGCGGGATATTACATGACCACTCCAGATTTCCTTCAGTAGGGTCCACATCTAAAAAGAATGAGATAAACTGCCAAATTACCTTCTAATAATAAGGCTACTCTCCACTCAATCTGGAAAGGTTTTAGAAGCAATCTTCTTGGAGATTCAGTTGTCTGCTGCGTTTAGCCATATTGCAGTATTGCTACGATTTGATGCTGTTATTTTTCTTTGGCCAAACATTTGTCACTTCTTTGTACCGCCTTGCATCAAGAAAGCACCGTTTCATGAGAAGAGGCCACAATTCGGCCAAGAAAAACTCAAACTTAATTTGGCCAAGTAGCAGTAGAAGTTAAAATCATCCTCAGTCAAGGGCACCAGCAATTAATTTGGCTTCACAGCCAAAAGGCTATAACAAACATGGTGTCCATAATTATCAGAAAAAAAAAAAAAAAAACAATGCAGTGAATCCTGTCTCTACTTTAGAAATATTCCCTCAAAATTTAGTCCATCTCATGCTTTCAGCAAAACCTACTGGTCAGTGGACCTGCCTTCTCTCACTCCTCCAGGATTTCCCTCTAAATGTTTGGCATTCTTTGCATTTTTCAAAATATCACACGCCATTGATCCCACCTCATGCTTACAATTTAACTATTGTATCAACAGAGTCCAAAAATTGTCTAATAGCCATTTTACACTATGCCGCCAGCACAAGTATATGTCATCAAAGTAACTCTAATCTAATCATCAAACTTACCTATCTTTATAATTCGGACAATCTATCTAATAACTATTCTGAAAATATGTCTAAGCCATACAAATATTTCTAGGTTGGTCAAGTAAATCTTCATACAAAGGTGCCACAGGTGAAACCAAAAATCTAGAAAACTCGCAGCTTGTGAATAGATCATCAAGCCAACCAAATGGTTCATCAAATTAAGGCTCCGTTTGTTTTTGGGAAATATCTACCAAACATAAAATATTTTGTATGAAAAGCAGTGATTGACGGTGCCAATATTTCTGAACTGTAGTTATATCTTATGGTCAAAATATTTTCGGTCATCATCAATCAGTCTTTAGTATGATAATTTTTTGACTAATGATGGTACGATGCCAACAGGTGACCACACCAGCCCATGGCAAGGTTGGGGCATTATGGTAAGTCATTTTTGGAGATTGAGCTTACATTTTTCCATTGACCAAGAATATATTTTCCGTTGACTTATTTTCTTGTACGTGCCAACCATCAGAATATATAAAAATATTATCCCATTGTGCGCCAAACACCAAACAAATGTGGAAAATATATTACAGCAAGTTATTTTCCACAAACAAATTGAGCATAATTAAAAGAGAATATCATCTGGGAAATATACAAGCCGTCTCATCCCTATTGAATACTAGACAATAAAAATGTTGTCTGTTGAAAATAATGCCATTCCTGACTCCAAGGTAAACCAGAAATCCAAGCGAAACATGTATACTCATAGTTGAAAACTTCTATCAGTACTCCCATCCAAAAAATTCCTGCCCAATGATTCAGCTTGAAGCCCTGAATTCCCATCAACCTCCACACTACCACAAAATTGATCTAGACACTTCACAATGCAAGAATAAATGTACTCTTTCTCCGTAAACTGTTGAGCATCAGATAGAATTCTCCCACAGGCTCCAAGGAAGAAAAAAAAAGGGGGGGGAGACATACAAAGAGCATCCCAAACTGCTCAAATATTAATTTACTCCAATCACTTAGCAATAGAGGCTTCATCATGAGCTCAAAGTCTCAATATTGTAGAAAATTCCTCCTTCAGCAACCAGCAATATTGTTAAAGGTGCACCTAGGCTCAGGGCTCAAACTCTAGCACCTCAACAAACTTAGGTGAAGCTCATTCAAATAGGAGCTCGCCTAGGCTATAAGGCTTGAGCCTTTTTTGAGGCTTAAGGTGCGCACCTTGAGAGCCACACAGCTTTTTTTATTTTTGTCAAAACAAATTTAATTATTTCTTTTTAAATTAGGTATTATATTTAATTGTAACCAGTAATATTAAATTGGAGCTTGTAAAATTTGGGATAGATGAAATTAATGAATTGCTAATTAAAAAAAATGAATAAAAGCCTTAATGAGGATTATGAATTTGCATTTAAGGATGATTTTTTTCACAAATGGTTTTGTAGTTAAAATTATTTGAATAAATAAGACTACACATCACAATAAATTAAAAAGTAGTGTGAACTTCGAATAATAAGTGCCTCTAGAGCTACCGAATTGGAATTCATAAATGATGAATATTTTAACTTAGAGAGATTTGTAAAGATAAAAAAGTAATTCAAGGCAATAGCATGGAGAAGACAACTTTTATTTGATAATAATAATAATAAATATTAGCCTTTACTTTAAATATTTTGATAACAATATTTTAAATTTATTAATGAATTTTATTCTTAAGTATTTGTAATAAGTTATACTTATTAATTACCATCTTTTATATTATTAGTTGAACTATAAGTTTATAATTATTATCATATATATTTTTTGGTATTTTTATTCTATTATTAGCTCTAAAATTTAAAATTTATTATAAGAACATTCTATATATATATTTTATAAATGGATGCCCCATGTCCATCAAGGCAGTGCTTGCACATTGCACCCAACCTCCAAGAATCCTATGCGTCTTAATGTGCCTTTAACAACACTGGTGACAAGCAATCCATCCATCCATCAGCACAAAAGCTAAATGGGAGGCCACAGCCTACAAAACACAATATGTAGTTGTAGAACATCACAAGTCTTTCATATTGTTTTCCTAGAGAACCAATCCATGTGGACTATGCATTTTCCTTGATCCATGATTTACTCTATCATTATTTCTTGTTATGGAAGTTCTAATTACATTAAGGTCTGCGCTGCAGCAAGTGTCTTGCTAATGTCTACCATTAACTCATTTTCTTGTTGAATGGATTTTCAAGAGTGTAAGACTTTATATCTTTTAAGGGGAGCAGTTTTTCCCTTACATTTTTTTATTATCTTTGTGGCTTCTGCACTGCAGATGTTCATGGAAATTCATCCAGATACAATTAACAGGTAGCAAATCTTTGTTCCTGCAATTTATACCACTCTATTTGCTTCCTCTGAAGATATCTCATTCTCAACCATACACATTCCATGCATTTAAAAAATCTCAAATACAATTAAAAAAAAATGCCAGTATCAAAATCATCACAGAACAGAGCATGAAAAGACACACTCTAGACTGAACACGCACGATCATTCCTTCATAATAGTCATCATTTGACAAACCTTTCTGAATGTTTTCCAACTGTATTTTGCTGGACCATTGAAGAATTTCCAACCGAAGCTAACAATCTACTAACCTGAGAAAAATCAAACCTACTAGACCGGCTTGGCTTTGATAGGACCTTATCTGCCATCTTCTTGGCCTCTGAAATCATTGTCTTGAATAAATCCTGCAAGCATTGTAGATAAATTATACAGCACAAGATATAACTTTAAGAATAAATGGGTGAAAAGTATTTGTTGCACTGTTACCTCAAAAAGTAGAGAGATTAATTGGCCAGAGAGCTCAAACCGCTTGTTACCAACATAATCCTAAGAAATATAAATACTGGGTTATACACACTATTTTTGTTAGCCAAATTTGAGATGCTTAGAGATCCATAATTCACATACCCATAAGTTTTGCAATTTCAAGTAGCATATTTCCAGTAACCAGTTTGAACATAATATTTCATGAAATAAAGCATCTACATGGCACTGTTTTCCCATTGCATGAAGGCAACTAAATATGACTTAAGCAACTTTAAGTCTGAGTCCTGGACAATCATTTTAAAAAACAGTATAGAGGCACTCGGAACATGAAATCTAAAAAAAAATTCAAAATTTGGACTAAAAGAGAGATTTTGAAGACTCTTAAAGGATATGTTAATGGATATGATGGAATCCACTACGAGAAAACTACACAAAGATCTAGCCGCACTTTGGGGGACATTGTTGGATACGGAGAGCTATTACGGTCTTCTCAGTAGATTGGCTTCCATATACATCCAACACTTAGAATTAAAAGTTAAAAATAAATTGTAGTCATTAAATCAAGTGATTTAAATAACTATTTAATCTCCACTATTTATTTTTCAGCTTCTACTCCTAGCAATTGAATGAATATGGGAACCAGTCCATTAGGAGGACCATAGTAACTCTGCATTTCTAACAAAATCCCCTTGAATGCATATTGTGTAGTTTTGTCATAGTGGATTCCAGCATATACTTATAATCTTCAAACTCTCTCTTAAGGTTGTCAAAGCCTTCCCCTAGGCCTTTGACATTTCCAAGGACCTCATTCACATGAAAAATTATAATTTCGAACTGAGAGAAAGAGTCCTTAGACAAATCTCAGGTGCACTTCCTCTTAGCAGCAACCTGCAACTTAACCTCCATGATGCTCAAATGTTGGTAATGTCATCCTCCAACGTGGTGATAGTTGCCTCTCAACTCAAATGTTGGCTATCTCCCATATAGTCTTAGTCTTCCTCTGGTGTGGCCTTAGAATAGCTACCCAGTGCAGTTTTGCTCACACACTTTGGCTCTAATACCAACTATCACAAGATGACACTTTCCCTATGTCACATGTGCAACATATGCCAAGCACACCCCGTGTAACACATACAAGTAAACATTTTCCTGATGTTCCCACCTCAAGTGTGTAGAGAAATTAGACTTTTAAAGGAAACACAATTTACTATAGAAGTTTAACTATAAAGAGCATGGAACATCTCTCTAACACTCGCACCCATAAGCTCATCCCATAGAGCTCTAAAAACTAGCGACTATGGGACAGGAGAAAAAACAAATAAATAGACAAACAAACAAAACAAGGCAAAAGGAGGCATATGCAAGCAGGTGGCCATGTCAGGACACCTGTCAACAAAAGGAAAAAACATAATGCTAGCTGCTGTCTCCACAGAAATAGAAAAAAGAAAAAAAAAAAAAAAAAAAAACAGAAAAGTTGTTGGTCTAGAGATAGGAAAAAAACAAGAGAGAGGAGAATGAGAAAATAAAAGGGAACCAGGAGGAAGAAGAGAGGGGAAAAGAGAGGAGATAGGGAAAAACCACTTATCTTGATATTTTGATTAGTAACTATATATACATATCTGAATTTATTGGAATTTCACGATTATTTATGGTTATGAGAATCTTAAGTTGTATTATGATTCCTAGTTGGGAAATCAATTTGTTGGACCTATTTTAGAGGTTTTGAAGATCAATTTTCAGTAAATAATCGGCAGTTGCAGTCGGGTGTCGTGAAATTAAGGTATGATTAAGTTATTTAATGGTATAATTTCAATGAAAGGATGATCGAATCAAAATATTACGAAAGTTGAACAAGAGAACAGACATATTAAGAAAAATGATTCTTAAAGTTTTAATTGCCAAAAAAGCATTATTGGGTTATTGTTTAATCTAGGTAAGGAACTAAAGTATACCAGGAGAATTATAAATATAAGAGAGGATTTGGTGAAAGATTTCACCGTGAAAATATTCCGAGTAAACAAAATATAGCATTGCACAATCTAAGTGAGTGGAAAATAAAATTTTCATAAATATTTTTCTAATTAATTGATCATGTTTGCAAACATATTGTAAAACATAAAAAATGAATAATACGCTATGATGTTTATGTAGATCTATTTGGGATTTCAAATTATTTGTTGCTTTTAAACATGAATTTTAGCTTGAACAAGAATGTTATTATATTCATGGACAAAAGTCTTACATGTATTATTCATATATTCATGATATAAAGTCTTTGGGATCACATTAGGTAGACATGATACTTTTAGAGTTTATACTAGATGTCTTTATTCTTTAAAAGCTGCTTTACACAACAGCATGATCATGATACATGACATAATTACATGATTTTAGATATTCTTACATACTATAATTTTTTCATGCTTAGCTTAACGTTTACACTGGAAGATGCTTTAGACAATTGTTTTATGAATTAAGCATAGATTCATAAACATTCATGATTATTTCAACTTTTAATATATGTTGGTTGCTTATAAGAAAACTTAGCAAGTCTATTATCTATCGAATGAGCAAGTCTTTTTTTTTTTTCTATTTTCCAGATCACTGGGATTTCAATGCCAAGGATACTTCTTAGCAGTTATACTTGTTAAAGTCAAGTCTTTTAGTTATTTTGGAGGCATATATACAGTTAGTTTTGTCATATTCATCACCTTATTTTTCAAAGAACTTTTGCTCTCATGTATACATATTCGATAAGGTGGCAAGGCCTCCTAATGTTTATATTAGTTTCAATGATTTTATATGATGTTATGTTTGAAATTAAAGCCTAAGGCTTGCTGGCTAGAATGGGTCCTAAGCTAATCTTGGTCATGGTACTTGACCTATTCTAATAAGTATTGTGGCAGCCACCCTTGTGGTTATACCACTCTTTGGTTTCATCTCATTTGGCTTAGCTTGTCCCAAATGAGAGACAATTATCCCTTAAAAGCTATGATTTTCCCTCCATGTTTCACCATAGATGGCTATGATTAATGCTTTATAATATTATCTAAAAATATCTCCTTCAAGAATACTCTAGAACTACCCTTATCCTTTCCATTCAAGAACATTTTAGAGTATAATATATGTCTCCTCCCTTTTTATTCATTGTCTACAATTCTCTAGGTCATCATGAAACTTAATAGAGCCACCTAGACAAATTCCTTCTATACATACAAATCTTTAGAGTGTATGCATTTGCATTTTCTGTCTCCATGGTGCATAACTTCTAGTTTACTGTAAGACCAAAAGACACCAATAGAGATGAAAAAAAATCAAGACAACAATAAATTGAGCAACCAAGCTAAAAAGAAGACCAACTCAAACCACCCTCATTAGAAGTAAAATCATTAGTCACTCTTAACACAGCAGAATACTGCAAGAGGGATATAAGAGAGATGAACTGATTTTTTACAACACTCTGTTTGAAGCACTACCAAGCTGAAAGCTCCCACCAAAAGGAGTCTCTCCTCAGCCAATCGAACTCATCAAAGTGATCTCACCAAAGTCTCCCCAAACAGATGATCACATATATATGCAAACCTAACATTGCAAGGGGGGATGATACACATGCTTCTTGATTCATTAAATATCTACTTATTGTGTTAAAACCCACCTCTGAAAATTACAAGCTATTAGATAACACTTCCACACAAATTAACAAGTAAGATGAAAAACCCTTGAAGTAGCACGGGCCTTCCAAAGAATCATCCTGCGGAAAAAAGACATCCTCCTTTCAAAGCTGAATAGAAAGACTGGAACAGAAATTTGTTCCATTAAACCATACCTTGCACCAAGTTAGGAGTGGCATTCTGCAAACCGGTAGGAAATTTGTTTCACGACTGCAGTGTTGTGGGCGTGGTCATGGCCATCAATCCAACCACAGCTATGAATTGTCACCAAAGATTAAATACTTGACCCTCAAGCATAGAAATGCGAAAGTAGTACCGGTAATGGCGTACCAATAAAGTAGAATGGCCTCATCAAGGTACTGTACTAGGTCATCCAAAACTCTACCGGGTGATGTGGCAGGACTGTACCGAGTAACATCACATCAAGGATCTGTACAGTCCCAAGGCAGCTCTAAACATAACAACGTTACATATCAGCTCATGTATCATGATGCCTCCTTTAAATACCAGTATCTACAGGCCAAGACAATATTTAATTCACTGGAATAAGCCAAACGCAGCACTGGAAAATTCCAGACTGATTGATTATTTCTACATTCAAAAGACGTTTACATAGTCAAGCCGCAATTGGATGCTAGTCCAAATATAGCTAGAAACTCATCTTTCACCAACAAACTTTCGCAACATCTATCCAGCCAGAAACAACAGCAGACCAACTAACAGCATAAAATAATTCGGAAACTTCTTGCCCCACTAGTAAATTTGGAAACACTCACCCCACAAGTATCGTAAGATTGTTTCTGAAAACAATCAAAGTGACATGATCTGAACTCAGCTCAAACTACTCTTCTCCACAAAGCATATGTTTCATTAAAGAATCTCCTCAACCTTTTTCTTGGAATGAACTTACTAGAAACTCCCAAATCCTTCACTTATCGGCCACTATGCTGAATCAGTAAGTTAACATGAATTATTCTACCTAATTAAGTTCAATATATGTGATCCATCATTCAAGCCTGGTAAAAGATTATTAACTACTTTTCACTCACAATTTAAGATATACAACCCTACATGTATAGGACTTTCATAATCATCTTCAAATGACCAAGTGCAAACTCAGCTTCTTATCACAAAAAAAGGCAGCAGTCTTCCCATTAAACACTGCTTTATTGGCTACACAAGCCTACTTGAGCATGACAAGAACCGAATTATTAAAAAAGAAAGAAGTGAAATACAGTTTCACCTTGTCATCCATTGCGTCTTTATTTAAGAAGGCCTCCAACATGCGTCTCAACATTACTGCAGCGTATATACATTTGGGACGGAAGTTGTTTTTCCGAACCTACAGGGGCAGAACATAAAGCGAAAGTTAGTTTTGGTGCAAAGGGAAACTGCAAGTACCATTTTAATATATTTAAGAAAATATATATTTCCACGAGAAACTAAAGCAAAGGAGAACTTCAATTGCATGATTTCTATCTAGACATATATAAGTTAACACAAAACGAACCAGCACATGAGCAATGAATACATCACGAAGGATAGACATAGCTCTACTTTCCTGAAAAAGATAATAAAACACTCAGTGAGAAGTCAACAATACAGGAGAACAGGACTGTCACAGATGGATTGTAAAAACCTTTTCCACTGAAGCGCCAGGATATGATGCCATTTTCACCTACAATCAGCAGTCACCTCCACTTAGCACTAATAGTATACATGAGAATTTAATTTCAATAAATAAACATTCCAAAAAGCAAAAAACCAAAATGCATCCAAAAGAACCCCATTAAAAAATGGTCATGTCATATTCTAAAGAGTATAACTCATATTTAAGCAAATATTTGAATGGGACTCAGTCCAACATAGTTTCCAATGAGGAGATTAAAGGGCGTGTGACTTCTGTGAAGCTGGATGCAGAACCTATGTCCAAACAATGGTTTCAGGCTTGTAGAAACCTAGGTTATGAAAGTTGATATAATCCGAGCATTGATGGAAATATCAATCAATACAATACATATCGGCCATTGATGGAAATATCAATCAATACGATACATATCAGCCGATATATATCAGTGTCAGGGCCTCCCAACACTAAAATTTTCCATACCACGAAAATATTATAATATATTTCCATATCGACCAAAATAATCGATATATCAGCCAATATAACCCTCTCAATTTACAATTTTCAAATTTTTTTCCAAATATGCCCAAAACAATATGTATTATTTGATATGTTTAATACCAACAAAACTTCGACCAATAACGATACTAATACCAACATTTTCATCCATGAATCCGAGCTTTAATGACCAAGTATTTTCACCCAGTTATTTTCCCCCAAGTAGGCATAGTTAGCCAAATGATGAAGCACTAATGAGTTTTTCACAGTCACGAAAGTAATAACATCCAACATAGCAGTAGAGAAAGATTGATGGAGGATGCTTCCACTTTCACTGTGTCCCAATTGTAGTTTGAGTAGGAATGCAGATGTTTCAGAGAAATATCATCCATTCTTAGTGGACTGAGGCTCCTTCATTTGAAGTTCAAAAAATTGTTTCCAGAAAGTTTTCAAAAATTCCCTTTGCAAGCAATGAAGACAAGACAATGACACATCTTAAAACATAAAGGCTAGCTCCGAAGTTCAAGATGTGCATAGAAAAAAATAGTGCTGGGACTCGCAAGGTGCTTAATTAGATTAAATGGAATGCATATTATAACTAGTTCTCATGTGTTTTATATTATGAATTTTTTACAACTTCTGTCCCATTCCAGTGGTTTAGTGGAGGCATGGAAAAGGAACAGAATATAAGCATATGAGTTGACTGAAGAAGAGGTTGAAGAAAACCATCTAGCATGATCTTATATATTTGGAGCAAGCAAAGGAAACAGAGCTAAATTGTTTGATGTAACTTAAATTTCTTTCCTCGATTAGTTTGTTCGAAAGTTCTAAGGCTACAACTAGTTTGGAAATATATGCGCAAGGCCACAAGCTAAAATGTCGGTACTGTGTGACACCACCTTGATGTTTTTATGGAACAGCGTGTTTCTTTCTTACCACAAGTGAGGATTAAGTTAGCAAGGCAAGGACTAAGAACACAATTGTAACTATTTGAAAAACGAAAATATTTTAGCATCCATGCAAAGAACTTAAGCCCAAGCTATCAACATAGTTGAGAAAAAGGCTTCTAATATACATATTCAGAAATGATCATGAAGGCCCACATTTCTTTCACTATTGGTTCTGGGAATAAATCCAAATCAAGGATTTTTTGGATTGCAGAGCAGCCTCCCAAAGTTGCTTTTCCAAGACAATATTTGTTCACCAGATAAATCTACAAAGGTAGCTGATTAGGCTCAACTTCGTTGTGAACAAATAGTACGGATTCACATAATTACAGGAATGAGTTTTGATAGAAATAACATTCAGGAATTGATGAAGTTATTGCCTTCTCTCAGAAAAGAAAGTTGCAGAATAAAATCTAAAAATTGAAACCTGGAGAAATCAGGAATCTTTACTGTCCCTTCTCTGTATTCCGATCTTATTTCCTATATTGCATCTCCTTTCATTCAAAATGAATCAGGAAATCCAAAAGTCCAATCAGGCCTAGAAAGCAGCATAGGGCAGGCATTTTACACTTGACAATATGGGGAGGGGGAGAATAAATAGATGCTTTATCTGCAAGAGTCATTATGAATCTGTCTTATCTTATACTGTCGAGTTGCATGTAGCTATGGAATTCTGCTTTAGTTTTCAATGGGACTTTAATAGGTGGAATTAATAACCTTGGAAAGTTTTTGATAAGAAAATCAATCAACTTTTCAAGGAGCTACATCCCTTTACTTATTATTCCCGCAATCTGGAGGGAATGGAATGATAGAGCTTTACCCCCTGTTTGACAAAATTATTTACAAGGAATTCCAAGTGAATTGGAGAAAAAATATGCAATGAAAAAGAGGGAAATGGGAAAAAGTGAAATAGAATTTCCCTTGTATTTGGATGTCTCTTTTAAAAAGTGAGGGAAGCTTACTCTTCCTAGTTTGAATGTACGCATGGAAAACAAATGAAAGTGGATTTATTTTGGAGTGTTTTACTATTATCCAATGCCATAAAATGTTTTATTATTTAATAATTCATAAGAGATAACAGAATTATGGCCAATAAATCCCGAAGAGCTCTAACTCAAATTGGTGGAGTTGCTGACCGATTAACATGCTTCTAGTAAAGAAACAAATGTTTACTGAGTATTTCATCACCAAATTATCCAAGTGATATTTTTCACAACGCATTGACTTGCCTTCCAAATAGCTTCCCAAGGAGGAAGCAATTTAACTACCTCATCCTCTCCTTCCATATACACCACCAAATGACAAATAAGATTTGTTACACAGCAGATATGCCTTTACTTTTCAGGTGCTGCAACAATGGTTGAAGAAATACTATTGCTGAGGGAAGCTGAATGAGGTCAAAAAAATGAGGCAGAAGAAGTTAATTAGATACGTTTTATATTCAAGGATAAACTAGTTATTTTTACTATTCAGGCACTTCTTTTCATTCCCCTTCTTTACTATGAAAATTGAAGACTAATTTTTGTGGGCCCATTGTATAACATGTAGATACAATTTACTTTCCATCTCTTCCACTTCCTTTCTTTTTCCTCTGACATTTTCAAGACCCAACAAGTGAAATACACTTCACTTCCCTAAAATTCCCTCCCTTTCCTCCCATTTCCTTCAAAACAAAGCAAAGCATTAGAGAATGAGAGAAACTCTGATATACAATTATCAAAAGAATGCATTGACAGTCTCTATTTTTTGGTGCAACGGACAGTTTCTATCTTCTTCCTCTAATATCTCAGATATCCATGATGAATAGTGTTCTAGGTTTCAATTTAGTTTGTTCCATTGTACTTAATTTTGTTATTATTTGCTGTACTCTAAAATTAGTTGACACGGAAATGGAACCAACAAAGTGACAAGTTATTTTTCCAAAATTAAAGGCATGGTATTCTAAGGAGTAAAGACACTAAAATTTATTGTTCTTGTAGGTATTGAGATATAACTGATCAAACAATAACATCTTACGCTAAATTAGCAAGCAATACTTCATTTTGTACTTTTTAATTGCCCCAAGATATTTAACTCTGAGCAAAAGCTCCTAAGCAAGTAACTTACAAAAGAAAAAAAGAGGTAGAGTAATACAGGAAACAAAATGCAGTTTTCACTGTTCAACAGAAGTATAAAAGAAACAGTAGAGACCTAGAAACAAACACATGGCTAAAGTTTGGTCACAACAGAATACTTAAGTAAAAAAGCTAATCAACCACACACCCAACAATGATTCAAAAGAGAGAACCAAAGCATAAAATAAGCCTTAAACCATTTTTCCAGCCATACAGAGGGGTTTTTGCAAAAACAATATATATATATATATAAATATATAACAGTGTTAATGTATGAAATAGAGTATGTCCTGGAGAAGAGAGACAGAGAGACCCAAGGAGAAAACAAAAAACAATAACACAGGACATTATTTAACAACAATGTGCTGGAAATATCTAAATATGCAAGAAAAATTGCACTCATTTCATATTTGGCAATTGGCAAAATTACACTATTAACACTTGAAATAATGTGTGCTAAATGCTGATTTTTCTCAACCAATTACTATTGTAGAGAACATTCGGGGAAAAGGGTGGAAATCTTCAAAGCTGCATGAACATAGCCCAGAAGTTTAGGGAAAAAATAAACAAGAGTATAATACCTTGGTCTCAAGGAACTCCAAAGCTTGCTGCTGTGTGTGTACACCCAAACCTGCACATTCCTAGGATTTCACAAATGTGAAAAATCAGAAAAAACAAGTGATCCAACTCACGCATACCCAAAGACATATAAATATCCATATGCAGCATGGATTAAAATATTGACTAATTCATAAAATTTTGGCAGATATATATCAACATTGAGACCTGCCGATATATTGAAAATTATGATATTTCACCGTATCAGTGACATTGTGGTATATCAGTAGATATTTAACAAATTGGCCATCACAATCAATTTACCAGCTGAATTATCCAAACAATTATAATTTATAAGACCCAAAATTAAGAGCTTCCACTGTCAAATCTCCTCTCCCACACACAGCAAACACAACCTTCTTCTCCACTTATTCAATATTTTTATTCTTTCTCCACACCCAACAAAAATCATACCACATCCAAGGATTAATTGGTTGTTCAAACATATTTTATCTTTATAAAGCTTGGACTTTGTTGTCGATCTAAGATTGAGGCCTGAATTGTTCATAAAGAATGAATGGTAATTTCAATTTTAAACCTGAATTGTTCATGAAGAATGAATGGTAATTTCAATTTTAAATCCGTTATTTTCTTCCTTTTTTGCTTAAATTAGCTAGAACTGAATAGTTCTACATCATATACAATGAATATTAGGCAGAAAAACACTATTTGAATAGTGTTTTTTGAACTCAGAATCAAATTCAAACAAAGCCCAAAAATACTTGGAAAGTTGGAATATTACAATTTCATGACCTACTCAAATTTATATTTAGAATTTGTCGATTTATGTTACATAAGCATAATTGTACATGTTTTATTGACTGCTGATTTTTATGTTTATTTTTTCCTTTCTCTAAGAATAAAAAAATCAAAATTTTTGGTACAAAAAATGCTTGGAGTTTTGACGAAGCTGTTTCTAGAAGCCTAAATAATATGCCATGCTAATCATTGAATTTTAAGTAATTGTTCAGTTAATTATGAAATTAATAATGCAAGATATCAATTATGATTTGCAAGAATCCTAAGCAGATGCTTTAGCGAGCCTAAATCCATATGCTATGTGGACTATTGAATTACTCTAATCATTTTAGTACTTTTGAACATCAATTAATTAAATTACCAATTTAAAATTTTAATTATACTTAGTTCTTAGTAGTATTGTTATTGAAACATTATGATTGGGCTTTGCCTTTGGTGTTTGAATCAAACTATTTGAGAAATATTTTATAAAAATCTAAACAACAAGTTCTGATAACTGAAGAATCTTTTTAAATAATATTTACAAATTACAAAAATGAATAAAAATTATGACTAATGTAATATCCCGGTTGGATATTATAATATATATATATAAATAAATATAAATAATATAAAATAATATTATTATTATAAAAAGGAAGGCGGACGCTGGCACTGCAGAGCAAGAGGAGAAAGGAAAAAGAAAGAAAAGAAGGAAAAGGAGGGAAGGAGAAAGGAAAAGAGGAGAGAGGGAAGGCAGTGCGAGGAGAGCAACGACCACCATCACTGGAGGAATCCACGCCAGGATCGGACGCTGACGAAGCCCTTTCCATGGTTTACCCTCCATTTTGTACGCCGGTGTGAGTAGAGGAAGGAATCGCGAGCTGAGCAATTGAACCATCACCACCGCTGATACTGGAGGAAATTGATGAAATCGAGGTAAGTAAATTCTTCCCTTCTCATTGTGGATGCCAATTTTGTGGTTGCATGTACTGATTTTAGGAAAAATCGTCCGAATCATGAAAAATGAGTAAATGAGGCCCAATGGAGAGATAGAAACGTTGATGGCTTACATGCCGCCATTGCTACTGTTGTCGTCGCCTGGTTGCTGCCATCGGTGAAAGAGAAATACGAAGAGAGGTAGAGGAACGGCGCGCAAGGAGAAAGAAAGGGAGGAGAGAGAAGGAGGCGAGCGAAGCAAAGAGAAAAGTGCACGATTCGAATACCTTTGAGCATCCTTTTGGCAAGCCTGTTTGGAATAAAGTCAAGGCAAATATCCTCTTGCCCTATCTCTATTTTATCTCAGTATTTGATATGTTCTGCATGTATATTTTATATAAGTATGTATGGAAATGGAAGGAGCCCAAGGCCCAGTCGACCGCTTTGTGTGGGACAGTGGTGGTCCGAGGCCCAGTGGGCCGATTTGTGTGGGACCATGATGGTCCAAGGCCCGGGTGGGTTATATGATAATAAAAAATGGCCGAGTAGCTGCAAGCCTAAAATGTAGCCAATATAATAAAAGATGGCCGAGTAGCTACAGGCCAAAAATATAGCCAATATAATAAAAAATGGTCCAGCAGCTACAGGCCTAAAATGCAGCCAATACAATAACAAAAAATAGCCAAGTAACTATAGACCTAAAATGTAACCGACATAATAAAAGATGGCGGAACAGTTACATGCTTAAAATGAAACCGCTATGATAATAAACAAATAGTTGAATAGCTATAAGCCTAAAATGTAGCCGATATGATAATAAAAGATGGTCCAAGAGTTGCAGGCCTAAAATGTAGCCGATACAATAATAAAAGATAGCCAAGTAGCTGTAAGCCTAAAATGTGGCCGATACGATAATAAAATATGGTCGAGTAAATGCAGACCTAAAATATAGCCGATATAATAAAAGATACTATAGGCCGAAAATGTAGCCGTTATTAAAAATTGGAATTGGACTTGATTTTGGATTTGGATTGGCATCTACTATAGATGTGCAATGATTTCGGTATATGTGATGAAGTTCAAAGCAGAATTGGTTGTTGACCTCGATATTTGATTTTATGTGCTCTCCCTGTGATTTGTATGCACGATTTTATTCATAATGATACTTCTTGAATGTTTGACTCACGTTTTCTATTTTTCTCCCCCTTAGAGTAGGAGGCTTGGATCTATAGCAAGAGCTAGGTAGGATTCAGTGCAGCATCGCATTTTCTTGGTGAACATTTTATCCTTACGATTATTTGAGAGCAGGTCATTTTGTTCGGATGGTGGTCCAATGAGATCTGTGCGGGTTTGATTTGTCGGGTCCTGCATAATTGATTGTCATACCCAGATTTTTGAGTTTCAACGTTATTTATTGACATTATTTGAAATTTTAAATGTATGAAAAATAATTAATTAGACTGCTAAAATTCCAAGTTCGTGACATTTAATCTCAAACTATACTTAGAATTAAGAAAATATTATGCTTGGCCTTGGATAGACTTTGATCAATATGTTCCGGAAAGCCTAAATAAGTAGTATGTTTGCTGATTATGGGAATTTTATTTATTTATTTACTTCAAAAAGTAATTATTACAAACTAAAATGGCTTTAATTTAAACTATGCTTCATTTTTAATAATTACTACAAGTTATGTTTAGGGTATGAAGTTTATTTATCTAAATTCTTTACATATGTAAAGGGTACTGTGTATGAGTTCCCCGTACCTACAGTAGCACCAAGAAAAGGAGGCAGGGATATTGTCGTGGGAATTTGCTCCATGGGGATCATTAGGATCAAAGAGCATCTTGGCCATGTTAGAGGGAGCATTGCTCCATGTAAACAAGTTTCTGGATAACTCAAACAAACAATTCATATAGACCCATGCAAATGAGAAAACGAAACATAAATCAAAGAAGAAGAGGATTCAAAGAAAATTATATGTGGATCTAATTGGCAATATAGGAGTAAGAACGTGGATATGGTGTATCTAATAGATGATGATGGGGATGTTCAGTTCGAGATGGTGAGAAGAGAGTGAATCTGAAATCAAAATAAGTTGCAAGAGAGACCAATTCAGAGCACAGCCACCTCGTTTGGAAGTGGCACAAATGGCGACGGCTCAAAGATTCCTCAGTCTTGTATCATTTCATTGTAGGACACATAAACAGCAGGGAGCAGGAGGTAATTGATCGATCCTACGAGGACACAGGCTCATTTGGTGGAAATTGACCCAGCCTTGCAAACAAACAAGAGCTCAAAGCAGTCATGAGGTGTGACAGGTGCACAAATGTAACACATAAACACCCAATTAATTTCTTGGTTTATAACCCTCGACATACAGTTGCCCATATGTCCGTTAAGGCAACGAATGTACATAGTGGGAATAAATAGTACTACTTCAAGCTGATGGACTAGATGGTCAAGGAGATTGAAGAAGAGATAGCTGTTTAAATAGTCATGGACAAGAGCAATAAGAGCAGTTGGCTAACTGCTAATATAGAAGAAGAGGGATCTTCATTAAAGTAGTAGTGCACCGCATTGTCTGGATCAGGGAGGAGCAATAAGAATAGTCAGCTAACTGCTAATATAGAAGAAGAGGGATCTTCATTAAAGTAGTTGTGCACCGTATTGTCAGGATCTTGCTTTTAAGGATCTCAGAAAGAAGTCTGGCATGGATGATGTGCTAATAGAAGCAAAGAAAATAACAACCTATATTTATAACTCATTTTGGCTGATTGAGTTCACGAACATTTTGACAAATGCCTGAGAGTCAATGGACTCGCCATTACATGTTTTGCCACTAATGTCCTTTATGTAGAGTCAATATATCACAATAAAGAAGGCTGAGGAACATGTTCAAATCTTATAGTAAGTCCTCAAGATTTGGGAGGACAAAAAGTGGCCTTGCTAATGAGGTGAGTAAAATTATTTTAGGGACAGATTTACTAGAAGGGTCTATAAGAAAATTAAAAGGCAAGAACCCCTGATTAAAATGCCAAGGTTGGTCCTGGTGATGAGAAACCAACAATGGTGTTCCTTCATAACGCTAGACAAAGTGAAAATGGCAATCAAAGACAACTGTCATTTTTAGGTAAAGGCCGGGAAAAATAATGAGCAGAGGTGGAACTTCCAACTCCACCATTAGTTGCATACAACAAATATGTAACTTAATTTGAAAGTATTCTTATGTACTTTACGAGATCCAGTTTAATTAGCTCCTCATATTTATTTTTAAAACACTAATTCATTCTTTTTAATTCTGGGTACTTTTTGAAACCCCAAAATCAACAGAGCCAGAAGCTTTCCAACCATTTGGAAGTGATAGAACAGGTGAAAATGGTTATCCAAATATTATAATCTGACTTTGATAATAAAATAAGAACAACATAAATTCAAGTTTCAATGTTAAAATTCATGAATTGTTTTCTTTCTTAGTTATTGATCTTTCAGGCTAAACAAGAATCACTTGGAATCCACCTTGCACAGATAAGGAGCAGTTAATCTACAAGTCCTAATAAATTTAGTTACATTTGATGAGTCTTCTGACTTTAATGATGCGATAACCTTCGAAATTCATTAAATATAATTTGTTACGCAGCTAGATGGTGGATAAGTTGCAGTTGTTACAATCCTGACCATCAGAGATTTGTTGTCTGGGTTATAAGTCAAATTACCTCTTGCTTGAGGTGTAGAAGGTCTGGAGTACTTTTATCCTATCTGCACCAAGACAACAACTTGAAAAAAGTATGAAAGATTGATTACGTTAGTCTATATTCACTATAATTTAAGGCTATTATGAGGATTTCCACTTGAAGAACCCAAGCTGAAATGGAAGAACATAATCTTATCAACCATGATTATATATTTGAAAAGGATTCTTTGGGTTCATGATTGGAGGACCGAGAGCAACTCCTGCTAGATGGATAGGATAATTTAGATCAAAGTTTGAAGGAGATGAAGCAAGTGGTGAAACTACATCAGTAGCAAACATAGATGAAAGTTTTGTCATTGGTATCGTATTGGCCCTGGCCAAATTAATACTGGACGTATCAAACAATACGTACGGGTATCAGATATATCAAAAGTAAAAAAAAAAAAAAAAACTGAGATTCATAAACTGACAAAAACA
Organism: Nepenthes gracilis; assembly: GCA_033239525.1. NCBI lineage: Eukaryota > Viridiplantae > Streptophyta > Magnoliopsida > Caryophyllales > Nepenthaceae > Nepenthes > Nepenthes gracilis. The sequence continues at coordinate 8,274,659 of BSYO01000035.1, read as the reverse complement.
ACTGAATATCACCACTATAACATAGCGCAATATTGTTGCGATATTAAAAAAAATATTTGTATAAGGGCGCAATATAGATATGTTTCAATATATTTTCATCTATAAAAGGCCGAGTCAAAATAGAGGGAAAGATGATGATAGATTTATTCTCCCTTAGACTACAAATCACAAGGAGTGGAGGTGGCAATTTTGGGATAATCTTTCTCATGGGTAATGACACTGATGATGGTGATGATGAGCTCGTATCTTCGATTATTAGACCAACTAGTCATCTTCACTACCCTTACATTGGAGATCGGTCTTGTGCCACCCTACGAAATAATGTGATAGGTATCAATTTTGATTTACATCATAGCTATAGAAGAAGAGGAAAAGAGACCCAAGGAGCTAGAAATTCGTTATCTCAAGAGATGATAGATTGTTTTGGTGGTTTTGGGATTGTAGAATTCCCCTAGTGTCAGTTGTAACAGTAGTTCCAGTTCCCACCCTCACCCTGATATCTTACATGACTATGATATAAACCTTCACTCCTTACTCCATGGATCGCCACTCCCCTAAATTTGCACCAACTTATTGGCCACCATAGGGAACCACCGTTATAAGTCCTCAGTGTCTAGTCAAGCCATTTGGGGAGTATCACAGGTTTCACCGATAGTAATGATATAGTTCCCAGTGGCCTTTTTGATTAGTTTTTCAATGGCTAACAGGAAGAAGAATATAAAGATCCATCATCTAATCTGAGCAACAATGATGAAGGTTTACTCCATAATGAACATCAACATGGTGAACAACTCACAGAGGTAATTATTGCCTGACCTGTATTATATGACAATTTCCTTACTAATATTTCGTTGCTTATTGCCAAAGTTAACTTTGTTTCGTATTACTTTCGCCATTTTGCTTCTAGTGATTCTTTATTACTAGGGTGTTCATTGACTTCATTCCCTTGAACAAAGCTGCAAAAGTACTTACACAAAAGATATACAATAAAAAATGGTCAAACTTTAGTATAAATCTCAATTTTGATGTAGTCGTGGAAAAAAACTTCATCAGTGGCATAAGATACCAATACAGTCATGACTAAAACAGATACCAATATTTTAATCTATGAAATATAGAAGGGACAAGAAGTACAAGATATCCAACTGATCTGAATGATGTAAGAAATGCACCAGTGGTTTCACTTCCATTACATTACAAACCATAATAAATAAATTTATAAACAAGAAAATAATATTGTCACTATAAGATATGGGAGAAGAATCTGAGATGGCTGAGATCCAGAGGCAAGCTAACCAGTGGGAAGGGAATAACAAGTGACCAGCTGATTTCTTTTTTCAAAAACCGACATCACTTCACATTAACAGTCACAGCTAATAATGCAGCCACCACCATCATATATGGCTATCGAGGAATAAGCAGATCTTCCAACACAATAAAGCTGAAGCGCAGGCCATTTTCTGGAAAGCTCGGGTGGGATTTTTTACAAGATTTATAACTGTCTAGGAGCTAAAGTTCAGACCATTGGATTAGTAAATAAAGATAGAAGCTGTATATTTCTTTAGTTGTACCAAAATCCCTCACTAAAAAAAGGTGATTATTGTAAGAGCTCATTGATTAAAAGAAGTAATCAACTCACTTTCCTTAAAAAATTATTGCTACAATAAGACGTAACTTTCCTCACTTGACAAAGGTTATTATTGCAAGAGTCATTACTTAAAAGAAGTGATCAACTCACTTTCCTTAAAAAAATCTTGCTAGAACAAGACATAAGTATCTTCAAATGTAGCATGCACGCTAAGAAAAAATTATAAGGCTGCCAAAATTGAGAAATGTGGGACAGCGGTCAGAAGTGAGAACAACTAAAACAGCAAGAATTTTGAAAACTTAAGGCTACATGCAAGTCCAGCACAAATTAATGTCACAAACTAGACTCCCAACTAGTTGCCAAATTCAACAGTGTCAATCAGAAAGGGGAAAGTTATCTTAACAAAAATAAAACTCCAAAAGGTAAAGGACTAATCATTTTAACTGAATATCCAAGAACAGAGGGAAAGACAAAAGCAAACAGAAAAAAAAAAAAAAAAAAGAAAGAAAGATTTGCAGTTTGAAATTCTTCTTCACCAACACCCATTTTAAAACAACAACAATATTGTTGTCCTAAAAATGTAAATACAACCTTGAAAAACCTAAGCACAAAAATTTAAAGCTCCCCTTCACGATGAAGCAAAAATATCTCTCATGGCCATGCTACCAAACAATAGAATTGAAACGCATGGCTAGAAGACCTTTAGCAAAGGTACAAACTCATAGATCTTCGAACACATGAAAAGAGAGAGAATATTAGATCCATGACAGGCTATTCTTTGTTTATACTCCTGTCCACCTAAATCTCTCTTTGTTTTGCATGCTGAACAAGGTTGTGAGCAATGTTTGCAATCAACTTCTTATCATATATGTTACAAGGTGACTTTACTCAATATTCCAAGTCTCATGTTAATTCTGTAGTCATAGGAGTTCAAAATTTTGTTTACGCCATAGTACCGCATGCAACCTCAGAACAAGAATTTTCAAGTTTCAACTATCATTGGCCGTTGAAGTTGACTAAAGGAGAAAGCATGGCATCCCAGCAGAGGACAACATAGGCCTGACTCTTTATCATGGCCCCTTCTATAATTGCCATGGCTAAAACAGAGTTGAAGGAATTTTCAAATGGCCATGCATACTGCATACCACAATACCACATAAGGAATTTGGAATCAACGATAACCTCTTATGTAATATGAGACTGTCTACATATGACAGTCAGACAATGAACCAAGTAATTATGGCTAAATGCAATAGAGTTGTCAAAGGTTAATTGCAACCTGAGGTTCCAGCATCAACAACAAGAAATCACCAAATTGCACTTAAGATGAGGCCAATAAGAAGAGAATCGTGGAGAGCAAGTCATTTATCTCAGGAACTTAAGCCCTATTGGAGCAATGAGGTGAAAAATCATGAAACCAAGTCTGAATACAAGATTAAAGTTAAGCATTTACTTGATCAGAAGTGAGTAAAGTGGTGGCTGGGAGACATGACATATCTAATGGCATGAAGCATACTTACGTTTCTGCCAACTCGATGACTGTTACTACTGAGGAAGCAGAAGAATAGTTCAATGGAAGAAATGTTTACTGCTATGTCCACTAACATTGAATTATAGTGGAGTCTGGTAAAGAAGTCATGGATTCTTGCTCATTATGATGGATACCCTATCCTGAGTTGATTATGAGGCTGATATGTGGAAACGTTTGGAGGTTGGTTTAATTCTTTTTTTTCCCTTCTGACTTGAGACCACTGATTGTGAAAGAAAGGCAGATTGGTTTCAGTTTTGACCAAATCTCCTAGCCTTATGTCTCAGATGGCCGAAGAACATAAAGATTATATGCCACACAGATGTGACACACAAATGGAGGATGCCCATAGGTGCAGCGTAATTGTACAAAGATGTATATGTAGGATAGATAATTTTCTAAAAGATTTTAGATAATTCTAGGATGACCTAAAAATTTATAAAAAAAAATAGAGGAGACATATGCTTCACTCTAGAATGTTCACAAGTGGAGATGATGTGGGAGGTCCAAGGACATTCTTGAATGGGATATTTGTGCAGTATTCTAGAATGTGAATCCTAGACATACATAGTGGAAAATGGAAGGATAATTTTAATTGTTGGTTACTCTCATCATCATGTTGGTGCTTTACTTTCACCTTCACAAAACCAGACATTAACCTCTGCTGTGAACCAAGAGGTCAATTCATGCTCACGTTGACAAATAATCACCTTAAGGCATCAAGTGCATCCTTCGTATATCTAAGGTAACATTGTGGTCTTCAGTTTTATGTCCATCCTCCACTCATTCGGTCGCTAATTGTGATGCATATTGGGCTAGTTGCCACTCAGTGATCCAAATGAATAAAAATATCAACCGATATATATTGGTATTGGGCCCCAATACTGATATTTCAATATAGTACATAAAACAGCGATATGCTATCATATAAGCCAAATAATAACCAATAATTGTCTATCAACTTACAATTGTTAAAATTTTTTTCTTCCAATATATCCAATACAAATTGTCTGATATAGCAACAATACTGATATTTTCATCCATCAATGATCCACATCCAAGGATTGTGACTTTACAGGAAACAAAATTGTTTTATGCTCTTCAAAGAATCAATCAATATGAAACAATATTTCAAGAAGGTACCAATAGTTTCACCACCCTTGAGTGATAAAACTGAATATTGAACCAGATAGAATCCTATTGCAAGAACTTGCCGAATTAATAATCAATTAACTGATTTGCATGAGCACATATCATCTTCCATGCATGCATATTCCAAAAAAATTATTATCCACTTATATTTCCTCAAGTTCATAAAAACATGCACAGAATAATCACATTGAAAATTGATATTCATATACACTGTTTTCGAACATGTTGCACAGGAATCCTTAAGTTCACACTACTCTTCAAAGTGCCAATATGTTTACTAAAGCTTTGCATATTGCCTATTTTGTTCTTTTTAATGCCAAGATTGTGAAGATGATATCATGTAAACAATTTGTAGAAGGCATATATCTTCTTGTCTCTTCATATATAATGGAATACAATGTATACTACTCAAACATGTATAGGGTGTTACCGTAATTCTACAGAAACATAGGTATATATGATGACAGTTACCTCAACAGATGGCAAGAGTAGAGAACTGTAACGAGGATCTCTTCCAACCATCTGTACAACTTCTTGGTCACTCTCCATTCCCATTGCCTTCATTACCACTATAATTGGAATCTAATAGCACATATAATAAGGAATAGACGACAGCATAACAACAATGGCAATGCAAATATATTGCATGAACTTACTACCTTTGTTTGAAACTGATTGATTTGTAGATATATCTTCTCTTTCTCCATCAAAATGTTGGTTTTGCTCCTTAATGCAGCCGTACTGCTTGTAACAGATGCAATTAAACTGAAAACAAAAGCCATACACATAAAAAGGAAAACAACATAATTCTCAGGACTTCAGAGATTATCCATGAAAAAAGCTTACAAAAACTAAAATCGCTAAAAGGTACTAGTCCCTAAAATTCAGAAAAAACTAGCAACATCAACATAAATACACTCGCCTAGACATAGCTGGATAAATAAATAAAGTTTAACCACTCAACGAAATTTGTAATGAGTAATTAAAAAGAACAAAATAAAATCCAGACTATAGGACAAGTATCACTATTATCTACATTTGCAGCACAAATTTTTAAGAATACCTAACATTTTTATACATACCATAGGCAAGCGTTTGCACAAAAATGGACACAGAGTAAGCCACTTAGCTCTAGTACACGGTATGACTTATGAGCAAGGTACACCTCTTCGATATGCTATCCTGAGTACACCACTTGGATATGCTATCCCGAGACAAATTCAGTTCAGATTGTTATTGGATCGATAGTCTGGTTCACTACTTTGGATTGTGGCACATTTGAAGTAGATATATATTGAAATTTTTCGATTAAAAAAGCATTCTACAATTTTAACAAAATAGATACACTATGTTACTATTTTTTTATTTTAAAATTCTTACATAAATATCAGTAATTTACATTCGGATTACCAAAACTTACACAACAAATGTGTCAAAATAAACCAAGTAACTAAATGAGTTAGTTCAAATGTGGATTTATGTAGTTTTGGTTAGTTTTGCTTATTATGTGAGATGGAGAGCAAAACAGAAAGAGTAGAAAGTAGAGAGAGGACAGGCAGAAACAGACGACTGATGGGCTGCAGAGATATTTTCCAATAGCCATCAGTTCTCTATTTCTCCATAATAGATTTTCACATAAACATCCTCCACGTGTAAGACATATGATCAAAAAAATCGTACTTTCAAGCAAAGAACTCACCAACCCGCTGAAAAAGTCATGCCCATCTTATACAACACTATCAAGCACTTTTAAATAGGCACAATTCATCTTTTTATCAAGCTTCTCTCTGATAAAATTCATATCCACCTCAATGTGTTTACATTTGGCCAAACAGACCAGGACTGTTCGTAGTATTGATGAGTGCATTATTGCCCCAGTAGAGCAACATAGATCAATTATCAGTAAAACCAAGTCTCGCATAAGCTTCTTGAGCGATTGAAGTTTGCATAGACCTTAAGCCATCATTCATCGTTCATCTCTGCATCCGCATTGGAAGTTATAACCTCAATCTGCATTTTACATCTCCAAGTAACTAAATTTCCTCCTACAAAATGCGCAATATTCAAAAGTTGAGTACCTAATTTGATGAACCTGCCTAATCAACTTCAGTGAATTCATCCACCTTCAAATGGTTATGATTGACGAACAATTCATTGCTTCCTTGAGTTAAACACTGCAGGTACCCATAAGCAGCATTGAGGGGAATGTCTACAGACCATGCATGCATGGACTACATGCACCTAATGGAAAGGAAATATCAAGACTAGCATAAAATGTGTGTGCGCGCGTGCTTTCCAACAAGCTGTTGATATCTTTTTTGATGAAAAATTTTCATCCTTCTCAGCCTTAAGGTGCCGATAAGCCATCATTGGTGAGTCAGCATGTTTGGAGCCTGACATACCTATCTCCTTAAAAATTTGACACATTTCCACTTGAAAACAAAGATTGCTTGAGCTTAGCATGCAACTTCAATCTCAAGGAAGTATAGAAGTAGCAAAAGACTTTAATGTCAAACTTCTTAGCTGGATAAGACTTTAACACACAAGTTTCCTTGGAGTCCTTTCCAATCAATATGGTATCGTAACATAGTAACATACGCAATGAGAACAGCAATCTCATCCCCACAACCCTTAGAGACCACAGTATAATATGCAATGCCTTGGCCAACCAAATGCCAAAAGAGCCTTGTTAAAGCTATCAAACCATGCTCTAAGAGACAGTTTAGGTCCGTACAATGACTTCTTCAGCTTGCATAACTTGCCATTAGTCTCCTTGCAAGTAGACTTAGGAGAAATCTCCATATACACATCTTCCTCCAAATCACCATGAAGAAATGCATTTTTACATACAATTGTTGTAGTTCCTGACCAAGAACAACTGTACAAGAAAACAAAACTCCAACGTCAATATTGGTGCAAATGTTTCTTGATATTCTATGACATATGTCTGACTGAACTCCTTTGCAGCTAATCAAGCTTTGAATCTTACGATTGGACCATCAACTATGTGTTTCACAGTAAAACCCAATCACAACGGATAACACTTCATCCTGGTGGACGTTTATAGGTTTGCAAGTTACATTCTTAGCTATGGCCTTCATTTCATCAACCATGAATGCCTTCCATCAAGAATCTGTAAGAGCATCTTTCCAGATTGGTGTAAAGGACATGGAATTCAAAGAAGACAAAAAAGCTATATAAGGAAAAGATAAAGACTCCTCAAATACAAAGAGATTACATGCAAGGTAAATGTTGTGACATTGTTCCTAACAGCAATAATAAAATCTATATCATTAAAGGAACCCTTAGTAGATTATTTACAAACCAAGAGATCGATATCCAGGTATGGGACCAATATCCAAGGAAGATTTTCTGGCTAGGCAGGGAATGTACAAGAGACTTTCTTCTTGCAAGTAGACCCCTGACTCCTTTTTCATTAGTTGGAACATCAGAATCCAGTAGAAGGATGCAAGCTTCATTAACCTTTTTGAGCAGCAGAATCCCCAACAAAAAGGAACACAACATGGCAGAAACTTACCAAGAAGCCTTTTCATTTCATGCACATAGTAAACACCTCAAATACCTTAGTAGGAATTTTACAGGAGTTTTATTAAAAAATGCACCGACAGTGCACAGAACCTCAATATTTGCAAGGGCATCCTAATATCCTATTGATCAGATAAGCAGCAAGAGCATCAAGAACTTTGCCTTAGGTACCTTCATAGAAAACATAAAAGATATCACCGCACCATCAGCAAGATGACAATTCCTCCTTTCTATGACTCCACTTGGGTTAGATTGTTTACAGGGCTAATCTAATGAATAGCGCATGCTCAACCAAATTTTTCTTCGATGCATCATTTCTGTACAATGTGCCGTTGTCACCCCCACAACACCTAGATTTTGGCATTGAACTACACATTATCATCTAAGATGCATGGACACTAACACTAGAAACAGGATACGACACAACACCAATGCATCAACACATTTTTCAAAAAATGATTACACGATGGGTCGTGCACGCATTAACTAAAATTTGTTGTACAAATATGAGAACAAAAGTGATGAACAACACTAGTTTATACAAAATTAAAAACAAACATATATATTTCTTGTTTTCTCATCCGAAAAAATATATTCATAAGAAGAAACATTATACAAGTTAAGGGTGAGTTAATAAAAATAATGTGCTATAATTTTGTCAAAAAGGCCCAAATTTTCTCTAATTTATATCATGAAAATTACAAAATTATCCAACACAATCAAATCATGTCAGAGTCAAAATGTGTCAACACAAACATGCCAGTGCTTCTTAGATTATCACTTGCAATATTTTAAAACATGAGCACACTTTGCTTTTACTATGCATCAAATACAACCAACTTTAAAGCCTTTCTATTATGACAACTACTATAAGTTGCAAACCATCTACAACCTGAAAGAGTAAATGTTTGAGGACAACGCCAAACATCAGGGTGAATGATAGAAAAAGTAGCAGAACACCTAGATTGGAATAGAGAACATGAGGCACAGGTATATTTTACTATTTCACATGCAGCATACATTAGGTCTGAATACAATGCACCACAGCATAGGTATGCTTTAATAATTCATCGGCGTCACAAACTAGGTCCTTACCTCATATGGCTAAGGTGATAGGAGAGATATCTCCTTATTAATACCATGGACAGGTACTCTGATGCTGATTCACAATGGAATTCTATGAAACAACTCGCACAGCAAGTGTGTAGGTCACAGCCAGTGATGTGGTGTCATCAAAGTTATTTCTCAACTATTTTTCATACCTTCCACAACACACAAGGGGTAATCATATTAGAAGGATTAGGTTGAATTTAGGCTCTGAAACCAAGTTCAAATGTAGAATTAAAATTAGTTTTGGTTAGTTTTGTTTAATATGTAAGGTGAAGTGAAGAAATGAGAGAACAAAAGAAACAGGAGAGAAAGGGCAGAAAGACAAAGTTGAGAGAGGAGAGACGAGTGAAGTGGACTGACTATTTTTGCCTAAACCCACTAGTATCATATAAGAAATTGAAGTGGATTGAAGAAATTAGAGAAATTGAGAACTAAATATTTTATTTTTTTCATTAGTTGTATTTAAAAATAAAAGAGGGGGAGAGAGAAGAGAGAGAGAGAAGAGCTAGGCTTTACTCTGCCTGTTTACACCTGGTGCCCCTTTACCGCTCCCTCACACTCTTCCTCTATGTATGCAACAAATAGTTCATGTTGGGTTACAGGCAACAACCAAAGAGAATCCAATAGATGCCACCAGGGTTGTCTAAAGGTGGTAGGTGTTCTTTCGCTGCCATTTTCTCTCTTTCCATCCCTCTTATCACATCTTTTACCAATTCGAAGCTCATTGCAAACTGTATCCATAATTCATTATAACCGTGCAACCCACATCAAAAATGTTTAGCGAACTGGGCCTGCAGCCCAGTTTGTGGTTCCCTAGTACAAGCATCAACAACTGTAACTAGGATGTACATATGGGTAACACAAACTCTTTTTGTCATCATCTTTTTAATCCACAAGCATATAAAAGTTGCAACGAGTAAAAGTAGCTCTTCTCAACATCTAAAGAAGATTGAGACATACAACTAGCATAGTCATGATCATTTCCAAAGCAAAGACTTCAGACTGCTAAGTAGAATGGAAGAACACAAACATTGGCTGCATCAAACAACTCCCACCCACCACAACCTTAGAATTAACCAAACCAAAGCCTTTTTCCAAGTAAGTTGGGTTGACTACATGGCTTCATCACCGCCATTAACTTTCTGTTGGTTATTTCCTCTGCTAGCTTTAAGTGTACAAGATCACGTACAAGGTTTCATTAAAGCTCTTCTTCAATCACTCTTTACTCTGGGATTTGGATGGGATCAAATGCCACAGAGTCGTATGGTCAAGCGGAAATGCACCAGAACAGGTTTGCACTTGGCATAATACTAACTAGAACATGGGTGGGTTGTTAAGATCCAACAATTTTATGGTAGCTATCAGCCACCTAATGCAACTCACCTTTATCTGGTCTAAATCTCCAACATAGGCAGAGTTCTCTGGACCGCAAATAAAAAAGGATAAAATTAATATGACAGATTTTCCCACCATTGGAATAATCAACATCTCCAGAATAATCGATCATCATACCCACTTAACCCAAACCCTTCATACAGGCATTTGCTCTCCAGCACCTCAAGCACAAGCTAACTTTCTTTCTAGATAAATCGAAATACAACAACTCACTAAGCCTTCACTAGTTAAAAAGCTCAAAAGCCTAAGCCAACTATAATTGCAGCATGACCAAGACCCAATGTACCAAAAAATACCTTTAATGTTCTTCTGCATCTCAATAAAAGAACAATTTACTATAAAGAGAAGAGATAGAATTGTCCTTTTGTAATCCAAGGAAAGAAAGTGTTGATTTCATCCACATACCAAGGGGCTGCCACCTATAGACAATTCATGCAAATGAAACAGATGCTTATATGATCCACAAAAATATGAAAAGCAAAAAAAAAAAAAAAAAAAAAGCAACCACAAAGTTAGGTCTTCTTTTTCAATCAAAAGGGTGGATATTATTGATAAAAATGATGCCAAGATGGCATCAGCAATCCCATGACAAAGAGAAAAGTAAAAAAATAGGAATAACACGTTGTGTCACTACAGTCAACTCATAAAATGACAATAAGGATAGATGACCAGGCCAGTACATGTCCCATGATTCAAATGATATGAAAGGCCAATCATTCCTTCCCTTCCACGATATCCAGATCACTTCCAAAGGAATGAGCCTCAAATGTCATCTAAGTGGGGGCAAGGATTATTCATTACCAGATACCCAAAAAAAAAAAAAAAGGATTTTCATTATTACTCCCAAGAAACCACTCCCAAGACAGCAACGCATCAAAAATTGAATCTGCCTAGGCTCTATTGAATACATGGTGAACCATAACTTCCAAGCACTTTGGTATAACTGAAAGAGAAGCTGAGCTCACTGTCATGATTTTTACTCATGAAACATCTGTTGTTGAACATAATAGCCTCAATGATTTTTTCTCATCTAGCTCTCTGTGTGTTCTCTTATCAAGAATTTCATCCCCTGCATGTTTTTGATAGAGCCCTAGCATTGTTTTTCCTTCTCTTTTTTTCTATTTTGTTGTGGATATTTATGGGTATGCCCCAACTTCATGGTTGTTAAATTTTCATGCCCTAACTCTATTGTTGAATCATTACCAAAATATTTTCTCTTGTTTGCATGTGTTTATCCTAGAGTTCGTTCTCTCTCTATCTAGAATGGGGCTTTAAGCCCTATCTTATGCCCTATCTCAGTTAAATTATGGCCATGTGTTTGGTTGATTAATTCCCATCTTTTTTTATTTTTCATTCTATTGTGAACCATAACAAACACTAACAATGTGTACCTTTTTGTTCTCTTCTTTTTTTTCTTTTGTAAGTTGCTTATTTAAGAACCTTTGCTAATTACTAAATATCTTGGGACAGTTAGAAATTGCAAAGTGAAGTATTGATTGATAAGCTTTTTTGTAAACTACTGTTGTTTGATTAATTATATTATCATAGACACAAAACAAAACAAAAAAACTGGCAATATCATGTCCTAATTTTTATAAATTAAAAAAAAAATAAAAAGGTGTGTTGCCATGCCAGCATTGTGTAGTACTAGTGTCTCGGTTCTATGTCCATACTTCTCAAATAGAGTATTCACACAAAATTATCAAAGAGATCAAATAAAGAGGCATACTTCCTCACAAAACCACTAGAAGAGTAGGTTGAGGGATTAGATATGTAAAAACAAATAAATCATATTTAGACAAGACGCAAAGAATAGTGAACATGATATACTTACTTCCCCTTCTTATCAACATCAATAATAATTCTGTTGTTTGATAGTTGCTCTTGCATCAAAACAACCTTCAGAACATCAATGTAGCCCCAATCATAAATAGCGAAAATGCATCTAAAAAAAGATAAACCAGACTATTTTGAAATTAGCCATATCACAAACAACAATGGCATGAATAGAACAAAGTATATAAAGATACAATGACAAGCTTAACATTATGGTCATAAAAAGACCATTATCCTTTAATCCTTTAAATGTAAAAGGTATGGAAAATTTAATATACTCCAAGAATATTGATTACAAAAGAATTTTTGCATACAGCAGCTGCAAGACAAGAAATAGCAAAACAAGAACACTGATCAAGAAATGCTGCATTACAAGTCTTAGAAAGCAGATCTGTAACACCTCAATATTTCAATTGAGGTTTACTAGACTCTCAACTAGAGGTTGTCATTAATAAAGATAATTAATAAGTTATTAATTGCAGGAGATCTTAAACTAATTTCATATTGAGATCAAACATGTCAAATCCATAGGACATTAGAAGGATATTTTGGTAATCTTTCACCAATAATAACTATTTTCAACACCTTAGAATAATAATTAGTACTTACTATGATAATAATGTGTTGATATATTTCTATGTAATTAACAAAATAAAAATTAATTAAATTAGTTTAATAATTATTAATTATCGAAAGGTAAAAAATTATATTACATACACGGCCGCTAAACACAACACACAGCCATCCCTCTTTTTCTTCCATCATCACTGCTGTGCAATGAATCTATAGAAAGAAGAATTATGATAGGGAATTTTAGTGGCCGTGGAACTGTGAATCTGATTGGGCAGTTGTAGCTTTTAATTGAGACGGCCAATTGTTTCTGTTTGGGGTGTTTTCTGCCGCCACCATTGCCACTTTGCCGCTGCTGTTGTGCCGTGGAGGAGGAAGAGGAAATTCAGGCAAGTGAAATGAAGATCATCCCTTTTCTCTATAACTCTTGTATCTTTCTATCACTAGGTTGTTAACCAAACAATGTAAATATAATAGTATAACTTGTTATACAAAAATCTTAGCCATCTTAAAACAGTTTCACACACCGTAAAAACTGAAATTCTTACATCAACAGTAGCGTGAACAGTAGCCCTGTTTTATGAAGATAATGGACAGTGCCTGATGGAGGAAACATCTTGGTTCCAAACCATTTTTGGGCCAACCATTTATATATTATATAAATGTATTTATACCAACAAAGTTATGTTTTTGTACTATGACATGTGTAATATAATCTTGTGTTGACGGAACATAATTTTGACTTCCAAGGTATCAAAATTGATGGTCAAAGTTACTTTGGCAAGCACTAGAATTTGCCATTCCTATTTTTCTCTGTGGTGGCGAATGATTTTCGGGTCATTCATTTACACCTTAACCTAGTGTGTTTTTATCCAAATGTTTCCCGAGATGACTTGTCAGGGCTAGTGCTCAAGCGGGAAATTGACTTCACTATAAAGCTGCCCCGATAATGGCACTTTGTTTCTCAAGATGAGTTGTCAGGGCTAGCAACCGAGCAAGAGATTGACTGCACTATAGAACATGCCCCAAAGATGGCATTGATTTCCAAGGCCTATTACCAAATAGCACCAATGGAGCTTAAGAAGTTGAAGTAGCAATTATAGGAGCTTTTGAATTTGATCTTCATCAGGCCCAACACTTAACTATGGGGAGCCCCTGTATTGTTCATAAATAAGAAGGATAGCTTTATGAGAAACTACATCAACTACAAGGAGTTGAACAAAGTAGCGTTAAAGAACATGTATCCACACCCGATTATTCGACCAAGTTATAGGAACACAAGTATAAGATAGATCTAAAATCAAGCTATCACCAACTTTGAATTAACGAAGTCAGACATTACAGAAACTGCATTTCAATCAAGGTGTGGGCACTACAAGTTTATAGGTATGCCCTCTGACTGACAAATGCCTCAGCAGCAGTTATGGACATGATAAACTGAATCTTCAAGCCATTTATGGATATGTTCATGGTAGTCTTCATCGATAATATCTTGGTTTACTCAAAGGATGTTGCAGAACCTAAGAAGCACCTATGGATGGTTTTGTATAAAATGAGAAAGGCTCAACTATATAGCAAGTTCAAGAAATGTAAATTTTAGCTAAAAGATTTAACTTTCCTTAACCACATATCCCTAGAGCAGTGGTATCTATAGACACAACAAAGATAAAGTGGTCACCAATTAGGCAAGATTGACAACACTTACTGAGGTATGAAACTATTTGGGCCTTACAGGTTACTATTGGAGATTTTTAGAAGGACTTTAGGATGATGCTATGCCTCTGACAAAATAAACACATTAAGACTCAAAGTTCATTTGGACAGACCATTACGAGACAAGTTTTTAAGAACTGAAATGGAAATTAATTTTAATGCCTGTCTTGACCATTCTTAAAAAGTCAGACAGGTACAAAGTATATTGTAACGTATCATTTATGGGCTTAGAATATGTTTCGATGTAACAAAAGAAAGTCATAGCATATGAATCCATGTTGCTTTGAAGATTTGGCATCACGGACAAAATAACGTGACAATAAAGGTCTATAGTTATTGATTGGGCTCAAGTCACCATATTTTTGGCTTTGTAACTCCATTGCTCTAGATGTTTGGGGAAGCAAATTGCCAAATTGTGCTATATTTGGCTCAAAGACAAATTGAGTGGGCATATAGAGACAGCGATGGCAATATAAGCCATTTTGTTTGTGCTGCAAGTCAGAAACTTTGAAGATCTTATTATCAAGTTACCTACTATAGCAACAAAGATAAGCCTGAGGCAGAATATTAGATCCTTCCAATTCTTTTAGTCTTGGTGCAAACTTCAACATGGTTGAGTTTGAGGAAAAGGTTGCCTCCTGGAAGATAAACTTGGGTAGTGCTTGCCTTCAAAGATTTCAGTGGTGGGCTAAGTTCACTAGGCTTCACAATGAGGTGATCCTTCTGATGTCCAGATGACATCTGTTTCTTCATTCTTGATAAGAGAAGAGACATTTACAGGAGTTGTTATGATTGGCACTCTTGAAAATCAACTTTGATTGTGCCCCTTCTGCTTGAACAAGGATATCATCAGTAACAAGTGCCATTTGCTTCAACAAATATAGGTGAAAGTGGATGATTCTCACATTTGACCAATGAGTCGGTGCAAGAGAGTTCCAGTCAGGAGTCGGGCACTCTTGAAAATCAACTTCGATTGTGCCCACTTCTATCTGAACAGGGGATATCATCAGTAGGAAAGTCTCTTTTGCTTCAAGAATTTGTGAGTGAAAATGGATGATTCTCACATTGGGTTGATGAGTTGGTACAAGAGCATTCAACTCAGGAGTCAGTCAAGCTTGCTGGCAAATAAACTAGATAGCCAAAGGAGAAATCAAAGCTGTCCATATTGGCCAACAACGATAATCAAAGCATGAGCTAATGAGAAAATGTAAGCTTCCAAAAAGAATTATTTTCTGGATAAAAGGGAGCAAGAAGGGCTGTCATTACTTCCTGAGAAGATAAAAGATGGAACTTAGGACAGAGCTTAAGAAACAGATAAGGCAGGGGAAATTGGTGGAGATCAAAGTCCATAGCACTATGCCAAAGAAGGATGATAGCACAAACTTTCTTTCGTTAGTTTACCATCAGCTTCAGTATTTAACTCAATTAATCATATGAGAGGTGAGAAGAAGTATAAGGGAAAAAATCCTTCCAATGAAGGGCTCTTCAAGTTCCCTGTGCTAGGGCTGTTAAATATCACATAGTTCAATACAACACCTACTCCTCTGAGTTTACGATGACCCATTATGTAGCACCATTTATGATAATGATAGGTTGAAAATCCTTAAGGTTGATCTTCAACATCATGCCTAACCATCCTGTTAGACACTGCCAAGTAATTAAATGTCAACTTGTTTGCAAGCAAAGAAGCCACCACCATAATCCAATACAGAGATAAGCACCTGTACATCCTTTTCATGCTCATTGACCATAATTGCAAATTGTGGATGAAAATATCAATATCAATATCGGTATCAGTTGTAGCCCTAAATATTGCTAATACATATCACTATTAAAAAGTCATTGAGAATTGTGAACCGGCGGAAAAATATCTACTAATATATCAGCGAAATATTAGATTTATCAGCCAATATTTGGAATAGTGTCCAATACATTGAAATATGTTACCAATACAATAATTTATCGCGATTTTTAGCAGTATCGGAAGATATTAGTATCGGGTGGCTGATATTTTCATCCACGTTGCACATGGTATTAACAATTGTTATCAACTAACAACCCACGAGATTAAGAATGGGATTGTTCTCTTCGGAGTAGGAATCACAAATCCCAGCATGCTTGGAGAGGATGGAAGTGTTTAGATGAGGATAGGAAGAGATGGAGGCAAGCACTAACCCTCACAAGAAGAGCAGAGTGTTGGGGAGGGGAAGGAATCAGGCACTCAGCTATCCCAGTTCATCAATTAAAATAGAACTCACATACTACACCTATACAACATTTAACCAGATTCTTAGCTTACAAAACGAAATTGTTCATTTTTTTAAAAACAGACTATAGGATGAGGTACTGAGGTCTCAAAATCTACGTTAATAATATTTTATTACAAGCTTATTCCTAATTCATTACTCAAGTAACATCCAGTGGCCAATTAAGTTCTCTGAATATCCAACTAAAAAAGGGTCCCTTGTGCATCAAAATTATCAGTCACATCCTATGAGTCAAATTTTTGATAGCTTTATCAAGTAGTTATGAGATGTCATACTGCATCCAAATTAAATCAGGAAGATCAAGTCAAATATGAGGATACAACATGAGAGTCAGGCCATAAATGCCGGGTTTGCTGTCAAGTACACATAGCCTTTGCGTAGACACATTTCTAGATTATCATTAAAAACCACATTCTATAATAGGTATGCCAGTACACAGAAGGGGAGTTTCGGATTCCAGTAACCATGGTTAAACCAGAAATTTACTTAAGACAAAAAATGGGCGGTACTTCATCAATGATCACAACCACTTGATTTGATTGGTTGATCATGAGCAAAAACTTTTTGTACTTCATCAATGATAAATTTACTAGTGAGCATAATCTATTGGAAGGTTCCAAATTTCCAGGTTTTGTTGTTTGATTCCAAAAGTACCCTGAAGATTTAATGTTCCTCAAAAGATTTTCCTTGCTATTTCACCTCACAGCCAATTCTTTTAATATTTAGTCCATTTCCCATCCTATAAATATTGAAGAAATTAGAAAGACATGAAAACAACAGAAAATAAGCCGATATAAATAAACTCAGTTCTCCCAGAGCACTTGTGCCATTGATACTAAACAAGATTAAGCATAATAAAAATGTACACCTTTTCGGTTCCTTTTACAACAAAGTATCCTCCAGGATCGAGGGGGCATTCACCTAAATAAAACAGAAAAGTAATGCAACAAAAAAGACAACCGTGTGAAAAAAGACAGCTTCTAACACCGGATTGAAATTTTGTCAAATAGGAGATACAGCATAAAATTCCAAACAAACCTAGTCTCGCAAGCTCAGCTTCATCCTTTCCATGCAAAACGCAATAACAGCTCCGTAACATGACAGGCATTCGTCCTATTATAACATCCTTCTGCAAAACACAGACCACAAAAAACAGGGTAATTGCACAACAATCTCTCTCTGTAAAAAATAAAATATCATTAAAAACTGTCCAGAAGGCACAAATTCATATAATACAGTCTGCCTCCGTGTTATCTCATACAAGTGCAAAGTAAAAGTAAAATAATTGTTAACATAAGTCAAAAACAAATTGAGCCACCATAATTGGAAATTGGACATAATTAAACCCCTCTCTCTTAACACAATGCCATTCCTCACTTCCCAACTAAACCAGAAATACCCTCTGGATACTTCTACCAAATTTGGTGCATACCTTCTCACGTATTTCTTTTTCACCATGACTTCCAGTAACACACTCTACATTAACATATATAGGTGCTGCATACCTGAAATTTGTAGCATAGAAATGAGGAAACAACATGAAAAACTGTTAGAAGAATTATATTATAGCCAATAAGAGGATTTTCTTCTGGTACAAAAGCATACTTTGTGGCACCAAAGCAATCTAAAACCACAAACATATTAGAATACTTTAAATCAGGGCCAGAGTATAAATAGTAGCAGGCTTAACATCAAATTGGCATATAATAAAACCTTTATCCTTTCTTAATGCATAAGCCAAGATTTCCAAAAGTTGATACAGAGAAAAATAAATAGGGGAACAGAAGGCAAACACCTCTTGAATCAAACTGATACAGACAAACAATTGATCAACAGTAAAATGGATAAGAGTGGGTCTGGTTTTGTTTTCTTCCAATGGACAATAGATTATTAGTACTACCCATAAAAGCAGCAATGAAATATATCGGCAATCAATTACACAAAAAAGTTTCCAATTTGTGCTCCCTCCCCGAAAAAAAAAAAGTAATAACCATAAACATAAATGAATTTCCATGTAGAACAAACTTTAAAGAATATATAAACATCTCCATCCTTTCCTACATGTGCCCAATCCCTTCATCTTGACAAACTACCACAAGGTTCAGAATGCTGTAGGTATCACCATCCGGGTGTTCCCAATTGCAATATTTCTATAGATCTTCCTTCTCTACCAGAACATGGCCCAATATCCAATTAAAAAGTGGATGTTGCGTAATGAAACGGCCATTGCATAACTGCTTTCAAGAAGACCTAGTCAATACATGATTTCTTCCCATTCCTTTGGGCGATAAGAAATACAGTCAGGTGCCTGGCCCTTCACGAGACTACTTTCATCACCCAGGCCCATGCCTTAACCACAAAATGGGCGATTCTTTCAATAAAGTTAAATATGCATTTAAGAGAGCGAGAGAGATTACCAACACATTGGAGCCATTCAAGCAAGTTTTCCAATGGAAAAGTATATCCAGGATCAAAATTTATATTCAAACATCCCCTATGTTACAAGAAAGACTTTCTAATAACTAAGGTAGCATTATTCTAAAAGTTAATTGTCAAATGAAGCTAATATGAGTGAGCTTGCTTTGTACTTGTATTAGATATCAATTGTGGGTACCAAGTGCAACTCTTTAAAAACAAAATAAGATGCTAATAACAGCAGCAAACCAATCCATATTTCAAAACACAAACCATAAGCAAACTCAATAAACTCAAAAGTGATATAAAAATGGCCTTTAACACAGAAATTCATAGAAAGGCAGATGCCTATCGATGGAGCCTCTCGCATTAAGGAAGGATAACTGCATCATGCTGATAGATAAAATAATCAAATTTTGAAGTCCACGGAATTTCTTCCCATGCAAATAAACCATGACAGTTGCTAGAGGAATGCAAACCAAATACTTCCCCTCCTTCTTCCCTTTAACGAACCACTACCAAGCAAGAATATATAAAAACCCTTTGGAGGGCTAAGAAGCAATGAGAACATCAAAAGCGTTAGTCCCACTGCATAGGGGTGCAAATATGAATCCCAGACTGCTATAGTCAACTTTGAGAAACAGATCCAAATGTCAAAGTGTGTTCAAATCCATATTAATTACCTCCATTCAATTCTTTAAGACCTACCTGTCCTTCTTGATTATCACTTCTCCCGAATGATTCATCATAAAAACTATAATTCTAGTCTCACAACCATATTAAATGCCTTTACTTTTAATTGTTTTTAAATGTGTTAATTTAATATGTTACAACATCAATAGTTCCACCATAATCCATCCTAACACTGAAAATTTACTTACAAAAGTATTCATAAATATAATATAAGCTCGTTTTATAGTGGTCCTACAAGAGTTTCCTTTCAATTACTAAGGAATTTGACAATAGCATACCAGTCCACATGCAGCTTTCTGATTCAACAAAACCCACCTCAAACCTATGTGTGTCATCTTCTCACCACTAAAGCCAAAGAAGAGCCAAAGAATAACACTAGCCCATAAAAGCCAGGGGCAAGGAACTTATCTATGAAGATTCAATTTTATTCCTGTCTAAACAAGTCCATTCCTCACTTTAAAGTCGCAAAATTCATCTGCCAACATAACTTTTAAGACATAGAATTGCCACTTCAGATTATTTACCTTTAAATCTAAATCCAATCAAAAATTAGTGAGAAGGAAATCACGCAGAACTCACACCACATGAACAGAAAATAAGTCATAGCAAATTACTGGCAATTTGGTAATAAGCCCACTCAAAGTTGTTATGTTGGTCATAGAGTCAAAAAACAAGCAAAATACACAAAAAGGAAATAAGTGTCCAATGGTAACGCATGACTCACCAAGAGAGCAAACTCAAGAATAAATGCCATCGGAAAGCATCAGGAAATCACAAATGGAATGGCAAGAACCAAAAGAGAGAGAGAGAAAGAGAGAGATGCAGGAGGAGGAGAGAGACAGAGAGATACGTCATGTCTGATAGCCTGCAGAACTGAGGAGTGAGCTTCTCATTCACGCCATCAACAACTACTGATGGTTCTCCGATTCTCACATCTTTAAACCTGCACAATGAAAGCACAAACCCAGAAGTAATACCAAACAGTGAAAAAAAAATGTAGCAGACAGCGATAACCCCTCAACTTCATTATAGTTAGATGTAAAAGGGAAAAAAAATCTCTCTTACAAGGAGCATAACAGCAACATAGAAAAGGTTAAGACTTTACTAACCTAAGATAGATATTGGGGTCAACGCTAGAAGTGATCAGATTATTGACGCGAACAATCTTCTTTATCCCGGTATTCACAAAGTAGTTGTAAGATTCCAGATGCTCCCTCACCAGCCCCCTCACCTATAGGTGCAAACATCATGTTTCACAATAACTCGTTATAAAAAGAGAGAAGAGAGCACTGCTGATGCTTCCTACTCCCATCAAAAATGAAACAGCATTTCAGATGTAATTCCATTGGTTAGAGGATGAGCTCAGCGCAATGATAAACTCCTCCGATGTAATTCGAAGGTCACCGATTAAAATAACTGAACAGCCTAATGCAGGGATAAAGCTAATTAACCCTTAACATACGCCACGAAGTGAGAAATAGATTATAGTTGATCGCCAAAAAACCTTGTTTCTTACTGTTTTGCACATCAATATTGGGAAGCAGTTGTACCTTCAAGAACTCAGGAATGAGTTGGAACTTGTCCACGGCTGATCCTATCGGGGCAGCCATGAATTGTTTGTCGATGCTGAATTCAGAAAGGGGAAACAAAGAACATGACGGAAAAATTAGAAATTTATACAGCGTAGCAAAACCGGAAAAGACACAAAACAGCCGGAGAGTGAGATGTTATAAGAGAGAGGAGGGAGCAGTCACCCCATCGGGTGAGGAAGTCCGAAAAGGTTGCGTGGTCAGTGCACTGTGGGGTGATCGTGCTTGCAGTCTGCAACTCACTGATGCAAAAGATTAAAAATTTGTTGTGTTGAATAGTTTTCCGGAGAAAGTTGGAAGAGAGAGAAATCCGTTCATGTACATGCAGGACCCAAACCAATGCTGATGGACATCCACTTAAGGTAGGAACTTAGAATTCAATGGCCATGGTCGGCGGGAATTCACCATTAGGGCATTGATTTGAAGATTATAAGGGCGGTGGAGGAAATATAAATTTCAATCAATACTGCAACAAGGTCAAAATCAAAGATGATGGTGCTAGCGATTGCGATTTAAAAGTAGAATTTAAACATAATAATGGCATAGGCTACAAAATCCAATACAACAAATATAATAAAAATTTAAAATTAAATACAATAAAAATAACGACAGAACTAATTTTGAAGTCAAATATGCAACAATAAAGATAACGGCAGAGTTAAAAAATAAGGTAATAATTAATATTTTAAATTATATTTGTATATTTTTCTTTGAATATGAGTAAATATCGTCATTTTATATAATTTTTAGATTATTATTCCTATTATTAATATATTTTATATTCTAAAAATTTAATTATTAACTTAATTTTAGTTATTTTAATTGATTAATCAAATAAATAAATAATAGTTTTTCATATTATTTCATTCATACTTGATGCGTACCTAGATTCGGATTTCGAACAGATTCGAATCGACTGGATTGTCTAGATCCAGGTCCGTTCACCGAATTTGGACCCTGCACACCACTATAATAAATAAGAGGTTAGATGCTGGCGGGATATTATCCTATTGAAGATACTCCGATACTCAAGTCAGCAATATGCCATCAACTTATAAGAAGGTAATTGGAAATGAGAATTGAGAGATAAAGAAATTGATGTGGAAAGGAGTGTTCACCTTCAGACATAAGAGACGTTCTTGCGGTTCGTCAAGAACGCAGTTTTCCGACTCAGTGTTCACAGGAAATGGGTGGGAAGCTAAATCCTGTAAGTGTCGAAGTTTTGAAAGACAGAATTCAGGAAGTGAGCGGAGTCTCTGGAATCTGAAGGCTTAGTGTAGGATTATTATAGTAAACGATTATATATTTAGAAACGAGCGTTAGTATACTCACGGACTTTTCCGTCATAGTTATTTGTTGTTTCGTTCTCCTCCTATTGGAATGGAGACTCCATGGGGTTATATAGATGGAGGGTAGGGTGACCTTCCTTAGCCAAGAAGGCGTGATTTCTGTATCATGTTTGGCGGCCTTCCTTGAGTAGGAAGGCTTGACTTGTGCAATCTGTTGGGATCGTTTCTTTTTCTGGTAGACAACGGTTCTCCAGATTACTTGCCTTCCCTCTGCGCATTTATTACTGTTAGAGTCCATTGTAGACAGGAAGAGATAATCTAATGCCTTCATCATGGGAAGGGTATTAAATCTGTTGATACCTTTCTTAGTGCAGATTGGCTTAAAGGAAGGCACGAAATCATGGAAATGGACCGTTACTTATCGTGTACGGAAACGTGGGCCAAATTGGGCTTAACTCATATAAGGTTTTTACCTCTTCTCAGTCTACTTGTTACAGTGCTTTCGGTCAACAGAGATGTTGACCGTTTTAGGGAGTGTGTTGGCCGCCCAATTGGCCTTTCATACGGTCAACATTGGCATTAACCATCCAAACGCGCATCTGGACTTTCTTAGATTTTGGCCGTTTTTCTTATTGGACCAGCCCACTATGGATGTACCCATCAATACTTATTTTATTATAACAATAAAATATAATGTTTAGATCTTATTTTATGAAAAGAGACTGACTTTTAAGTGGCTCCATGGAGTTTGAGGAATATCCTTTACTTGAAAGAGTATGTCAAACACCATATTTCTCATTTTGTTGGGGATGGATGCAACAATCATCTTTGGTTTGATATTTGGTACCCTTTGAGTATCCTAACCAATCAGTTTGAAGTTAGCTTTCCCGTGCTTCTTTTTATACTTTTTCAAAATTTGGACAAAATAATAATAAATAATATTTTACTAATCATCCCTTCTCAAAAAAAAAAAAAAAAAGATGTGCTTGTGGCCTTTCGATTAATTTTATAGTAAATAAGTGCTATTAAAAACTCAATAGTTTTGGCTGAATGAGGATGACCATGAGTTAGAAGATATTTTAAAACTCTTTCTTACAACCAGGACAGTTTGAAGCTAGATCAGCCTATCTGGTCTTTGACCCCTAATGGGTGTTTTAGTACCCACTCGGTATGGAGATTATTTCAATAGAAAGAAGCTAAAGTGGGTTGGCATGTTCTTGTTTGGAGCCCTAAGAGCATTTTTTTCGGTCTTTTATTTTCTAACTTGCTATTTTAGCTTGTCTGACCATCAAAGATTGGCTTACTTGTCTCATGTCGTGTAACTTGATTTGTGTCTTATATAGAGTGGTCTTTGAATCTCATGAATACTTTTCGTTGAATGCACATTCTTTTAGGAGAGAGTTTGTCAGATTGGCAAATGCTACCGGGCGTATTCTTGTCTCTGGCAGTAGAGGATTCTTTAGGCGGATCATTTGTGAAAATGTAAGAATATTAGCTCCATCAATTGTGGACTTATCATTGCAACACCGGTGTGAGCTTTACCGTATGAGGAACAATTTATGTTTCATAGTGCTATCTATTGGGGTTCGACACCCAGATTCTCCCGATCTGGCGCAGGAAAAACCCGAACCCATTGTCAGTCGTCAATTACCAAGTTAATGGGCGCAACAAACAAAAGATGTATAATGTTTTTTACGTAGAAACCATTCACAAATCGATGAAAAAAATCATAGGACACTTAATCCACAAACAAGTCTACTATATAAAATGGTTACAAAAACTCTGAATTAGAGTATTCGCTACACACCGAAACAAAATAAAAAAAATATCTCCAAAGTAAGTAAGAAAACTCTCCTTCAATCTTAACTCTCTGTTTTTCTTCTCTCTTTCTTCTCGCTTGTGGTGTACTCCACTTATTTTAATTTTACAAGTATAGCGGTAGATGACTATCTACCACACCAGCAGCCGCTGCTGCAGCCGCTCACCTCGCAGCCCTCACATTGCTGCTGCTGCTCTACACACACTTGCATGCTCTGCTCTATCCTTCTCCAGCGCCTGGTGCACTTTATAGTGAGGCTTGGCCCAAATTCTACAACACGCATGCTCTGCATGCCAACTTGAGTGCATCAAAAGCTCTACCATCTACCACTTTTTTTGCAAACTACTTCCTGCCACTTTGCAGGAAACTTTCAGCGCATGGTCTGCAATTCTACCAACTCTATTAGATCATTCTCTTTGAACTGGCGCCCTCAGTTGGTCTCTACACCTTTGCTTACCACCAATTCAGGTTTACAAAGTCCTCGGGCCTTGATTCAGCCGGTCAATCTCCCGTTAACCGACTTCTATTGCCCAGCCGCTAGCTGGATGTATTCTTGTAGCTCTACCCGCTGCTCCGATAATTATACTCTAGAAATTCACTCTGAATTTTCTTTCCGGTAAATTTCACTTTGAAATTTGCACTCCGAAAATCCACTCTAGATTTCCTCTTTAGCAAATGCCACTCCAACATTTGTACTCCGAAAATTCACACCAAATTTCCTCTTCAGCAAATTCCACTCTGGAATTTGCACTCCGAAAATCCACTACAGATTTCCATTCAAACAAATGCCACTCCGGTATTTGCACTTCGAAAATTCACTCTGAATTTTCTCTCCGGCATTTTCGTCTCCGGAAACGCACTCCAAGTATTTTCATTCCGAAAATACACTCCCGTATTTTCCACTCTAAAAATCCTTTTCTAGACTTCCACTCCGGAATTTGCCACTCCAAAAATTCTCTCCAGAACTCCTCCGAGATTTACCTTCTTCGACAAATGGATTTTTTGGACTTTGGTGCAGCCAGTATGTAGCACTTTGAATATCAAACAAAACCTATGTGATCCACCGATAATGTCCGTTTGTTAAGTTACCCATAATGAAATGACCAAACCCAACAAATTTTTCCTCACGACTTTGTGAAAAACCTTCGCCTTTACCCAGCGACAGTCATCACCTGTCTTCCAGTAGCTTTCCCTCAATTGGAATCCTGACATTGGCCTTCCGCAAGAATAATACTTTCTTCCGTTCCACTGAATTTGAAGTAATCCAACTCCCCTTCACCTTCTTCCCCGTGGTCGAATCATTCTCACTTTCATTCTGCCTTTCGCCACCTCACTCTATCGTTGGCTTTGCTAGCTTCACCCTTGGCCGTGCTCAGTTCTGCCCCCTTGGCCTTACTAGCTCCACCCATTTACCCTGCTCAACTCTACCCTTGGCCCTACTGACTCTGCCCTTGGCCCTGCCCAACTCCACCTCGGTCCTACTAGCTTTGCCGTGCTTTTATCGTTTTTTCCCGTGCCACAATAAATGGCAATCTTTTCGACAACGACACCATCAAGCTGGCCATCAACCTGGCCATAAACATGGCTCTGATGCCACTTGTTTGTATCAGAAGAGACTTAATGCAACCAATTTTTTATACCACTTGTTGGGATTCGATACCGAAATTTTTCAATCTGGCACAGTAAAAAACCCGAATCCCCCGTCAGTCGACAATTACAAATTTAATGTGTACAAAGAACAAAAAATGCATAACGGTTTTTTACGTAAAAATTCTTCACAAACCAAAGGAAAAAATCACGGGACACTTAATTCACAAACAAACCACTATATAAAATGGTTTCAAAAACCCTGAGCCAAAGTATTCGCTACACACCGAGGCAGAACAAAAAAAACCTCTCCAGAGTAAGTAAGAAAACTCTCATTCAGTCTTAATGCTCTATTTTTCTTCTCTCTTTATTCTTACTGGTGGTGCACTCCATTAATATTGATTTTACAAGTATAGCGGTCGATACGTTTGCTAAGTACTCGGGTTTTGAGGTGTTGGTAGTAACTTGTGACAATACTGAAATTTTTGGGTAATTGTTTCAATTGTATTTTCTAAATTAACTGTAATCTGAGTAATTTGGGCTTTACCTTAGTTGTATTGATATCCTTAAAATTTTCTTAAGTTTGTAACAGTTATCTAACCGAAGTGTCTGATATAAATCATGAGATACAAGCTGCAAAAAGGGATTCATAGTACCCTAATAAATTATTAATCAGAGTAGTACAGCGGGACTGCGTAGGCCCACGGTCTATAGATTTCAAGACAAGATTGATATTTTGTGTGAATAATCGTTTCAAGGCTTAGGATGAATCGAAGTAAGAGTTTTTTTTTCCGTTTGGGATTAAATTAAGTCGGAAAGATAGTAAATGAATTTGATTTGTCTTCGAATTAGATAGATCATCATGATGCCTCCCATGTACTGATGATTGAGGAAGTAGGCTTGTGACTACGTTGAGTCGTTGTGGGAGATTAGGAGTTTGCCTTATAGTAAAGTTTGAATCTCAATTTCGGGTAGAAAGCATTAGATATTGGGAATCTGGACGATTCAGATGGTTCAAGTTCTTTAACAAAAATCATCTTAACTAGGAAATGACTTGGAACGTTAGGAAGAAATTTGGAGAGTTTACCTCCAATTATTAAATTTTGAGGTCCGTTAAATTATGAGGATAAAATTTTTATAAGTGGGGAAGAATGTAATATCCCAAATTTTTTATTCAATTTAATTAGATTTATTTATTATTTTAGAAAATTTGGGTATGATAAAAATTAATTAAATATTATAAAATTTTGAAGGATATTTGAATTGGTTGCACTGACGTCCAAAGTGTGTTTGTTCAATCACCCGAATACCGATTTGAATTTTGAGATTTAAATGGAAGAAATAATTATATATATATATATATATATATAATAATAATAATAATAATAATAATAATAATAATAGCAAGAGAGGGCAGGAGAGAATGCAGGCGGCAGAGTCGGGCAACGCGAGGGAAGAAGGAGAGGAGAGAGAGGGAGGGACGCTGGGTAGAGAGAGAAAGAGGGAAAAATGAAGTTTTTGGGTCCGATTTCGGACACGAGCGAGTTAGAAAAGTGGTTGATCGGTTCGAAACAAGTATACTCATACTCTATTTGTTCTCTCTTTCGATTTTTATTCGTATTCTCTCGAGTTTTTTCATTCTGATACCCATCCAAAAGATGTAAACCACAGAACCCATGATTATTGTATGATTTATTTGTTATTTAACGTCCGATTTTCTTCTCGTTTCGCACGGAACAGCTTCGCCCAAACCCTAGACCCATGCCTGGCTTCCGTTTGCTCATTATTTTGAGTTCCAAGCTTAATTTGGCCCTATATAACGAAAACTCATACCTTGAACAGGGTTATTTACCGTTTAGGTGTCCAATTTTTCATATTTTGCTCCGTTTTACATATTCAGACCCCTAAACCTGCAAAATTATTGTTCACCCGAGGCACATAAGTAATTTTACATAATTTTTGCTTTGTTAACTGTTAATTAAGTTGTATATATTTGCATATGTTTGATTATGTATCCCGAAAATTATGTATGTCAACCAATTGTGAAGGAAATGTTGTCCAAAGGCCTCAAAGGTCATGTTTGAGCTCACGGTGGTAAGAGTTCTCCATCGTTTTTATACTTTACGATGTTTATGCATATGAATTAAGTCATGTGAAAACTTAATCCAAAAGAAAGATAAAAATTATACAAGTATACGGAGTGAATGCCAAAATTTGTTATATATATGATTTGTTCTTTCGCAAGGAGAAATTTGTGAAATAAGTTTGGTAGGCATTTCTTCAAAGAATAAGAAATCATGAAATCAAGACCACGGGTTTATATTTCGGAGGGTAATATCTCTTGGCAGGCCATTGATATTATAATGAAAATTCAAAGGATTATCTTAGCTGTATATTATAGCGGGTGATATTCATTGGCATACCTTAGAATGTTATTGTGAAAGTATGATGATTGCCGCTAAGTCGCGAGAGGTTAATGAGTGTTTTATTAGCCATGTGAACCGAGTGATAGGTATACTGCTCACCACATGGTGTTTGGCCTCACCGCGTAGCCCTTACATTATTGCTGCTGCTTTACGCACACTTGCGTGCTCCGCTCTATCTTTCTCCAGCGCCTAGTGCGCTTTATAGTGAGGGTTTGCCAAAATTTCACAGCACGCATGCTTTGCACGCCAACTTGCGTGCATCAGAAACTCTGCCATCTGCCACCTTTTCTGCAAACTATTTCCTGCCACTTTGCAGATAAGTTTTGGCACATGGTCTGCAAGTCTACCAACTCAGTCAGATCGTTCCCTCTAAACTGGCACCCTCAGTTGGTCTATGTACCCTTGCTTGTCTACAGTGCAGTTTATAAGGTCCTCGGGCCTTGATTCAGCCAGTCAACCTCCCATTGACCGACTTCTATTGTCCGGCCGTCAGCCGACCGTACTCTTGCAGCCCTGCCTGACTTCTCCAAAAATTCACTCTGAATTTTCTCTCCGATAAATTCCACTCCGGAATTTGCACTATGAAAATCAATTTCGAATTTCCTCTCCGACAAATGCCACTTCGACATTTGCATTCCGAAAATTCACTCCAAATTTCCTCTTTGGCGAATTCCACTCCGTAATTTGCTCTCCGAAAATTCACTCCGAATTTTCTCTTCGGCATTTTCGTCTTTGGAAAAAGCACTCCCTCATTTTCACTCCGAAAATACATTTCAGCATTTTACACTCCAGAAAATGCATTCCGGAAATCCTTTCATGGATTTTCACTCCAGATTTCCCATTCCGGCAAATTCCACTCTGGAATTTGCCACTCTGGAAATCCTCTCCGAATTTCCTCTCTAGAACTCCTTTAAGATTTGCTTCTCCGACAAACGGTCTCCTTCTAGATTTGCCTTCTCCCGCAAATGGACTTCCTGAAATTTACTGCAGCCAGTATGCAACACTCTGAATATCACACAAAACCTGTGTGATCCACCAATAACGTCCGTTTGTTAAGTTATTCACAATGGAATGATCAAATCCAACACTATCATCCCTGAACCCATGCATTCAAATTTGCCATTTTCATCAATTTGATTACTTGGCTTGCCAACTATCAATCTCAACCCATTATTAGGCTTTAGGGGTGGCCTATTACTTGTCTTTGGTCTGGCTATTAGATGAGAATTGAGGAGTGGAGGGCTCTTATTATGCTAGATGGTTGTGCGACATTTGGGTGGTTCTAAGGAAGGTTTTGCAGATCATGGCTGAGAGAGGAAAGTGAAAGGTATTGAATGGGGAATTATGGAAGGTCATTTCTTCTTACTGGTTTGTCAGGTTGGATTTTGGTTGGTCACCTTTATGGTGAATTTTGGAGGTTGCTTGCTCGGTTTTGTTTTTCTTATTTCTCAGGGATTTCAAGTGATTTGGTCTTTGGAACAAACCTGGTTCATATATAATTATTTTTTTATATTTAATGTGATTAATTACTTATCTAAAAATAGGAAAAACTTCAGTATATTTTAATTTTCTCAAATAATGAAAGTCAAACCTAGCACCACTATATCATGCAATTCACAACAAATTCTTTGTCCCTTTAAATGATATCTGTCAGTAGAGAGCTTACTTGAATATTACAATGTCATTTTTTTCTTCTTTTTGCATAAGATTACACTTAGCATGAGAATTTTTTTTCTCTTCTTTCTCATGGTGGTTTCTTACTGATGTTCAATTAGTAAATGTCAATTCAATTATAATATCAATTTAGCACACCTAATATTGCCTTCCCAGTATACCAATCATGCAATCAAGTCTTCAACAAGGTTCAATTTATGATGTGGAAAGTGTACACCACCCATTATAACTTGCCCTCAAATCAAGTAGTCCTTGGTAAAGTGAAGTCAATTACAAGTAGCACCATAGACAAGTTCAAATTAGAGAATATTAATAGTGTTGAGTCATAGATCACTCCTGTACAAGCACATACCTATTTAATGTGATAATTGTTGGTACAAATGATGAATATTTTCACACACGCAATGAAAGTTTGAAGTGCTAATTCCGGTAGCATCACATCCGAGGCGCCATTGAGGCGCATTTTTCAGAATGTGGACGCTCGATGAGCACTTGAGGCGCCATTGAGACGCATTTTCCAAAACATGGGTGCTCGATGAGTGCCCGATAAGCGCTCGAGCACGGCCTGAAGGATAAAAACGTAGCTGACGTGTGTCAGGGTTGTATCTCTACAATCTGAGCATTGTTTTGAGAGAGAAAAGGAGAGAAAGTGATAGAAAAGAGAGAAGAGAAAATTTGGTGCATCTATTTGTATTCCGAATCAAGTTCTAATATCTGTTAACCATGAGTATGCTATTTTTACTGCTTAAAAGAACATTTATCGGGTTTTATTTCTTCTCTTTCATTTTATATTTTCTATTATACGGACTCGTTTTGAGATATGATTGCTTGACCTTGTATGTGGGGCTTGTACAACCAAGACATTATATAGTGGAGATATTTTCAAATTTTGAATCCCGTAATTTTTCTTCCTCGTTTAAAATAGAGTTATACATGAAAAAATCGTGCACTTATCGATCATGCATACTTGTTGTGTGTTTGTCGTGTATTATTGTGTGTTTCCTCACGATTTAAATAATTGGTCAAGTCCCAACAAATAGTACTATTTGAACGCAATGCAGTTTAACTAGATGCATGCAAAGCCATCTTTTCTACAAAAATGGCTGCCACCTAAACTAGATCACGTAATGTGTTAAGTAAAATGAGTGTAATCATCAGTTAGGAGCCATTAGTGGTTTTTAGGGTACTCAACCATAAGTAGTTAGAAGAGTAACTAATTGGGATAGCTTTGTGTTAGCTTATTTAAGACATGCCTTGTAATCAAATGGAGGCAAGTGACTGAAATTAGAATGCATAGTAATCTTCATATCAAGTTATGTTTCCCCGGAGTCCCTTTCTCTTTTCCTTTTCTTTCTCTATTCTATCCGCCCCACTTTCCTCTGCCCTTCCTATATTCCTTCTCAATTCATCATGTTCTAGTTATATTCTAATTATTTTACACTATTATGTAACAATTAGTATAAAAAATTCATTCTCTTTTTGTCCTTTAAATCCTATATCACCAAGATCCACAATTTTTTTTCAACTAATGCGTCCTTCGTTCTCAGGTTGTGGTACGGATTAGAGAGCCTTCCATTCTTCTACTGCGAGTCGAATTGGAGCGGGTCTAATCTCTGTCGTTGTTAACCTAGAGCCTACATATCACAAACTACAAATATGAGTTCAAAGGATAGCGAGATTTGTTCACACAGTATATCTTTCGATGTTCAAATTAGAAATTTTTTTCAGAGAATAGAAAGATATTAAGAGGATGCAATAAATGTACATATGCATATAGCGGTGGATGAAGCGTTTGGATGCGCCAACTGATAAGTGGCTTAGAGGTGCACCAACTAATGGGCCGCTTAAGGTGCGCCTGCTAATGGGCGGCTAAGAAGTACACCCAAAAGAGGGGCGACTTAGAGAAGCGCTCTGCAAAGAGGCAGTTTAGAGATGCGCCCACAGAAGGGCGATTTCGAGGAGCGCCTGACAGAAGGGCGGCTTAGAGATGGACTAGCAGAATGGCGGTTTAGAAGAGAATAACTAAACTGCACTAGTGGGTCAACATCCTGATTACCTAAGTGGAGGGTTGACTTTTGAGTAGCAAGCTCCTCACTCTGGGACGAAAGGCTCCTAACTCCGAGATGAGTGGCTCTTGGCATCGAGACGGAGGGCCGAGGGGCCTCATGGGAGGAGGGCCAAGGGGCATTTTGGACTGGAGGAGGGCTAAAGGTATCCTGGCCTGGAAGAGGGTTGAAGGCCTCCAAACGGGAGGAGGGCTAAGGGGAATCCTGGTTGACGGATGGCTGAGGGCCTTCGAACAGGAGGAGGACTGAGGGCCTTCGAACAGGAGGAGGACTGAGGGCCTTCAAACAGGATGAGGGCTTAAGGCCTCTTGGCTAACAGAGAGTTAAGGGCCTTCAGACGGGAGGAGGGTTGAAGGCCTTCTAACTGACGAAGGACTGAGGGTCGCCGGACAAGAGGAGGGCTAAAGGCCTCCTGGCTAATAGAAAGCTGATGACTTCTAGACGGAAGGAGGGCTAAGGGCCTCTACGACTGGAGGAGGGCTGAGGGCCTCCGGACAGGAGAAGGGCTAAAGGCCTCCTAGCTGACAAAAGGATGAGGGCCTCCGGACGGGAGGATGGTTGAGAGCCTCCTAGCTGCCAGTCTGCTCTCGTTAGAGAGTGGCTAGCAACGGCTATACCGTTCTCCGAGCCATTGGGAGCCTTGTGGAGCTTTTTGGAGCTTCCTCTCAAACTTGAGGGTGTCTAACTTTATAGCATATTTTGCAAACGCGCTCCTCTTACTTGAGTAATATGGGACTCTTCACTTTGAAAAAATTTTGTTGGGTTGGAGTTGGATTGTGGACCTGGCCCCTTAGGCCCATAGTTACTGGACCAATCACTAACTTCCCATACTGGTAGCCAAAATTTTCAGCCTCCAACATAATCATAAGGGGACAAGATTGGTTATATTGTCCCCTCAAGTCTGACCTGAATTCTCTTTTTCACTGTTCTCGCGCATGGCCCCCTGGTTTTTTATTCTTTGCAGATTTGTTTGGTGGCTAATCTTTTGGCATTTAGCGCTTCCTTCCGCTTCCCCGTGTGCTCTAAGTGGGGAGCCTTCAACGCACATCTGTCGAAGCTTCTTCGTCAAGTGGCTCAATGATGCATAGGCTCGGTGCTAATGGTAAGCATGCTGCTCTGCTTATGGGTTTAGAGCTCAGGTGGTGCGCGCTCTCCGATGTCGCCGCCTCGAGTCTTGGCTCTTTGACTGCTTTGGTCACTCATTTTCATGCGGGAGGCTACCGACAAGATTTGAGTTCGTACTCAAATCTCATCTGCTTTAAAACCGCATTTAAATTTAGACCCTTCCCTTGGAGCTCGGTGGATTTGAAGCGGATGGGGGTTGCGGTTCCTGACCGGCTGGCCTGACACATGAAACGCTGCAATTTTAGAATTAGGATGGCCTGGTCAAAAAAAAGAGAGGTCGTCGACCGGAACGCTTGACTCTGGAGAGAGGATGGAACCATATTGATTGTTGACTGGCTTGGTTGACCGCATCACTCGATCCGGAGAGTGGAATGGAGCCAGAAATGTGGTTGACTGGCTTTGTTGACCAAAGCACTTGAATCTGGAGGGCAGTGCGGAGCCAGAAATGTTTGTTGTCTAGTTCTGTTAACCAACCATTTGAACTTGGAGAGCAGAGCGGAGCCGAAAATGTTTGTTGACCTGTTCTGTTGACCACTGTTGTGAGCGCTTTCGACGCGTATTTTTTTCTTCCGCCGGCTCGATACTCGATCAGTCATTGAGAATCCCATCAATTATTGCCATGTGTCACCTCAAGGGGTGGCCATAATCCGAGCAACAAATGTGATGGAAGATTTGATTTGGCTCCGCCTTCTGCAAAAAGTATGTCCTCAAAGGGAAGATCTTGGGCTTGGGATCAGATCACCTGACCACGAGGACGCACTTCGGGAGGCCGAGCGGTAACTTGCCTAATTCTCAAGAAATTATGCTTGAAGAGGCTAATGAAAGAGGACTCAGCTCTATCTACAGGGATCTTGCCGACCTTTGATCTTCTTATTGCTACCTCTGAAATGGGGTATTTAGGTACGGCGTAGATATGGCTTGGTTGATTTTTCGAAAATAGAAGAAAAGCCTTTGTTGATTTCGACCACGAGCCATTTGAGTCTCAGGCGAGAACCAAGAGCATGTAGAGGGAAGATCATAGGCTCGGGATCAAATTGCCTCGCTGCAAGGACGTGCTTTGAGAGGTCTGAAGGCGACTTGCCTTAAGATACCCGATTGGTCGAGCTGTAGTGGTACGATGTACTTTGCATTCCTTCGAATGGTCCTTCTCATTATGCATTGCTGTTGGCAAGTCGATTGATGGGACTAGGGGTGAGGAACCCCCAGTGAACTTAGTTGCTGGAGTAGAGGATCCTTTGGCTCTTGAGTCCAGTGAATGGGTCAACACCATGACCACGGCCAAGACTGGGATCCTGATCTCAATAACTCCCTCTTCGAGGATGCCTCTTTGCTTTTGAGTGGAGTGTCAGGGCCGTTGGGGATGACTTGCACCATATTTCGAGCATTCCCGTGAAGGGAAGTCATGGCCCTAAGGAGACGCGGTTGTCATTTAAGCCTCCTCGCTTTGACGAATGCATCTAGTCGGTTGCACTCACCCCTACCAAGAGGAGGTCATCACGCTAAGAAGATGTGGTTGCCGACTAAGTTTTGAGGTTATCGTTGCTAGGTTTTTGCTAGCCTAAGCCGTCACCCGCATGTATTGTCAATGCTCAATCCTATTTGAGGATGTCATAGCTTTCATGCATTTGGTCCTAATCTGCAGACCGCCGTTGACTGATGATGCTCTCTCCTTCGGGAGGAGGTCGCCGCACTCATGCGGAAAAGCCCCCTAAAGTTTTGAGCTCGACCGCACTTGGGCTGCTCAGTGACGGGACCGGGGTTCAAATACGACCGTGTATGGGCTACTCGGAGTGGGATCGAGGTTTAATCCGACCACTATTGGGCCGCTCGGAATGGGATCGAAGTTTAATTCTACTGCTAGTGGGCCACTCAAAATGAGACCGAGATTTGATTCAACCTCTAGTGGGTCACTCGGAATGGGACCGAGGTTTAGTCACAGGCAAGTAAAGACTCGTCTGACTTAGGGATAGTCTAGGTCGCATAATTTTATACAGTGTTATGTAATCATTCATATGAGCCGATAATATTACTATCCTCTTAACGGAAACATGATTCAAGCAAGCGGTATGGTACATGCAAAACTTACATGAATTCGGCGTAAAATTGTTGGCACGTGAGTGGTGTTCTTGTGACCGGCTCATCCCCTCGAGGGCACAGCTAGTGTGCACCGCTTCGGAGGGTCGTCGGGGCGCTTTGGTAGGCGCCCTAGCCTATGGCCCCTATGCTTTGTGGGACTTGGTCCTTTGCCTTGGATTGGTTGGGCAACGTGCTGCTGTCGTGCTGGGTGGCTTACGAGCAAGTGGTTCAATTCCTATTGTTGGCTGATACTGCCTCTGTCAATCTAGACCAGTGCAGCGCTTGGCTGGATGATGTTTTCTATAATGCGATGGGTGATGGGCTATGCACGTCGAGCCCCCATCGTGAGTATTGCCATAACTTTTGTGGGGTTTGCTGCTATGCAATGAGTCGATCAGAGGCGTTGTAATGGGATCGACTTGCTGACTAGTGCGCTTTTCTTGGAAAAATCGTCAAGTTCAAGGATGGCCTATGAACAAGAGAAGGGCCGCCCGAGCCGGTGGTCTCGTATCTGTGGCCTCTACTCTCTAAGAGGTTGGGTTTGCCTCATCAGGCCCATAGGGTTCAAAGCCAGTGCCTCCTATCAGCACTTGGAGCGTCATGGATCGTATCGCTCCGAGCCTTCATCTGTGCTTCATGGCTCTGCTGGCCCTCTAGTCGCTGATAGGCCTTGTCTCTCGTGACCATCCAGGTCACAAGGACGTCATGCCACTAGATTTTCAACAAATGTTTGTCCGCTTTGCTAGTTTAGGGGCCGGAGGGCGGAGCCCCCAGTGCAGTGTCTTCGTTTGGACCCGAGAGGTCCGAAAGTTGGTGCCGGACTGAGACGCGGCTGAACTGGACTTGGGCACTGGACTGAACTGCTATGGAATGGCTCTGGTTGCTGGACAGGGTTGTGGCTAGACTGGACTAGGGCATCAAACTAAGCTCGGCTAGAAGTGACTCGGATCTAAGCCCTAGATGCGAATCCGGGCCATCGGACCACGTCTGGGGGGCCGAACTGGGTCATGGCGGAGCACAATCATGGCTTAACCGAGTTGAGGCCGAACTAGGTCTGAGAGGCGTTCATATATGATGAAGAGGAGGCAAAGTGGGATGCGTTCACATAAGATGGCTGGAATCACGCTTGGTAGACTACCTGAAGATGGTGCTAAGGACTACCGGTGGAGGGTGGTCCCAACAAGGATGATAGTGCTGGTCGTGACGATAGCCGCCCTGTGACGGCGTGGGTGGCGATACAAGCTCCATTGATGGTTTTCTCTTCCTCTCTCCACCATCCCTCACAATACATCGAGATTTTGGACAATCGCCTCAAGATTTCAAACACAACATCGGCATCTAGAAGGAGGAAAGAATTATTTGCTTGCTTTAATTTGCTAATTCTCCTCCAGTGATGGTGACGGCAGCAATAGCTCTTTGCGGCTCACAATCTTCTTGCCTCCACACTGAGGATCAAATTGCAAAGTGGAGAATGGAGAGGACTTCGTCGGCTTCCAATCTTGGCAGTGTCCCCTCCGACAATGGCCGCCGTCATCGCTCCGTGTGTCAGAGTCCGGAAGTTGGAAGGGAAGCCCTCAGCATGGCATCTTCAGACTGACTTTGCTATGTCCATCGATTATGCTCTTCGCTTTAGCAAGGTAGCTCGCGAGTGTAGGACTGGGTAGTAGTTTGTCCACTGACTCTGCATGGGGCTTCTCCAAGTTTTTAGAGGTTGTCGGCTGTCTTAGGAGTGATAAGGCATTGTCACTCTCGGCTTTGGCCTGGTTCCCTGAGACCGGCTCGATCTTTCCTCCAAGGGTCGGCCCTGTCGCTTGGATCCTCCCTAACATCAAGGTCGTCAGGCAGATTAGATAGGCACTGGGGGCCATTTGGGTCCCAAGATCTTCGGCCCAGTTGATCCTCTAAGGATGCTGGCTTTCTCTAATCGCCTGGAAGATGAACGGCGAAGCCTCCAGTGTTGCATCTTCAAAAAGGTGCAGATGATCTGGGAACAACAGGTGCAGAGCACCCGCCTAGACAGCGAGCACTTGCACGCTTGGGGTCGATCGTCCATCTGCATGGCTACCCAGAGGGGGTTTGTTGCTATGGGCGACCTCGCCTCTAGATGATATAATAGCTTGTACATGGAATGTTGATTTTCTTTGTCCATCCTAGAGTTAAAGGATGGACCTCGAGTGTAGCGCCTTTAGACGGGCACAGAGGTTCTAGAAGTGGGTGCTCAGTTGAGCACCGGGCACCTGTACATTCAGCATCGATCACTCATTGGCATGGCTACCCGTGAGGGGTCGTCGCCGTGGGGACGATATCTTTAGTCGACGTGCTGGCTGGAGCACGAGTATTGACCGTGTTTGTTTTGTTGTTGTGAAATGGAAAGACTTTTTAGTCATTCCCACAGATGGCGCCAATGATTCACCCTTAGTTTTCAGATTATGGTACAGATTAGGGAACCATCCATTCTTCTATTGCTGATCAAACTGGAGCAGGTTCGGTCTCCATCGCTGTCAACCTGGAACAAGCACACCACAAACTATAAACAAGAGATCAAAGAATAGTGGGATTTACCCCCACTGTATATTCTCCGACACTCAAGTCGAAAATTTTTCTTAGAAAATAGAAAGATACTATGAGGATGCAATAAATGCATATATGCATATAGCGTTGGATGGAGCGTTTTTATAAAGACCGCAATCCCAAAAACCGGGAAAGTAATTCAGGATGACTTATATAATTCAGATTATGTTGAAATTAATCCAAAATAGTCTTTGGCAAATATACTAACCCCCTATGTCTTAGTTTTCTTATATACTCAAGCCCGATTCCTTTAATTTAAGTTTTAAACCTAAAAGCCAGGAATTCATTCCGGATGTGTTAGGCAATTCGGATTTTGAGGTAAATAATCTCAGTTGATCATTGATAGATAGACTAACTTCCTATATAGTCATTTCCCAAAACCCCGACACCCGATCTTTTAAATTTCTATTCAAACCCGAAAGCCAGGAATGTGAATCGAGAGATGATAAGAAATTTGATTTGGGACAAAATTAATAATAGACAATCTTTAGTATCTATACTAAGCTTCCATGTCTTAAATTTCCACAAACACATGCCCGAACACCTTGAAATAAATCCTTCAAGATAATTGGTAAAATGGGAAAAATTCAACAACCAAGGGGGCCTTATACTTAGCTGAATCCTAAGAATTCAGCATGAAATTTGTTACAGTACAAAGTAGAAGCCCCATTCAGCAGGGAGGGGTCCACGTTAACCTCATTTCACCATCCAATTAACATGATATATATATATATTAGTCCAATTAACATGATATGTATATATTTTTTAGTAAGAGATATACAGCTGTCTACTTCCCTAATATTTGGACTATTAAATTAGGGGAACGGGATGGTGGCAGCAACCTGCTTGGGACAGCAGGCAGCAGCCAGCTTGGGACAGCAGCTGCTTTTATAAGTAAGAATCAGCAGCAAACGTGGGAAGAGGGGAAAGAAACAGCAAGGATGATATGATGACTCAGCCACTTAATTCTCCTACTATAAGAAACATGTGAGAGAAGAAGAAAAGAGAGGAAAACGTGAGAGAAAAGAAGGAAAAACAGAAAGGAAAACAGAGAGAAAAATCAGAAGGGAGAAAGAAAACCAAAGACAGCAAGGGTGTATCTGAATTTTTGTTAGCAAGTGTACTTCGACCATTTTCTTGATTTTAGAGCAATTTTTGGCTACTTTCTCTTGATTATTGTTGATCCAATACTTGCATATGTTTCCTTAGTTATCATAAATTCATGAGGAGTTGCAAGAAAAAATTTAAAATTGGGTGAACCGGCCCTGGACACATGATAGTGTCCAAAATCAGGTTCTGCTGTGGCAGTCCCTGATATTTGCTTCATTTCGACCACTAAATGGCCGAATTAGCCAACGACCAAAACTGGTCAAATGATCCTTATTTAATGAAGTAAAATTGGGAAAAAAAATGAGCCTCTAAAACGTTTAAGAAGCGGTTCAAAATTGGACCCAAACACGGCTGCAGAATCAGCTTACTGGTTCTGCTGATGTTGAAATTTCAGTTTCAGAAATTTAGCCAAACACGCCCCAAAATGGATTGATCTAGAGTCCAACCAGACCCGATTTGATAGTATTAAGTGTGGAGTGTCACCATGTGAACCGGAGGCCCAAGAAAATTTGGGTCGGATACTGAACCGGACCCATGAACAGCAAGGGTCTTGCTGAACTGCTTCTTTGAGCAGTTGGGGAAATAATTTTAAATAAAATACAACCCCAGCCCAAAATGGGCCAAATCGGTGCCAGAAGTTAGCTAAGGCCTTGGACGGATATTCAAATATCGCCTCATAAAAATCGGATCCAAATTAAATATGATTCAGACCCTCAAAGTTGGAACAAAATCTGTCTGCATCAGCTGATGCTGATGCAGAATCTGTTCTGGAAATTTGATCTGAACCAGTCAATATTTTGATTTGGACCGGCCCTAAACCAAATTTATTCTCAAACATAAGTCCCTTTTCTACAAGAGGAAGCTCAGAACTGATCAAAACTAGGCCCGATTGAACCATAAAAAAATTAGGGAAGTAGAACTATCCTGGACAGTTCTGCTGAAACCCAAATGGGCAGTCTGTGTTGGCAGACTGAACCGGCCACCATCCGATCACCAAACTGGCTCAAATTTTGTCACGAAATAGCTAAGACCCATGTTCATGTTGCGTAAAACTTTCGCTTGAAAATGGGCTATATAACTTAGTGAACCGGTCACTCAAAGTCTTTCCCAAACCAATTCAGCTTAAATGGTAATTTGAGCCATTTATTAAAAAGGGTCAAACCGGGCCCAAATTTGACTTAAATTTGACCGAACCAATGACCAATAGACCTAAGAAGGATATTGGGATACTTATGAAAAAAAAAATTCGGGCGCAAAATAATTATGAAACCCGATCCCTAGCCTTAACCGCACCAGTTCACATGAACCGGGAAATTTTTAGAATATGAATAAAATATTCAAGACCTTCCCTGACTTGACTTACTAATATCAATAAGTATTGAATTAAATTATTTAAGTTCCGGTAAATTAATTGGCCCCCAAGTAAATTGAAAGACACTAAGTATGGAATAAAGTTTCATATGCATTTTTCTGCATATTCAAGGCCTATGAAATATTATATTTGGATATCGTTTGCTATATTAAACTATATTCATGAAAGTTTGGAAGGAACTCTATGAAAATATGAAAACATTCAGTTACATCCAGTGACGTTCAGTTAAGTTCTGTTAAAGTTCAGTTATATGAGATCCCTTCAAAGTTGAAAAAGAAAAATTGGACCATGGATTTTTTAGATGGTGATATTCCCTGACATGCCTTAGGATATTACAGTGAAAAATCGAAGAATTTATTTTATACGGTTCATCCGTTTTGGCCCCATCTACCGGGATTATAGGTAGTACCGTCCGCCTCGGGGTGTAAGAAGGAGGACAAGAATTGGATTGTGGAATTAAGCGTAATCCCGATTGTGGAAGTAAGCACAATTTATCCTATTGTTGGGATATTTGCCTTAGATTGTGTGGGTTAACACAATCCTTTCTTCGATTTATCCACTCCGTTAGCTAGTGAGGCCCACTGGCTCTGGTCCTTAAAGATAAGGAAAAATAAATACAGTCAATAAAAGCTGAGAAACAAAGAAAGGTAAATGCATTGGATTTCATGTATCTGCTCCTATTTATATATGGTAATGTATCTTCTGTATAAAATGCAAGCCTTTGTATGTTATGTACACTGCTGAGCATTTGACTCACTCGATTGCTGTTTTCACTTCCCTTCAGACGAGTCTTAAAAAATGATGAAGGACAAACAGGATTAGGAAAAAAGTTGAGGCGGCCATAATTTTGTTATGACACATATGTTGTACTTGGGATGATAAAAAAAAAAAACTCATTTCATGTGTGGTGGAGCCCTTCTTCTCGATTGGGACGGAGTGACTTTTTCGAGCTTCCGGAGTGCAGGTGTCTATATTCCGGAGTGCCTTCTGGCCTCCTTGGACGGAGTGGATTCGATTGTGGCTTCGTGTCATTAATCCGGAGTGCCTTTTTCTTCCTTGGACGGAGTGGCCTGCTCGCATGGTCTGGAGAAAAAAAAAATCCTTCATTCCTCTGATGGCGGAGTGCTTCCTCTTGCTTGGGACGGAGTAATTTGAATTGAGCTTTCGGAGTGAGTTTGATATTTTCCTTTTCCGGAGAGCCTTCTTGACTTCTTGGACGGAGTGGTTGTTATCACTTCGGACGAAGTGTCTTTATTAGTGCCTCCGGATTGCCTTTATCAGGACTGCCTTTTTATTTCCAGGAAAATAAATAAATAAATAAATAAAATAAAAAAATAAAATAAAATAAAAAAATCAATCTCATTTCATGTGGTGGCGACGTCCATCTTCTCGATTGGGACGGAGTGACTTTATTCGAGCTTCCAGAGTGCAGGTGTCTATAATCCGGAGTGCATTCTGGCCTCCTTGGACGGAGTGCTCCTTCTCACCTTGGACGGAGTGGATTTGATTGTGCCTTCGTGTCCTTAATCCGGAGCGCCTTTTATTTCCTTGGACGGAGTGGCCCGCTAGCATGGTCCGGAGTGAAAAAAAAAAAGATGGCGGAGTGCTTCCTCTCGCTTGGGCAGGAGTTATTTGGGTCAAGCTTTCGGAGTGAGTTTGCAAGTTTTTTCCGGAGCGCCTTCTTGACTTCTTGGATGGAGTGGCTTTTATCACTTCGGACGGAGTGAAAAAAAAAAATTCTCATGTGGTGGCAGAGTGCTTTTTTCTCTCTTGGGACAGAACGCCTTAACTCTTGCTTCTGTAGTACAGGTCTCCATTATTGGGTGTACTTCCTTGACTCCTAGACGGTGTGTTGGTCCTCTCTTTGGACGGAGTGACCGTTGAATCCGGATTACACTTGGCGGAGTGCAGTGAACGGAGTGGCTTTGCAGAATCCGGAGTGCCTCTTTTTGGAGGACGGAGTGCATTGTGGAATCCGGAGTGCATTGGACGGAGTTCCCTTATCTGGAGGCCGGAGTGCACTGTAGAATTCGAACTGCCTTGGACGGAGTGCATTGGATTTCCTTCGTTGTGGGGCGGAGTGGCATTGGGTGCAGGTTCTGGATTTGCTGATTATGGTCCTTGGTGGCTAGATGATGCTGGAGCTCCTAGTAGTAAATTTCTTATGGAATCTGTTGTCTAGGTTTGTTTGTATTGTCCGACCGGATTGCAGACGGTTGTTTTAGACTAATTACACCTAGGTGTGGTTTTCTATTTTCCTTTCATCCGTTCATGATTTTGTTCATGGTGATACTCGGGGTATGCCCTAATTTATTGTTCTAATTCTAAGTCGGCAAAACAC
This sequence comes from Nepenthes gracilis, assembly GCA_033239525.1. Taxonomy (NCBI): domain Eukaryota; kingdom Viridiplantae; phylum Streptophyta; class Magnoliopsida; order Caryophyllales; family Nepenthaceae; genus Nepenthes; species Nepenthes gracilis. The sequence goes on along the minus strand of BSYO01000035.1, from coordinate 8,231,801 downwards.
TTGGAATTAGAACATCGTAAATGTACTTTTCATTTCATTTAATTCATTTAACTTACTTACCAAAAAAAAAGTTGTACTTGGGATGATGAAAAGAAAAAAAAATATATGTGTACTGTATAAAGTTGTATCTTAGATATGTTGTATTTTGATGATAATAGAGTTGCTTCCGTTATGATATAGAATCTATGCTTCCGTCAGATTTAAATTCTTAAGGATGTTTAGTAAGCATCTTCCTTAATTTAGACTAATATCATGAATGAATAATGTGTTATTAGAGCAAGTATAAATTATGACTAATATTAGGATCTTGTCTATGATAATAATAATATTAATGATAAGTACAATGACGTATGACGTGGGACGTCACCGTTTTGATGTGCCAACCGAGGAGCGGCTTAAAGTTGCGTCTAAGCAGATGGGAGATTTAGAGGTCCGCCCGACAGAGTGGCGGCTTAGAGGTACGCTCACAATGGGCGGCTTAGATGTGCGCTCACAGAGGGGCGGCTTGTTAGAATTAAAAGTTTGTTTGAACCGCGAGAAAATACGTCATAGATGATATCAACCACACAATAAGCAATCATAAACAGTAAAGATACAATTTTTACGTGGAAAACTCCCTATGAAATGAGGGAGAAAAACCACGGGACACAGAATCCAAAATTTTTACTAGCAGCAGTTAATAGGTTACACAAACCCCAAATCACAAGAATCAATATCAACTAACTTTGGACAGCCCGTACAAGAAGTATAAAGAATAAGAGAAGAGATAAAACCCGACAGACGTTCTTCACAACAGCAAGAATCTCGTACGTGGGATTACCGAAGACTGAAACTTGATTGAAAACCTAAACGGAGGCTCAATTCTTCCTCCTCTTCTTCTTCTTCTCTCTTTTTCTCTCTTTTTCTTCTCTAGAACGGCGCTCAGAATTAATTGAATTACCCTGAAAACACAAAGTCGGCGTTTTATATAATTGGCGCGCGCTCTAGCGGCTGTCGAGCGCGCGGCGGGCGCAGGCCCCTGCTCGAGCGCCTAGCGAGCGTATGGCGAGCGGGGCACATTCTGGAAAATCCACTCGAGCTCCTAGCAAGCGCACAGCGAGCGGCGGCCATACTGGAAAATCCACTCGAACGTCTAGCAAGCTAAACTTGATCTTTCTCCATGCAGTGAGGATATGCACCTCCACCCGCCACATCAAGTGGGTATGGGCCCACACGGGAGTGACCCATAACCCAACAAACTTCCCTTCATGACTGTGTGGGGCCATACATCGTCATCCCGCGATAGCACAAGCAAGTTTCAAGCTTCCCCTTTTGTAATGCCTTGGTCATCATATCTGATCCATTTTCCTCGGTCCCGATCTTTTCCAACACCAACGAACCCGTGTCAATAACATTTCGCACCCATTGATACCTCACATCAATGTGCCTTGATTTGGGGTGAAAGGGCGAGTTCTTGCTAAGATAAATCGCACTTTGACTGTCGCAAAACAACACATACCGTTTCTGCTTAAGACCAAGTTCCCGAATGAATTTCTTCATCCATAGCATCTCCTTGCTTGCCTCTGTAATAGCAATGAATTTCGCTTCAGTAGTAGAGAGAGCAACACACCTCTGCAATCTCGATTGCCAGGACACAGCTCCTCCTGCAAACATGACTAAATATCCCGAAGTAGACTTTCGTGAGTCAACATCACCCGCTATATCTGCATCAGTATATTCAACTAGTAGGGGCACGTTGCTTCCAAAGCACAAGCACTGCTTAGAAGTCCCTCGAAGATACTTCGGAATCCATTTTACCACGGACCAATGCTCCTTACCGAGATTTGATAAGAATCGACTGACAACACCAACAGCATAAGTTATATCTGGTCTAGTACACACCATGGCATACATTAGGCTACCCACAGCTGAAGAATAGGGTATGCCTTTCATTTGGGCCTTTTCATCTTCTGTAGAAGGACATTGACAAGTACTTAGCTTGAAATAATTGGCCAACGGTGTGCTCACTGATTTTGCATTTTCCATGTTGAAGCGCTAAAGCACTTTCTCCACGTAGCACTCTTGTGACATCCATAGCTTTCTTGATTTGCGGTCGCAAAAATTCTAATTCTCAGAATTTGCTTCGTCGATCCCAAATCTTTCATAGCAAAGGACTTCCCAAACTGTCGCTTTAACTCCGTGATCCTAGAAGCATTACGCCCAACAATTAACATATTATCCACATAGAACAAAAGAACAATAAAATCATCCTCTGAAAAGGTCTGAACAAAAACACAATGATCTGAGGTCATTTTCTGATAGCTTGATTTACCATGACAAATTCAAACTTCCTGTACCATTGCCTTGGTGCTTGTTTCAAGCCATACAGACTCTTCTTGAGATGACACACCAAGTTCTCCTTCCCCTTGACAAGGAATCCCTCCAATTGCTCCATGTAGATTTCTTCTTCAAGGTCACCGTGAAGAAAACGCTGTCCACGCATCCATCTGTTCTACCTCAAGGTTAAGAACAGCAGCCAACCTGAGCACCACTCGAATGGAAGACATCTTTACCACTGGTGCAAAGATCTCGTCGAAGTCAATACCCTTTCGTTGATTGAAGCCATTCACAACCAGCCTCGCTTTGTACCTCGGTTGTGAGCTGTTTTCATCTATTTTCAATCTGAAGACCCACTTGTTCTTCAATGCTCTTCTTCCCTTTGGCAGCCTCGTCAACTCAAATGTGTAATTTTCCTGCAGCGATGCCATCTCTTCTTGTATAGCTTCCATCCACTCTGCCCTATGTTCATCCTCCATAGCTTCCTCTAAGCATTCGGGCTCTCCTCCGTCTGTGAGTAACACATACTCCTTGGCTGACAAACGAGTAGGGGGTCTTCGATCTCTCGTGGATCGTCAGAGTGGAACTGTCTCGATAGGCTCTATAGTATCAGGAGGAATAGCCTCATCCTCATCACTATCGACAATTGCAGTCTTGTGATCTTCTTCTTCCTCAACATTGCATTGACTTTCATTTTGCTAACGAACAGGTGTTGGCAGAAGATCTGAATCACGTGCCCGGTTGTCATCATTCTTGGAGACAAACTCTGAACCTTTGCCGATATCCTGTATAGTCTCGTTCTTAACAAACACGATATCCCTAGATCGAACCAGCTTTTTCTCAATTGGATCATACAGTCGATACCCAAACTCATCTTTCCCGTAACTGAGAAATACACACTGTCTGGTCTTTGACTCCAGCTTGGACCTTTCATCTTTGGGAACGTGAACAAAGACCTTACATCCAAATACTCGCAAGTGATCGTAGGATACATCTTTTTCAGTCCATATCTTTTCAGGCACTTCACCATTCAAGGTACCTTGTGGTGACAAGTTGACGACATGAGCCACGGCCCTCAAGGCTTCCCCCCAAAACTATCCAGGGAGCTTCGCCTCCGAAAGCACACATCGGACCCTCTCCATCAAAGTCCCATTCATTCGTTCGGCTACCCCATTCAGTTGCGGTGTCTTCGGTGGAGTCTTTTGATGACGAATTCCATGAGATCGGCAATACTCATCAAACGCTCCGATGTACTCCCCACCATTATCACTTCGGATGCATTTTAGTTTCTTCCCCGTTTGCCTCTCAACCAAGGCATGAAAATGCTTGAAGAACATAAAAGATTGATCCTTCGATTTCAGTGGATACACCCACAATTTTTTAGAATAATCATCAATGAAGGTGATGAAATAAAGTGCTCCTCCAAGAGTCCTCACATTGAATGGGCCGTATATATCGGTGTGGACCAATTCAAGAAAATTAGTCTTCCTTGTAGATAAATTGCTATTGAATAAGATCCGTCGTTGCTTTCCAGCCATGCAATGAGAACAAGTCTTCAGTTGAGCTGTTTTTACACCCCAAAGACAATTTTTCTTCGCTAAACAGTTCAGGCCCTTCTCACCCATGTGACTCAACTGACGGTGCCACAAATCTAAAAGCTCCTCATTTCTAACAACATGCACATCTCCCACTGTAACCGAGGCTTGCATCACAAACAAATTGGAAACTTTTCTGCCTCGAGCCACAACTAGAGACCCTCTAGTCAGCTTCTATACTCCTGTGCAGAACGTGCTACAAAAGGCCTCATCATCAAGCTCGCCAGCCGAGATCAGATTCAGTCGAACATCCGGGACATGTCTAACATCCCTCAACAGCAACTTGGTTCCATTATTTGTGGTGAGACACACATAACCATAGCCAACAATACGAGACATAGCTTCATCGCCCATTTTTAATACTCCAAAATCGTCAGGAGTGTATGATGTAAAGAACTTTTTCCATGACGTGACATGAAGTGAAGCATTACTGTCCACAACCCAGCTTGTCTCAAGATCAGCCAGATTTACTACCTCATCCTCCTAGCACATCAGCCAAAAATCAGTCATGGTAACAACAGTAGCTCTTTCTTCCTCCCGAGTCTTGTCAGCCTTTTTCTCATTACCTTCAGCATTCTCATGCTTCCATTTGTAACAGTGTTTCTTGATGTGGCCCTTTTTGCCACAGTAATGGCACTCCAGGTTTTGGTATCTAGACCGTGACTTGCTGCGTCCTTTTTCTCCTGATTTCTGGTGGCGACCTCTACTTCTTCCCCTGGATTCAGTCACCAACACCTCAGAATGAGAAGACGATGAAGTCCCTTGTAACCGTCTAGACTCGTTCATGAGCAAAGAAGCAATAACCTCGTCCAACTTTAAGGTATCCTTGCCAAACAGCAAGGTTGTGACAATATGGTCATGAGTGGTCGGCAGAGAGGCTAGTAGAACCAACGCCTTGTCCTCCTCCTTGATTTTCTCATCAAGAGCAGACATCTGCATCAATATTCGGTTAAATTCGTCCAAGTGCTTCTCAAAGCTCCCTCCTCCTGATAACCGTAAGCCATAAAACTACTTCTTTACGTGCAGTCTGGTTGTCAAAGATTTGGACTTATAACGGTCTCCAACTTCTCCTAAACCTCCGCTAGGATCAGTTAGACCAATAACTTCTTGGAGAATATTGTCTGCCAGGCACAGCTTAATAGTGCAGTTTGCAAGATCTCTTTTATCTTGCCATTCATCGTCGGTCATTTTTTCAGGCTTTTCATCCTTCTTTTTTAACGCATTTACTGTCCCTTCTCTCGTCAGAATGTTCTTCACCCTCTTTTGCCAGAGAATGAAGTTGCCCTACCCGTTGAACTGCTCAATCTCAAACGGCAGATTTTTTGACGATGAGGATGCCATCAATTCAAACAAGTCACAATACCCAACACGAACCTGTCTCTGATACCACTTGTTAGAATTAAAAGCTTATTTGAACCGCGAGAAAATACGTGGTAGATGATATCAAGCACACAATAAGTAATCACGAACAGTAAAGACGCAATTTTTACGTGAAAAACTCCCTATGAAATGAGAGAGAAAAATCACGGGACACAGAGTCTGAAATTTCCACTAGCAGCAGTTAATAGGTTACACAAACCCCAAATTGCAAGAATCAATATCAACTAACTTTGGACAGCCCGTACAAGAAGTATAAAGAATAAGAGAAGAGATAAAACCCGACAGACGTTCTTCACAGCAGCAAGAATCTCGTACGTGAGATTACCAAAGATTGGAACTTGATTAAAAACCCAAACGGAGGCTCAATTCTTCATCATCTTCTTCTTCTTCTCTCTCTTTTCTCTCTTCTTCTTCTCTGGAATGGCGCTCAGAATTAATTGAATTACCCTAAAAACGCAAAGTCGGCGTTTTATATAATTGGCGCGCGCTCGAGTGGATGTCGAGCGCGCGGCGGGCGCAGTCCCCCGCTCGAGCGCACAGCGAGTGGGGCACATTTTGGAAAATCCCCTCGAACCCTAGCAGGCGCACAGCGAGCGAAGCACATTCTGAAAAATCCGCTCGAGCTCCTAGATGGCGCACAGCGAGCGGCGGCCATACTGAAAAATCCGCTCGAGCGTCTAGCGAGCTCAACTTGATCTTTCTCCATGCGGTGAGGATATGCACCTCCACCCGCCACATCAAGTGGGTATGGGCCCACACGGGAGTGAGTCATAACCCAACACGGCTTACAAGTGCGCTCGGCAGAGAGCGGCATAGAGGTACGCCCGTGAATGGCGGCTTAGAGGAGGACTAAACTGCATTGGTGGGTCAACATCCTGGTTACCTAAGTGGAAGGTTGACACTTGGGCGCCGAGCTCTTGACTCCGTCATGGAGGGCTCATGACTCCGGGATGGAGTGTTCTCAGCACCAAGACGGAGGGCTAAGGGTTTCTGAACAGGAGGCGGGCCGAGGGCCTCCTGGCTGATGACCTCCGGACGGGAAGAGGGCCGAGGACCTCTTGGCTGCCAGTTTGCTTTTGTTGGAGAGTGGCTAGTAACGATTACGCCCTTCTCCGAGCCATCGGGAGCCTTGTGGGACTCTTCACTTTGAAAAGATTTTGTTGGGTTAGAGTTGGATTGTAGGCCTAGCCCCTTGGGCCCATAGTTTTTGGACCATCAACACATCAAGAATCTATCAAGAACTGATTCTATGAATCGTCACACTGGTTTATATATTCCATGGGAAAAGAAACCTAATGCTTATAATGTTGGCCGGTAGTGGTGTTCTGCAATTTCGGTCAGAGAATGTCCATATAGCAGCACCGCTGATCAGATTCCTGCACCAGAATGGGCTCTTGCAATTGACAAAATTCAGATCTTTGGCAATTCTTTAAGATTCAGTCCTTATTGCTGTTCTTGTCTCATTATTCGAATATCAAGAACACTCAAGAATTACGACACATACTACAACTTTTACAACAGTTTCTTCAAATTCTGAAGTTTGCTGTCCGCAGCAGAATTCTATCAGATTTAGAGTTCTTGAAGTGGCACTCTTGACAGAACAAGAGTTCATACGAATCTTTCAGAGTCCCCACAGATTTTGATCTTCTGGATTATTATGGATGCTTGATTCAGTCCCAGTTCAAAAACCAACCTTGATCCTTCAACATGCTGCAAATTGAGTTATCACAAGTCTCAATTCAAGTGCACAAGTCAGAGTTCGGGCCTTCAAGTTCAAACTTCCTGAAATACCCTGTTGTATCTCAGCAAACTTCACCAAACGCTGCAGATTATCCTGAATTCTGCTACTCATTACAACATAAACACACCAGATCTTGCAAAAGGTTACTGCCACTACAAATAATCTGCTTATGAATTCTGAAACGCAAGAATAGGCCACTATCCAGATCTGCCCTGCAAACTTACAAACAGAACCTGCAGTAGTTCTGGTTTCATTGAACGAAGTCTTCATGCCAACAACAACGCCATATGGTTGATTATTAATGATCTAGCCACTGTGTCACACAAAATTCAATTCTTGCTAGGTACCTGTTGAGATCCGAGACAATAGCAAACAAGTTGACAGTTCCTTAAAAACTTCCATGGCAGTCAAGAAACAAGCTATCAATGAGCAATTGAAACAATTACACTCAGAATGGCATGAAGAATACAAAGAACAGATGCTACAGTTGCAAATTGTCCTATTTATGACCTTACATTTTGCAGAGGGAAGATGCTACAATCACGATTGTCCATTCAAGAATGATGAACCCTATATATATCACGAGACAAGCAGATATCATCATTTCCACCACTGGAAAAGCAAACATGGTGAGGGGTAGCTGGATAAAGCACGGTGCTGTTGTCATTGATGTTGGAATTAATCCTGTTGAGGTGACTTGCTACTTCTCACATAGACCGTTCTCAAAATGATTATTACTAGTATTTAATTCAAGTTCGTGCATAATTCACATGAGATCATAGATGACAAACGTTCTTGCACTGGAGTTTTTCTGCTGCTATTGCCACTAAAATGACTATGGGACATTGTAGGAAATGATCCACCGAACCCCTTTGTTTGAATTCTGTAAGGAAGCTAGATATTAACACATACTCAGAAAAAACACATTATACAACAAAAGGAACATAAAATTTTAGGTAAAAAAAACTTTTTTCAATTAAAATAAAAATTACGGAAAAAATAATTTTTATTATAAAATGTGAGTTTGGTTATAATTTCATGCTGATATCATAAATATTCTAAATTAGAAGAGATTTGATTTTATTTGATTAGAAATAATTATATTTTATTTGTTTTGGATTTTATTGAGAGATTTTATTTGATGAAATTTTATTTTATTTTATTTTGATTTTATTTGAGGAATTTTCTTAAGAGTTTTATTTTATAAAATTTTATTTTATTTCAGAAAACTATATCATATTATTTTTTCATTAGTTAAAAAATTATTTTGTTTTCTACTTAACGTAGTAGTAAAATTTTTCTATATAAGGATATTGTTGCGTTCCGGATCTGGGGGGTCCAGTGCAACACAAGTATTTGGATGTGTAGGATGTGGAGAATGAGAGATTAAAATCGGATTTTATATGGAAAATCTCCTCTTTAATGGGGAGGAAAAACTACGAGACTCTAGGCCTTGAGAAATGCTTTACTATGGGAGGAAGTCTTTACAAAGTATAAGCTTTTTGGTGGATTCCTTCCTTATCTCTTATTTTGTATTTCTCTCCTTAGAAAGTTCTCTCGTTGGGAACCTTTGTCGCCCTTTTATTCCTTCTTGTTAGAAAGAGAGGAAGAAGGAGCCAATTTTTCTATATAAGGATATTGTTGCGTTCCGGATCTGGGGGGTCCAGTGCAACACAAGTGTTTGGATGTGTAGGATGTGGAGAATGAGAGATTAAAATCGGGTTTTATGTGGAAAACCTCCTCTTTAATGGGGAGGAAAAACCACGAGACTCTGGGCATTGAGAAATGCTTCACTATGGGAGGAAGTCTTTATAAAGTACAAAATTTTTGGTGGATTCCTTCCTTGTCTCTTGTTTTGTATTTCTCTCCTTAGAAAGTTCTCTCGTTGGGAAGCTTTGTCGCCCTTATATTTCTTCTTGTTAGAAAGAGAGGAAGAAAGAGCCAAGAGAGAGTCCTGAGGCATGAGCCTCTGCTGGGTATTTATAGGAGAAATTGTACCGTTGGGGAGAAGACACGTGGCAGCCGGCGGGTGGCCGAGAGACTGTCCACTGTCCCATTGGTCACGTCCAACGCCTAAGGGAGCCGTCAACCTGCCCTGCTGTCCATGTCAGGAGTGAAGGCATGTACGAGGAAACATGCCGCTGGTGCCGCTGGTAGGGCCCGAGCATGTCAGGCGCATAGTCTTTAGGCGTCAGTCTTGATTTGACTAGGCGTGCTCTGTGGAAGCGGCGTTTAGTAGTTGTTGCAGGTTCCTTGGAAATCAGCGAAACTGCTTAGTTGGCTCTCTCGGCCGTGTGTGAGATAGTCCTCGTCCTTGTGTGGCGTGCCTTGTCTCTTTGTGAGCTCGCATTCTTGCTGAAGAAGGTAGCTCTCGGGTGTTAACTGTCTTTTCTTGGCTTCTCGGATTAATCTGAGGCCTGATGGAACTTTTGAGGTTCTCGGGCTTCTCCTTCTGGTCCTCGTACCTGGATATCGCCTGTTGTTTGCGATGTCCTCGAGCTCCTATTGGTTAAAGGGACCTCTTAGACCTTTGTCGTAGCTTTGACTTTTGGGACATCAGCCTGTGTTCTCAGGCTTGCTCGACCAGTTTAACGTAAGGAGCTAGCCTCGGGTCTTGGGCCTCCTGGGCTGTCAGTCCTCTTGGTCCGTGGACACATTTCTGGGCCTTTCTCTTGGACCCTTTCTTTGGGTCGTGCTTTATGGGCCCTTATATTGGGACCAACATATATTAACTATGAAAGTTATCGATTCCATCTTAGAAACCGCCTTCTTATTCTCATTTAAACACTCGCTAAAGTTATCGTATTATCCCTTCTCGATCTTCTCTTTTTAAATCAGATTCTATGTCAATAAGAACTATGAAAGTTTGGAATATATCCCTCTATGCATCACGCTGAGACATCAAGAAATTTTTCTCCTTTTTTAGGGATATAGAATATGTTGAATTGTATGGAGAAAGTGAGCGCTCCAAGACGGCATATATCACCTTCAAGGATGCCCAAGGGGTAAAAACGGCAATTCTTCTTTCAGATGTAATAATAGTTGATCAAAGTGTTACAATTGCTCTTGCTCCAGATTGCAAGCCACTCAGCTTGTAGTTGGAGAATTGATAACAAAAATTTTTACTCAATAGGGTCAAATTTTAACCACTTAGAAAAAATTAATGTGAACATCATTGATATTCTAAATTAGAATAGATTTTATTTTATTTGATTAAAAGTAATTATATTTTATTCAATTTTAATTTTATTTGAGAAATTTTATTTGATGAGATTTTATTTTATTTTATTTTAAAAAATTATATCATATTATTTCCTTATTAGTTAGAAAATAATTTTATTTTCTAATTAATCTAATAGTAAAGTTTTTCTATATATGGATCTTAACTCTAATGTTGATAGCAGGATTGATGAGTTGAATGAAATTTGAGTGATTGTTATTTTTCTTTTCTGTTAATCTCTCTACTTCTCTTCCTCCTCCTCTAATTTCTTCCCCTCCTCGCAATTTATTCTCCTACCCTTTCCCTACTTTCCCCACTTCCCTGCATCACAGTTGATCCCTCTCATATTCATCGTCAGATTTTTCACAAATTTAGATAAATTGATAAATAAATAATAAGAAAATAAAATATAATGAAAAAAAAAGAATGTTATTAAAAGTCCAAGAATAGGAAAAAAATCTCATCCTACTCTTCTTTTTCTTTTTTTTCAATTCAACGCTCATAGTGTTTGAACAAACTCATACTCTTATACAAGATAACTTTTGTAAAGTCTCATTGTGAAGATTCATTAATGTTTCTACCCGCTATCTTATAAAAAAAAAAGGAGCAAAACTACTTTGAAAAGAATAATCTAGTTGTTGGCGTTTAAATGCTAGAAGTTGGCATTCGAATGCCAAAGAGAGAACTTTCCTAAATTTTGACGCACTTGCACCCTTCATGTGTTTATCAGGTGCAACTACTACTAGAATCCCCGCACGTGCACTCTTTAAGCATGCTTCAGACGTTGAAATCTTATTCATGTTGGCACATGTGTCATCATGCGCCACTTAAAAAATGCATCCACTCAATCGAATTCTCACGCAACATCAAGTATAGTATTAGATGACATGTTAATAGGTGTAAAATTTACAAGAGAATGACTAAGAAATCAGATATTGATGTAAATATCGTTGTATCGTTTTCAAGGTCTCTCGATTCAAATCTTTGTCTATATCGTGACAATATTGCTATATGTTTCTAGATACGAGCCTATCAGCTTATAGTTTTTAAAATATTTTTTCTATGTGATATATTAATATTAATACATATTATCTAATATGTTTGATATTAATACGATTATGACCAATACTGATACCAATATCAATATAAATATGTTTATAGCTAAAGGCATAGAAATTTATTTTTCAAAAAATTATAGAGAAAATGAAGAAAATCTTACCGTCATGGAGTTTAGGCTATTTGGTACTTTGTGGGGGAGGGAATTAGAGATACCAGGAGCTATTAGAGTCCTTCCATATTTTCAATGACTAGAATTTGATTATAGTAACCTAAACAGTTAGAATTATAAGATGAATATAATATATTTTCATATGTCATTATAACTAGTGGCAAACTTAATCAGCTAAAACCCGGCCCGAGAGCTTGATCACCCAAATCCTACACTTCATTCTCTCCAGTTTGGAAGAATCTTTCCCCTTCTATACTCTCAGTTGTATATAAAAATCAGTTTTGTGAGTCTTCTTTGATGGTTTTGTATGCATATGACAGGATGCAAAGCTTCCCCGCGGATATACGCTGGTCGGAGATGTTTGCTATGAAGAGGCTACGGAGGTTGCTTCAGCTGTCACCCCGGTTCCCGGAGGCGTTGGCCCAATGACCATAGCGATGCTTCTGCCCCACACCCTTACCTCGGCAAACAGAGCTCATGGCTTCTGATGAGATTCACCTGCTCGCTTTTAGTGAGACAGTCTCAAATTGACTGTTTAGTTCGTTTGTCAACGGATTGATTAGGTTAACAGTTTTCAGAGCGTAGGCTGCACAAAAGCTAATAAAGTTCACTAACCCCATATTTGGTTGCTGGAATAATGTGGGAATAAAGTGAGAATAGAATTTTTATTCCCAGAAAATAGATATTTTTCTATTTAATTACAAATTTAACTGGAAATAAATATTCTCGGAGAATATTTATTCAGAATATTTATTCCCACATTTGTGGGAATAACTATTTCCATTATTATTGTTATTATTATTATTATATTTTATTATTATTTATAATTATTGTTATTATTGTTATTTTATATTATTATTATTATGTGTTATTATTTTTATTATATTTTATGATTATATATTATTATTATTATTAAATTTTACTATTATTATTAAATTTTATAATAATTATTATTATGTTTTATAATAATTATTATTATGTTTTATAATAATAATAATAATTATTATTATTACTATTACTATTATCATTTTTATTATTGTCATTATTCTCACATTATTTTTCATATTATTATACGAATCAAATAAAAGAATATAAATTTTTACTTTATTATATTCTAACAACCAAGTATTGGAATAATAATTCTAACTATATTCTCATCCTATTCTATTTCCTGAAATAATTATTTTATTCCCACTTTATTTCATTCTAATAATCAATTATACCGTAAATGATCATACACCCCCTTCTTATTTGACATAGGAGTTTTATTGTGTGCTAGTGTCATTTTGGTAATAATCCAGGGAAATTTGGATTTTGTGGGATATAAATTACGGTTGATAATATGATTTTTTTTTTTTTTTGGCTTTGCAATAATAATAATAATAATAATAATAATAATAATGTAATTTGGTCGTACCCATAAAAGTTTAGAATTGATGGTGATGCTGTTTGCTCTTCTTCCATTTCCCGTCTTATTGGTGCTTTGTAGAAGAAGGCTTACAATTTAAATTAATTCAATATTTAAAAAAACATTAAAGTATATTAAAATATCAAAGTATTTATAGTATAATAATAAATAATAATATTTTTATATATTTTAATTTTTTTTATTTAATTTGAATTTGACCAGCATAGACACAAGCAATTCATGAAAATAGTAAAATTCTAGAAAAAATGAGTTTTACATGTTTTAATAACTTTTAAATCTAATAGAAATCTACAAAAAAATATTATTAACAAAATCACAACCTTGTAATTGTTTAATATTTTACCAATTATATTATCGTTTGATATTATTTAAAATTATGGTACAACCATTTTCATTTTATCGATCATATTACTAAATTTTAATTTTTTTTCTTTTAAATCAATATAAAAAATATATATTCATTAATTTATTCAAAAATAAAAATTTAGAATAAAAAAGGTGCATCACTAATAAGAGGTTAATGATATTAAAATACTTAATAAAAATTGATGCGTTTCTGGATCCAAACTTCAAACAGATTCGGGTGATCCTCTTGATGTGGTTCTGGCTCCATTCCCTGAGTTGGATTCTACACACCACTAAATAGAATAGAAGGTCAGTGTGTCGACGGGATGTTGTCCGACGAAAAATACTCTGACGCTCAAGTCAGTAAAACAATTTTCAAAAGAATAAAACCGAAATTGAGAGAAAGAGAGAGACAGAGTGTGTTTTCCCAGACGAAAGGGAGACGTGGACGCCTTCTTGAATTTGGGAGGCGGGAAGGCAATAAACGGCCGTGAGATTGCGCTTGTTTGCCTTAGGATTGATGGTGAGTGTGTTTGCGCCGCAGAAAGCTTGGACAATTCTAATAGTTACAATGGCAGAGAGCGTAAGTGAGTGAAAGCATGCGTAATTGAAAGCGTGCCTTGAATGGTGATTCAAGGGCTTATTAATGGTGGAGAGGACGATCTTTCCTCTTTTGAAGGAGAAATCCCTCAGTGATCCTTGGCTGACTTGCTTTTTGGAACAGGCGCCAGTTGCCAAGCTGTGAAAGATAATTTTCTTCTGAGACGGCCAACAGCTTTCCAAACCGGTTACCTTCGTTCTGTGCATGTTACCATTAGAGAGCCCAGGTTGGCAATGATTTGGAAAAATCTGGCGCCTTCCTTATACGAAAGGCGCTAATATTGTCAATATTCTTTTTGGTGCCAGTTGGGATCGTGAGAGATGCCTGGAGAGCCGTTGCTAGCCGCCTAATAGATTACGGGCTCGAATGGACCAGGCCTAGTACTGTAGAAAAGCCTCCTTTGGGCCCAAAGTGTAACACACGGACGGTCAACGTTGGAGTCGACTGTTTGTGTACGCGTTGGCCGCCCGAGCTCTTGGGCCTGTTTTTTTTCTTGGCTGTTAAAGTGTTGACCGTCATTTTTGGGCCTTTGTTGACTTTTTGGGGCCAGCCCACTGTTGGTATACCCATCAAAATTAATAAAAATTAAAAGATTGAAAAATAATTAATAATAGCTATTTTAGCCTCAAATAGGGTGTACAATTGGCAATTTGGGTTGTTTACTTCCTAAAATAAGAATTAATTTAATCCTTTTTAATTATAATTATTTATTTAATATTAAATTAAGATATTTTTTATAAAAAAAAATTAACTTTTTTTTATTCTAAAATTATTTGGTTAATAATTGACTGTACAGCTATTACCGCAATGGTTAAAATATGAAGCAGCCACCTCAACCTTTGCCGAAGAATAGTGCACCGGACGAGAAATGGCCTCGCAAAACCCTTTTCGTCATTTACTCCTCCAATTCCTCACAAATAATCTGTATCATTGGGCGTCTGCGTTTTCCTACTGATCTGTTCTCCTTGCGCCACTGTTTCGTAGAAGGGAGGTACAATATCTTATCGTTCTTTCCTCTTTCTCTCTAGGGATTTCAATTTTATTCTTGTGCGCTTTTTCTGGTTTGCGTATAAACGGAGATGAGAAAATTAAATGTTGACCGTGATCGCAATCGAAATCATTGTATGTGTATTTTTTTGAATCTTAATCTGTTCATGACGCATTCATGCATGTTTCGTTTGTTAGATTGAGTAAATTGAAGTTACATAGCATTATAATTATATTATCAGGAATTATGTGTAGGATTCAGACATGAATAATTACTCTATCGGCATATCATTCGTCTAATTTATGTGCACTTTTCTCATCTCAATTCTTTTAGTCTTGAAATTTCTGTTATCACTATGCTGTTTGCTTATTTTTTTGCTCGAATCAACTATTGCTTTGATTACGAATTATTGTTCTCAAACTATGTTGCCATAGATATTTCTGAAGTAAGACCGACATCAATTTGGATGTGGTAAAAGTTATTTAAATTTTAGGGTCAAACCCAACGAATGTATGTATAAAAAGCAACACTTTGTAATTTACACTACTGCCAGTCTTCTGTGGATGGCTGGCACTGCCGCCAATACCCTATTCTGTATTGTATATCTTGCTAAAGATATGGATAGGAAGGTTACCTGGGTGATTCCATAGTTATTCCCCCACGATCAAGTGCTAGTGTATTCAGACAAGATAATGTCTGCCATTGGCATGAGGAGAAGACTGGATTTTTTTTGTAGATTTGACATAAAATTTATCCCAGTAGGGTAAGTAGAGTTGTGCTTTATCATTGCCTTTACATGCCTAAGCATGGATATATGCATGACAAAATAAATAAACCATAAAAAATTATCATTCAATAATAATAATAAATAAAACCCAAAACCCATTACAAGACCTAATTAGGCTATCGTCTGAACCACATAATACATGACCTGCCCCACAGTATCATAAAGCAGGCGACAAACAACCATAAAAATGAAAAATCTAAAACACCTAACCAAATTGTTCTTAATGTACAATTATGGGACTATACTCAACCAATTTCAATATCCGAAATACAACCGATATAAATCCAAACCAAAACGAAGCTGAAACTCACTATAATGAATGAAAGACAATCAGTTCACGTTCAAATTTCTACAATGTATTTAAGCTAACAAATCTAAATGGATAAAAAATAGAAAATATGAGACTAAAATTCAACAAGTATTATATTATATGCAATAAATAAATATGTCAGACAAATCAGATGGAAGGTTCATAAATACGGTCAAAATGCATAAAAGTCATAAATCTAAAAATTTAATATTTCAAAATGGATAAAAAGATATAAATCTGATAATTTAAACTGAAAGTCAAACCACAAATCTGAAAGCCCGATATCAAAAATCAAATATCAAATCCAAATCAAAATCCGAAATCGAAAGTCATGGGGATAGTCTCATACTTAAATCGTATATCAAATTAAAATATAATCCAATCGGGACGTGCTCATAACAAATTGCGATCATGAGTTAAATCACATAATTTGAATCATATCATATCCATATGAAAGGTATAATGAACAAAACAAAGTCGAAATCTAAATCACATACGAATGATCGAAAGTCGGAACGAAATTTCATGAATCAAAACATGTTTCGAAACAAATCAAACATCCAAATGTACAAGACAAACCAAAGTTTCATCCGTCAGTAAACCTACAAATATCAAATTGAGTCTAAATATAAATCCATATAGAAATATAAAGTACGCACGAAATCGGAGAACCAAATAACCCATGACTAATTTAAGGAAGGGTTACACATACTCTCAATGACTTTGTGTATGAGTCATCTACTATTTAGACTCGTATGTAGGACTATTTATGTATTCAATCTCTCATAGATTAAGAACTTACTCATTATATTTTGTTACCCGTGATTTTGGGTGCAACCCTCAAATTTAGTACATATATTAGAACTCTTAAATATATTAGTTTTTCGTTCAATTTACTTATGATGGTTCTCATTAAAATATAAATGCGATGGGTCATCTACGAACAAAGCTTCTTCTAGCCGATAGAAGAGGGAGTCACGTAATTCATTATCGGGAGAGGCGCTACAAATTACATTTCTGAATTATGTCACAAAGGTGGCGACCTCTATTCCCAGGAAGCATGCATGAGTATTAATGCACAACCAATAAGGTTTCATGACTTTTTCTATACAAATATAATGATATTAAAATATACAATCTTAAATATTTGTGTATTTTTTTAATAAACAATAAAACCATCAAATATTAATAAATTCAGAATAAAATTCTCAAATGATAGGTAAAAATGTCACGCATATACAAAGGAAACATATAGGCTAAAAAAATAACATGTATGAACTTTAAACTTTCAAATTGTATCCAAAACATATCAAATATTGAAATAGACTAAGGATAGGGTTTATAAATATTTATTTCAATCTCATACCAAATAAATCTGATAAAAGAATACTCTGATCTACCTCTTATTATCTTCCTCCCTCCTCTTCCTTCTCCTCTCTTCCTTTTCCTTCGCTCGAATGGCCAACAGGTGCTCATGGAAATCAACGCTCAGGGACGCATTTGGCATCACTCTAATAATTCAAATTTTCTCCAAAATTTTATAATACATAACTAATTTTAATGCACTCAAATAGCCCAAAATGACAAATGTTACCAAAATATATCAAATGAAAATTCGGATATCACATTTCCCTTGCACTTGTCATATCGGATGACCAAATAGGGCAATTTGTTTCTTTTGTATTGCTATTAAAATAATTATTTAAAAAATAAGAAAGTGTTTTTGGTAAAATGTTTGTTAAATTATGTATACGTATTTTGAATTTTATTTGCAAATTCAAATTTAATATTTTTAGAAAAATTGTAGAAGTATTTTGACATTAGGACAATGGTACGATAAAACACTTGCATAGGATTGAAAATATGGGCAATCTTTACAAGATTGGATGAAACTCTCATAAATTTCTAAAAAAATAAACAAATAATCAAAAAGATAGAATTACGAATGCAATATTTAAGTTTTAAGGCCATTTTAAAAACTAACTATTCAATTTTAAACAGTCAAAAATTATATTTATAAAAGCTGGGATAAAAAAAATATAAAAATGATTCAAGTATTTAAAATATATAATGGATTTTGAGAATCCAAATTTTCATTTGAATTAGAGAGCCGACTATTTTGCTTTGATATCTAAATGCAAACGAGTTTCATTTTCGTAATTTTGAATTCGAATCTTACGCACCATAACAAAATATACTGAGGAAAGAGTTGCACGGAACTCGTTCCTTCATAGATAATTCACCGCTTAAGTTAATGATCTTTCTATTCAGATGTGAAAGATCTAATGAACGGAAGAGAAAATTTAGAGCGGATGGAATTGAGTGTATGTGGGGAGGGCAATGCTCATTCTTGTGTATTCGTCTAGTTAAGTGACTTTTTATTTTTTATATACTCGTCTGTTTTAGTGGCTTTTAATTTCTTTTTCTCCCATCATCCCCTCTTCTTTAGGGGGGATTTATTTATAACAAGGGGGGTTGTTTAGTTGGTTGGCGCCTGAAATTAATGCGTATGCATGATACAGTTTCAGATCAGTGGTAAGGGATGTTACGTGTATGTGTAACGATCGTCTTAATTTAACGGCACTTTAAAAATATATGTTAATTGTAGTTTGAATAGTTAAAGTAAAAAATAAATATGAGAAAATTTATCTGATGTGATGAGAAAATAATCTAAAATTATTTATATTATCAAAAACTATTTCATAAAATTGAGTGGGATGGGATGACGAAAAGTAATCTATATAACCAAAACACTTGGTGAAAAATAAGAATTTACTATCATTTTACTCCCTCCATTTTATAATACATATTCCATTTGATACTTTCATATTAAATATAATTAATTTTGATAGTTTATTATTTAAAAAAAAGTTATATAAATTACAAATTTAAAAATTAGATCCGGTTGAAAAAACCAAGCATTGGTTGTTTAGTTGTGGACTCTTTTATATAGTCTAGAGCTAAGTTCAACAAGGCTTAATGCTTGAAAATATAATTTTATAAATCCTTTAAATAAATATTTAATTTATGAAAAATAGCTAAAGATGATTTTCAAACGAAAATTAGTGTCAAGGCAAGCGTACGTTTATGCTCTTTTGACCCGTGTAGTTTTTTTTTTTTTTTAAATTTCAGTATCTTTGATTAAGAGATGATTTTTATCCTCTTAATGTAATAATTAAAATTTAATAACATAAATTATAAATTTACTAATTTAAATTATTAACAAATATCTGAATATTTTAAAATGGAAAGATTGCGGTAACTTTATGGATAAGAGCAGTCTTTTGCTTTTTCGATTAATTTAAAGGATAAGGGCTCCAATGCATCACTATTCAGAAAAAATCTTATAAATAATTAAGAGGATCATTAGATTTAATTATTTTTATGTAATTATTTATATTTAATTTTATAATATAATAATGATGCGTTTTGGATCTGAGTTTTAGATAGATTTGAGTTCAGTTGTTCCTTAAGCTCGTGCTGGAATCAGGTCTGGTCTCAATCCTGTATGGTTTGAATCTTACACACCACAACAAAAGATAATAAGTCGGAGGAAAACGGTGGGGACTTGCTCTCCGATTTAGCCTCTGACGCTCAAATTAGTAATCTTTTTCCCAATATGAAGAATGTAAAAACATAATATGCAAGAGTTGACGTTGGGAAGAGGATTTGTGAGTTTAATTTAGAGGTTCACTTGGTGTGGAGTGGTTTTAGGTCGTAGTATGCTCGTGGAGAGCAGTTTTTCAGATCATTAGGTTTGTTGGGAATAGGCAGCAGGAAAAAGAATAGCGACTGGTTGTTTTGAAGGATAGACTACTTGCGCTAATTTGAATATTTGAGAAAATATGTCATTGGAGTGTATCTTTAGGGCTTTTTATAGCTGTGGGGCATCGCTACCTTCCTTAGGTGGCAAGGCGAGTTGTCAGCCATTTGGGGATCCTTTTTATCCTACAAAAGGATGCAAAAGCTATTCAGGGTTGCAACGGTTGGGGGGAGGATTTTTTTCTCCGTGGAGATGTCACATGCTATGAATATTGAAGCTTCCATTATGAGTTGTGTGCCGATTTGAGGACTTTTCTTCTAAGATGTGCACTAATTTGGGGGTTTCCATTTCAGAGGAGATTGTCATCTAGAAAGATTCTCAATATCGTGGTCAATTATGGCAGATGACCGTTGCGTGCAGGAAAGGGCTCGTGGGCTATTCCTGGCTTAGGTTGCCTCTGGTTTGGATCGCATCCGGCTGCCTGGAGACCTTCTCTGGTGAATTAGAGCATTGACCGCCTATGGGTCAGTGGGCTGTGATTCTTTTAAGTTGATCATTTATTTGGGTTGGCCCACTTCAGCCGTCCTCGTCAAATAATATTTTTATAATATAGATATTTTAACATTTGATTTTTTAAAAAAAATTTAAAAATCTATTTCACATAAAAAAAACTATATATGAAATAAAAAAAAATGCTAGAGATATTTCTATAAATTAGAGAAATTAGAGTCCCGGATCCTTTTTCAACCCTGATGAAACATATTTTAAAATTTTTAATAAATATTTCTAAAACATTGTTAAATAATTTAACATTTTTTTCATTTTTTTATGATTCTGATAAATATAAAATAACCAATCATCAAATTATTTAAATATATCTAAAAAAATACCAAAATCCTTCAAAACTTTGAAGCTTTAAAGGTGAAATGGAAATACCATCGTCTCACCTCCCCCTTCCTTTTTAAAAGCACAGCACTCTGTCCCCTGAATCGACAGTGTAACCGGCATTTAAATTATAAATGAAGACACCTCGCGATTTTCAAAGAGAATTTTTCAAATTTCTAAGGAGTGTTGTCTTCAGCTATGGGAGTTGGCTCTTCAATGGCAGATTATGTTGATGGTGTTTATCATGACTTGTAGTCTAAGCTCAGACTCGGCGGCATGCCTGATAGCTATTTGGCCCCGCCTGAGATCTACAAGCTTTCCCGTCTAAATTAGGCATTTTGTAGAGTTTTCATGGCTGCTGGGAAGGCGTTGTAACATTCGAAATATTTTAGATTAATTATTGTTAAAAAATAAATTATATAATAGATATTGGATGAATTTTTTTAAAAGAAATTAAATTTAAGAATATATACATATAATAAAATAAATATAATAAATATTGAATAGGATAAATAATTATATTAGATTTAACGGACCTAAAATTCAGCATCTGGATTTAAAATTTTAGCAAAACTAATTTTTAAAGGGTCTAAATATCCGTATTAAAAAAATAATAATAATAATAAACAACGACCTTATCTCTCCAACCTCTCGTCTCTCAATCCTTCTCTCGTTACCCAATATTTGGTACAGATTCTTCTTCTCTCTTCGTCTCTGCCATTTTCTCTCTCCCACGTTCTTTCTCTCTCTTTTCAGTTGCCCTAACAAACTCCTCCTTTCAATCGATCGCCGTAACGATTTCGCGTCAAACCTAATCATTTATTTGCAGTCGCGGTGGATAGCATTGCTTTGGGAAATCAGTGAGGAGGAAAAGGGGAGAAGGAGAGCGTCGGATCGAGGAGGAGAAGAGCCAACTCTTGTAAGTCATTTGATTAACAGCCATTTTTTGTCACTGTTGCAGCTACGCTGTAGAACGATAAATGAATCCACGCGAGTAAAATTCGTGGCCTTTCGTTTTTTGCAAGAAATCCTTCCTGTTCTCTTGAACATACCTGTATTTCTCCTCATTGATGTTAATATTATGCTGGCATGCTGTGAATTTTGAGGAAATTGGCCGTATTTTGTGGCTAGCCAAAAGAATTGGGAAAAACAGAGCCTACTGCTCTGTTCTGAACTTTCCGAAAAAATTATTGTGATTTATGGCTCGAAAACTTAGGGATTTATGCCATGAAGTTCCTGTTTTACATGCGTTAAAGAAAAAGTTTGGAATTTCGTTATATACGGTATAGAGTATAGAATTGGTTGCAGTGCTATTAGCTCCTTGCGTCGTCTTTTCGTAGAAGGGAGTTACTATATCTTATCGTTCTTTCCTCTTTCTTTCACGGAAGTTTCGGTTTATTCTTGCACGCTTCTTTGATTTGCGTTTAAATGGAGATGAGGAAACTAAATGTCGACCATAACTAAAAGTTTGGAATTTCGTTATATACGGTATAGAGTATAGAATTGGTTGCAGTGCTATTAGCTCCTTGCGTCGTCTTTTCGTAGAAGGGAGTTACTATATCTTTTCGTTCTTTCCTCTTTCTTTCACGGAAGTTTCCGTTTATTCTTGCACACTTCTTTGATTTGCGTTTAAATGGAGATGAGGAAACTAAATGTCGACCATAACTACAATTGAAGTCATTGCATGTATATTTTTTTAAATCTTAATCTGTTCATGACGCAATCATATATGTTTCATTTGTTAGATTGAGTAAATTGAAGTTACTTAGCAATATAATTACATTATCAGGAATTCTATGTAGGATTTAGCCAGGAATAATTGTTATCCCGACATATCATTGGTCTAATTTATGTGCACTTTTCTCATCTCAAATCTTCTAGTTTTGAATTTCTGTTGTCACTATACCGTTTGCTTGATTTTTCTTTTTTCTTGAATTGACTATTGTGTTGATTTCGATCAATTATTGTTCTTGAACTATGTTGCTATAGATATTTCTGAAGTGGGATCGACGTCAATTTGGATGAGGTGAAGGTTATTAAAATTTCAGGGTTAAACCAAACGAATGTATGGATAAAAAGCAGCATATTGCAATTTACACTACTGCCAGCCTTCCGTGGATGACTGGCACCGCCGTCAATCCCCTATTCCGTGTTGCTTATCTTGCTAAAGATGCGGAGAGAAAGGTTACCTTGGTGATTCCATGGTTGTCCCCCCACGATCAAGTGCTAGTGTATCCAGACAAGATAACATTTAGCTCAGCCTCGGAGCATGAGGCTTATGTCCGCCATTGGCTTGAGGAGAGGACTGGATTTTCTTGTGGATTTGACATACAATTTTATCCCGGTAGGGTAAGTAAAGTTGTGGTTTATCATTGCCTTATTATGCCTAAGTATGGATATATGTGCTGCTTGCCTAGTGCAAAAAATCATGTCAGCGATATTATCTAAATAACTTTATTAGGTTTAGTTGTTTTGCAGTTTTCTTCAAATGCGGGATAGCCTTTGTTAGGGGGGTGGTATTTTCGATTGATTTGAGATTTGCTTAGCTATAGTTTGGTAGAGAATAGAATTGAAATCGATTTCAGCGGCTATAACAAGGCCTGAAAACTGAGAGATATCCTAGTACGTACTTTTAGAATTCCATATGCATTACACCTAGGTTTCGAATTTTATTAGACAATTTTGAATGAAGAGTAATTTTTTTTAGTAATAAGTTAAGAGAGTACATTTCATGATTAATGGATCCCTTTTTATAGGCTTTGGACCCCTCTTTTCCAAGGAATTAAATTTGGGAATCTAACAACACCCAGCACCATATAAAAAGGTACTAGAAGTGTCTGGCTTCAGAGTGATATCATAATAAATTTTGGTGGACATCCACTATGTCTTTACTTGCTAGTTTGTTCATCTACACCAGTGCCTCTGTTGAATTATAGTCATACTTCTGACCCTTTTTTGTTTGAAATACGCAAATACCTTTTACCAAA
This sequence comes from Nepenthes gracilis, assembly GCA_033239525.1. Classification (NCBI taxonomy): domain Eukaryota; kingdom Viridiplantae; phylum Streptophyta; class Magnoliopsida; order Caryophyllales; family Nepenthaceae; genus Nepenthes; species Nepenthes gracilis. The sequence goes on along the minus strand of BSYO01000035.1, from coordinate 8,208,226 downwards.
AACAGCAAAAGGGAAGAGAGCAAGCAGTGTTTTCTTTTGTTGGGCGGGGGAGGTTATAGGGAGAGCATGATTAAATATCTTTAGTAAAAATATCCCTTATTTATTGTCTATGGCAGCCGTTTACCTTCTTTCTTTTGATTTATTCCCATGTGATGCATTATTATTATTTCTGTAAAGCCTGATATTATAGCTGTAGTAACCCTCCCACCACCAATTTGTTGGATTCAACTAGATAGCTATCCAGTGAAAAGTATTTGCTATGAAGTTGTTTCTGTGTTAAGTCAGAAAATTTCTTTGTTTGTAGAGTTTTCTTTTTTTGCTGACTCAAATTTGATCAACTTGGCAGAGATACTGTAATAAACAACCATGTCAACACGTCATTCTTTTGTATGGTAGTAATTCCAGATCTAATTCATAATGCAGTTTGCCGTAGATAAAAGGAGTATTCTTCCTGTTGGAGATATTACAAAAATCATTCCTGATGAAGAGGCAGACATTGCTGTTCTTGAGGAGCCTGAGCATCTAACTTGGTATCATCATGGGAAAAGATGGAAAACAAAATTTCGCTTGGTTATAGGGGTTGTACACACCAACTACTTGGAGTATGTGAGACGAGAGAAGAATGCCATGCAAGCAAATCTTGTGAAACACATGAATAGTTGGGTAATCAGTATCTATTGCCACAAGGTATATTTGTTATTCCTTTCTTAAATTTAGTTTATTATACTTTTATTAGCTTATTAACTATGATTATTTTCCATTGCAGAATTGAATTTTCGTCTTTTTCCCTTTTTTTGGAAAACAGTGAAGATGTATATATTTGCATTTGCACTGTTAGGCTTCACTGGTCATGTACAAACCTTGTTACCTCATGTACTTACTTGTCCAAGAACAAATAGAAATCATTCATGTGGCAGTTTTGAACCTCAACCTTCCTCTCCCTTTCACTGGAAAAAAAGGGCAATAAACAAAAAGAGGAAATAAAAAAAGATATAAAAGAAACCTGCATTTAAGGCTTCTTTTATATCTTGTTCCAGTTTAAGCATAGAAAGACCATCTTTTGACAATGAATCAATTTCATACTTGTATTGGGTTCCAAACCTCTTTGCGGCCTCATCACTTCAATCTCCAGAAAATACTTTTACATTTCTAAATTTTTCATATCAAACTAGGCTCTTAATATTCTCTTAAGCTTATTTGTTGAAAATAAGTCATTACTAGAGAAAAGCATTGTCATCCACGTAAACCAAAAGAAGGACAATACCTGATGTTGACCTTCTTATAAACATTGAATGATCTGATTTACTTCTTGAAAACATTGAATGATCTGATTTACTTCTTGAAAACCGGCTCTTTCCGCTGCTCTTATTTTGGCTTTCATACATGCTAATGTATCTTTAAGGTTGATTTCTTGTGCATTTTCTGAGTTTCATGTTAAGAAATCTTTTCCCACATTGCCTAATCATACCCTTGCAACTTTGGTCATGGAGTATATGATTGCATTGACCATAAATTTTATGCCTTCAATGTCATGACCATATTGTATGAGATTATTTGTGGCATATTTTACCTTAGAAGCTTGTTAGAGGATACGTCAAGTGTTAGAAGGAGGGCAACATTCAAGGTTGGAAGTTTGTTATCCAGAGCCATGGTTCAATGATTGGTTGATGCCATGCTTGTGGCTTATGGAGTTGTCTAAGATACAAGGAGAGGAGAGATAAAGACAAATCATCTTGAGTTTGATTTGAGAATTATTTGGGTAAGTTATGGCAGTTGGCAAGGATAGGTTTTATGACTGGCATAGGAGTTGAACATTTAAAACCTTTTCTTCTTTGACATGTTTTCTGGTATGATGAGTGTTGAGGTGGTGGAAAATTTTCTTCGTCGATATATTTTGTGGTCGTTGATTGATACTTGAATTTGTTTGTAGTGTAGATCTTGGAGAACGACACACATTTTTTCCTCTACTTATCTTTTGGCGTTTTCACAGTAGTTGGGGAGGCTTTTCATTTTATGTTTTTTTCCTTTTCTAATAATCTTGAGTTCTGAAGAACAATTTTTTTTTTTTTTTACGATCACTGGAATATAGCTTGATGGAAAACCTCCCAAAGAATTATCTAAAATAATAATACCGTGCTCAGAATAAATAGAGGTGCATATTACTTTTGTTTATGCAGTGAAATCACCCCTTGAGCAGGATTGAACCAAGTAAGCTGTCATGTTTTGTGTGTCTTGCTTTTCAGCTAATCTTGAATATGTTACCTACTCACCCTAGGTTGAATGGTTGTCATATTATATGATTCTCTCAGTTCATTCAAATTTTTTTCCATAGATGGAAGTCTGTCTGGATCAAAAATATTTTCCTTTTCTTTATCTTTTTTGTTCTTTTTTTTTTTTTTTTCTGGAATCATCCCTTACATATCCTATTTTCTCATGTTATTGAATATTCTTATTTATTGGCAAAAATGGCAAATGATAAATTTTTAAATCACGTAATTAGTGACTTATTAAAATGTAGTTGGGCAATTTATTATCGATTTTAATTTTGTTTAGTGAAATTACGTTGGTTAATCTTCAGAAAATAAGTTTCTCACTAGCAAACCAAATAGGAAATGGATTATTTTTAAGGATGGTATTCGGGTTTGAAATTTCGGCTACAGTGGGCCCATTTTTTGGGAAATATTTTGAGAAATCCAATGAACACCTTCAAAGTGACATGATATCTTATCCATTAATTTTTTCATGTGTGGACCTACTAGTCTGGATAATTTAATGGAATGCCAGTCACCTAGGAATCCTGTAACATCACCTTTTTCTAACTTTTGACCATCTTTTCTTCTACTGTCGGTTATTTCCAGATCGATCGGCCTGCCTGTTTCTAGTTTCTTATATTGGCACTATATTTTTTTCATTGAACTCAATATAATTCTGGCATTCATTTCTTTAGCTTGTTTGCACGTGACACTTGAGTAACATTTGCATATCCTATGAACACAATGACTTAAATTTTTTATGTATTGCTAATTCAAGGATGAAAATATCATTATCGATATTGGTGGTGGTTATATTATTATCTGACAATACTTATCGATATAAAATATATCAGGAGAAAAAGAATTTCTAAAAATCGTAAGTTCACAAGGCTGTATTGGCTGTTGTATTGTAATATATTATCGATTTAGCAATATACCACAATATTATTGATATATCTCGATATAATAATAGATCATAATATTGTTATGGTATTTGAAAATATCAATATCGGGAACCTTGATGCTATGCATATTGGCTGATATTTGCATTAATGATTAGTATTGCTTGCTTTGAAGTCTTGCCCTTTGTCATTATCTTCCTTCCTCATCGGATTAACGATTCATGAAATGACAGGTGATCAGATTGTCTGCAGCTACCCAAGATCTTCCAAGATCCGTAATTTGCAACGTTCATGGAGTCAATCCCAAATTCCTTGAGATTGGCCGGAAAATGAAAGAAGAACTATCAAATGGAAATCAGGAATACAAGAAGGGTGCTTACTATATAGGGAAGATGGTATGGAATAAAGGGTACAAAGAGCTGCTTAATCTTCTCAGTAGCCACCAGAAGGAGCTTGCTGGACTAAAAGTTGATCTTTATGGAAATGGGGAAGACTCTGAGGAAGTTAAGGAAGCTGCCATGAAATTGGACTTGGCTGTAAGAGTTCACTGTGGTCGTGATCATGCCGATCCTCTATTTCACAAGTAAGTGTTTTTCTTGCGTTGAACTTTGTAGGCTGTGAAGATGGATGAAAATATCAATATTAGTTACGCGATTATTTCAATGTCGGATATATTGAAAAAAAAATTCTAAAATCATAAGTTAGCGAAGCTATATTGGTTAATATATCACCAGCATGATAACATATCGCGGTATCAATAAATATTGGTATTAGGGGCCTTGATACTGATACATATCAATCGATGCTTATATCTATGGTCCTAAATGATTTGGGGAAGGGGATGCAAAGTGAATGCCCAGAAAATGCCAAAGGATCCTGATTGCTTTAGTTACTGTCAAAATGGGCCATTTTGATTTGTTGGGGATTGGTTTGTAGAATCAAAGAACCTGCGTATTCACAGTTAGTCCACTTGATTCAAAATGGAAGATTGAGAGCTCTGATACGTTGGTTTTCTGATTAGCTTGGATGTTCTTTCTAGAATATATTTGCATCATGAATTCCAGTAGTCTAGTCTAGAAAGGAAATTTCTACCATTTATGATAGATTTGATCTACACTGACCACCTAGTTTAATTCTACTTCCTGCTACCTCGCTAGACAAGAGCATATTAGCAGTTTTATCTCATCATCCCTATACTGTATGGATCCTTTTGGATAGTTATAATAATCTTCCAACGTGGTTATTAGAATGACACCAACAGAAGATCAGTGTAGTCCAATGCTAGCTCTTTCCCTATTTCCTCAATCATTCTCCAACTTCTGTTTGCTTTCTTTGTTTTTTTGTTTTCTGGTTTTTTTCCTCCAATCTTCCCCTTGCATGAAAGAAAAGTCTGTGTGATGGTTATACAAGATGAACACCACCAGAAGATCCCCTGGGTTTCATAGACCAATGAATGAGAGGAAATAAAATTTATGACATATAATCCTCCTTTTATATTCTTTACGTTGAATATTTCAATCTGACAGTTTACATGGATAAAATTTTAAGATAAATTCAGTATATTTTAATATATTATCATAATTTTAGTCATCTAAATTACTAGATAAACTCCTCATAGTTAGGAGTATAAGAGATGATAAAAAAAAATAAGAGGAAGCTCACAATATTTTTCTTCAAATACTTTTATTTTCAGGTTTGGCAAAAGTCTTGTATATTTACATGGCTAAGAGGCTGTTTGTGTTATGAATGCATAACCTGATATATTTTTTTTCCTTCTTTCAGCTACAAAGTCTTCCTCAACCCAAGCACTTCAGATGTTGTCTGCACCACCACAGCAGAAGCACTAGCAATGGGCAAGATCGTCGTGTGTGCCAACCACCCATCCAACGAGTTCTTCAAGCAGTTCCCTAATTGCCGCATGTACGATGACAGCAACGGCTTTGTTTCAGCTGTAAATGAAGCAATGACGGAAGATCCGGCCCCACTGAGCGACGAACAGATGCACGAGCTATCGTGGGAAGCTGCTACCGGACGGTTTTTACACGCTGCAGAACTGGACCAGGCCCCTGCTGCTAGTTCAGCATCGAAGACGCCTTCGAAGAAGTTCGCCTCCATGTCATTTGACATGCAGAAGAGAATCGAAGATGCCTCAGCATTCGTGCATTTTACGGCATCAGGTTTCGAATTGTCTAGGAAGGTGTTTGGCGCCATCCCAGGGACCTTGCATCCCGAGGAAGAACAATGTAAGGAACTTGGGTTACCTTTTGATGCTGGCGAAAAGAGCCCTCAAAGCCTTAAGATGGGATCAATATAGCTAGAGATTTCTCTATTTATTGATTAATAAGCTGTAGAAACTGAAAACTTCAATGCATATATATGGACGCTCAAAATAAAATTAGGTCAAATGGAGAAGATGATCTCAAAAATCTGTCTGTATTAAGGCAAAATGTATTTTTTATTCCATTTACTTCCTTTAGTTTTTGTTTTATTATAAAATATTTTGATGAAAAGAAAAATTATATATATTTATAAAGTATATTATTATGTTTAATCTACAAGAAAATTTATTTAAATAAATACGATAAAAAACACAAAGAAATTATAATATTGATGGACTGTCATATTTCTCTTGATCTTTTATTAGTAATCAAATAACTTAAAATGCTTTAGAAATTTGATTTCTTGTCATTGTGATTTTCTGTCACCATCTAAACAAAATTTAAAAAATTATGTTGTAATTTTATTATTATTATTTTTTTCTTATGGATTTTTTCCTTTAAATTTTTAAGGATCAATATACTCTGACAGAGTAAAGGAAAAATTACAATTAATAAATATTTTACTATTTAGCCGGTAAGCTAAAAAATGAATTCAAGTGATAGGTAGAATTAGTATTACTGGTTTAATAATATGATTTTTGGGAAGTAAAAGTCAATATTTATGTATTTTGGGATATTTTTAATGACATCGCTTTTTCTTATTTATCTGTATTGATGATTTATATTAAAAAAGATAAGTTGATAAATGATACGTCCTTAGATCCAAGTTGTTTGACGGTTTAAAAGCTATTCGATCTTTTTCTGGCAGGTCGAATTGGAGTTGATTCGATCCTTGTACCTTTAACCTAAATCCTATGTAATACAACTAAAAAGAAGAGGTCAGAGGATTTGTGAGACTTATTTTTCGATTTGTCCTCCAATACTCAAATTAGAAATTTTTCTACGATGAGTGAAAGATGTAATGGTGCAAGAGATATGCGTAGATACATGTCATAGAGGATTGAGTGTTTGATATGTCCGATTGGGGGGCGGTTTAAATGTACACCCGACTAAGGGGCATCTTAGCGGTGCACCCGACTGAGGTGTCTTAGAAATGTGCCCGCCTAAGGGGCATCTTAGAAAGAGAGAATTCCGCTCAGAGGGGAGCATCTTGGTAGTATTTTTTTGTGGTTTGTCTTTTTCATGTCGTATCTTCTCTATTGTAGTGAAGGGATATTTATAGTGTTGGCAAGCAGTTTGACCTTTTCTAACCGGTGACAATTATCCAATGAGCTATCTGGATAGATAAGGAAATATCGGTTGGTGACAACTATAGTAAATTTCTTTAGCGGGCAAGAAATGGATTGTAGGTTGTTTTGACTGGGCCACAAGCCTACTCATCCATTTGGGCTATCTGGGTTTGCTAGGATGTTATTTATTTTTGAGCCAATTCTTTATGTTGATAAACCCTCTTCTTGGGCCGGGCTGGTTAAACCCATCACTAACCCTCCATATCGGGAGGTTTGAATTTCAACCTTCCGGTATGTTCACCAGGGTTGTCGGTTGTTCGAACGCATGCTCCAGCTTGATGGGTGTCATATTGCACGCATGCACCACTAATAGTAATATTAAATGCAAAAGGCCTTGAGACCCATGTCGTCTCGGAGTCATGCCAGTCATAAATATTAGCATTGGGAGATATCTGGTTTCCTAGAAGGAGGACTACTGGACGAAGGGCTTTTAGATAGAGGATGTGGCGCCTGAGTGGATGGCCTCATGGATGGAAGGTATAGCACCTGGGTGGAGGGACTTCTCAATGGACGTCATGCTAGCCTCTTAGAGGTAGGGCTTCTTGGATGACGTGCTGGCCTCTTGGAGGGAAGGAATGCTTGCTCTCATAGGAGAGTGGCTGACGGCAGTTGCGTATTTTTCTAAGCCATTTGGAACTTGAAAGATCTTGCTATGGCAAGTGCCTTTATGGTGTGATCTACATAATCGTACCTACTGCATAGATGATGTAGGATCTTAGGTAGGATATCTTGAGAAGATTTGTTAAGCAAGAACAACTGGAGAGTGAGCTTTGAACCTCCATCAGGATGAGTGATATTAGGCAGGTGATGGAGTATAAATATTGGGACGATATCAACCTTTATCAACACATTATTAAGATGGTGATTTTAGGCATTTCCATTTTTATATTCCATCCAATGAATTCTAGCGCTCGAAACAGATCAGATATGTTGCACAGTCCCAGAGATGATGTGGAGTCTTGGGAACCTTTGTCGGAGACCTCACAGCCTCATGACAATTCTCCTTTGGAATAAATATATGTATAATTTTTATCTTGTACTTGTAATATTTTTATAAAGGAACAAAATGACCTCATTAAAATTGTATCTATCTTCTTTCTTTCTTTGTTATTTATACATACATACATACATATACATATATATATATATATATATGCTAGTTGAGCATTATAGACTTAAATGCTAGTCTTTTGAGATGACTTAAGTTGTCGTCCACACGTGGCTTGTGTTTCTCAAACATACCAAAGAGTATCAGAGTTCTAGTGTGTCTGGCTTGAGTTTTTTAGACCATGATCAGTTAATTATGCTATGTTCTTTAATTGAAGGTCTTTACATAAATCATTTGATAATATCTTAATTATTATTAACTCGGCTTTTAATCCTAATTGTTGGGTTCATAGGGAGCCAATGAGGTGGTAGGATCTTAATAGCAATCATTGCCAAGATGGGTTTGAATTTTTAAACTTGCTAGCATGTATAGATATTTAACAATTTTTTATTCTTTTAAAAGTATCAATTTTTCTTTCCGGTTTTTTTATCTCTTTTACCTCTTTTAGTTTACAGCTAGTGCTTGTTTGTTTTGGTTAATTTGTCATCACTCTTTGATACTAGCTTATTACTTGTATAGTTTGGCTAATGCTTTGTTTATTAGATCAAAACATTTATTTCTTTAGTGTCATTTATTCATGTAATGAATTGATAAATAAATTTTTTAAACTATTGAATCATAACTTCAACTGATTTGTTTAAATACTTATTTTAAGACAAGTAAATATGTGATAATCATTTCTAATTATGATCATTATTAATCATATTGTAAAATAATAGTTAATTGATTTATTACTTGAATTATTTACCTGTTGAAGCAGTGAGCCATTAAACTGGTTACTTCACAGCATGACTATTTATTGCCTAGTTTGATGCACTTGCTCCATTTGTTCTGCTGCCTCCTTTATATTTGTGATCATATTTTCCACTCTGTTCTTTCAGCAGAGATGGGGGTGCATTTTCCCTTATATGTGTTTGATTTGGTGAATTTGTGGGATCGTTGTTTTGAATTTTGCCCTGGAACAGACTGTCATCAATTTTCATGTCAGCAGCATTTTTTACTTGACCTGTTTTTCGTTTCATTTCTTTTAAAGTAATGACAAACACTTATTTGATGATCGACCCACTATGTCGGAGGGTATAGTGAGCGACCGAAATGCCTCGGGAGTTGAAAACAAACATAGATTTGGTTGAAATAGAAAAAATAAAAACTCACAAATTTACAATTTCTACCATAAAACATTTTGAAGGTGCAATCTAAACAAGTTTTGAACTGAAACTTGCTAAAAACAAATGACAATTACTTGTAAAAAATCTCAGTTAGCTTTTCAGGGAGTTTCTACAACAACAGAATGTTTCTATAACTTTTATTGCCAAATAAACCCAAAAGTATATTGAATTTTTTTTATTTTGAGTAGGTTTTTTTGGTGACACTGTTCCTACCCTGAATATGTAGCCTCATTACTTTTATGCAACTAGAAAGGGAAAGCTTTGCCTCACATGTCTATTTTTTTTCAATTTAATGATATCAATTTATTGCAATTTCTACACTGCCTATGAAATGGCATCATTAATATTCATCATGGGTACCAAGAAATTTTACCTCATAAAGTTTGTTTCCCTCACTGCTGCATTGAAATATAATAGTGTACTATCGTGCCATAGGATCCATTTTAAATCAATGTTCCAAAATGAAATTTTTACTTTTTTTTCAAAGAGACAAAATGTCTCATTATAAAATGATAAAACATCTTAAATTTCAATTGGATTTTTATACTAATAAAAATGTCAATATCAAAAATTACCATCCATTTCATATGGATTTTCAAAATTTTCTATCGGATACTTTGTGGCTATAAGATCCCATGACTTGGGCGCAAAGATCTATTTTAAAACAATCATTGATAATTGATCACAATCCTCACTTCAAACACATACTCCATCTTCTAAACACAATTTGCTAACAGATTGTGTCAACAATCTCACATCGATATTTTATTCTTATTATTATTACGGTTTCTATTTTTACAATTCAAATTTTATCTTTTGTCATTTGATCTTTTTATTTTTTCATATCACAAAATCCCAAAAATATATTCTCTCTTACAAATTTTTCATCTTTAATCTCCATCTCTTCTTCAATTTCAATTCCCACATCCTGATTTTCTCATCTCCATATCTCATTCTTTCATTGCCAATATGAAAGTAAATGAATCTTTACTTTCCATCTTGAGGGGGATGTTAAAATATATCAATATCAAAGCTGCACCATTGGCATTATGCAACAACAAAATAGGATCAGCAAGTCATGAATCAGCATATCAACAAAAAGGAGTACAACTTTACATCAGTAACTGATGCATCACGTGCCTCAGCATCAATTTCATCAGATTTAGCAAAGCAAAATATGTTATTTCTATTAGTAGCTACAGCAAATGCATCAGAAGCATAAGCAATTCACTTGTTACAACAGATCAACAAGTATATAAATTACTGTCATATAATTTCTATCATAGCAACCCATGCACAGTATAATAACATCAGTTACTGTCATATAAAGTTTATATAGAGTGAATAATCCTATTTGTGTTTTGTTATGCCATCTTATCAGATGCAATCAGCAATCCAAGTGACGATAAAACAACAACAAATGATTGGTTGAATTTGCTATATCTCGGATCAATTACGACTGGTTGGATAGATAATCTAGTGAAGCCAAGGATCTGTTATTTGAAGAAACACAATTTGTGTTTTTATTGTCTCAACTTTATGAACAAATTTAAATTTATTTTTGATACAACTACGTATTTTCTATATATGGTTAGAATTAGTTTATCTAACATTGTATCTAACGGTTGTAATTAGTTTTCAACTACTATATAAGTAGCTAATTTCTTAGATTATAAATCAAGTTTCTAAATTAATAAAATTACAGATATTATTTATATGATATTTTATTATATTCTTTGCTCTTGTTTCCTCTGTTCATGACTGTCCGTCGTCATTTTCAGCTCCTCTGGTTTTCATTATATTCTCTTTATATACTAAAACATTAAATGCAATAGCTTCATGTCCTGTTTTTCATTATTCATTTGTGCACCATGGATATGCTATACTACTGTTGCAGGAGTTTTATTAAATTAGTTCTACTAAACTAAATTCAGAAACTACCTATCATGTACTCCTATAAGGTGTTTGATGAACACTTTTTCCTGAAAGGGTCATGACCTAAATTAGCAATCATGCTCATAGTTATTCAAGTGTGCATTTTATTATTTAACCCATAACTTAAAACATGAACTTCAGCATATTTGTATTGAGATATACAAATCACATTTTGAGATTGTTTGTCACAAAATCGAAAAAATAAATTTAGTTTACCAATTATACTCATTTCAAATTCATATTTTATATATTTAACAAATTCGTAAATATAGTACAGGCAAAACACTATTATCAACATAACATTAAGCAACATGAATGCACCTATTATTAAATTATGGAAAAAGAGTTTTGCCAAACCTAACCCTAATAAAGCCAAGGTTACCAAGATAAGAAATTAAACTCTCATACCAAGCTCTAGATGCTTGCTTAAGACCTTATAGAGCTTTCTCAAGTTTATACGGGTGTTGAAAGAGAATGTTTGAGTTAGTAGATAAAGAGGAAGGCACTTCAAAAGGCATAACTGAGAAAAAGAAAAAAATTTCTCATATTCCTAGGGAAAGTGAAAGTGACCTGTTTTCTAATGAGAGTACACCATTAGTTGGTAATTTATAATATTATCAAATATATAGAAGTCAATGTGGTAGTATTCCACGCCGTTGGTTTTGAGATTGAAGGGAAATCTTTCATGGTTGCTCCGTATGATGATGTTAAGTCCAAAATAGAGCAAAGGCTTTTTATTCTTTTGCAAAAGTTTAATGGATTGGAGTAATGGATGATGAGATAGGCTTAATGGGGTAAAATTAGTTTTGTGATGTAGTAAATCTATTGCCCGGACGAAAGGCCATAAGAAACAAATGGATTTTCAGGGTTAAATGAATGACAAACAATACAATTATCTAATATAAAGTTCACCTTGTGGCAAATAATTTTACCCAAGAGTATGGTATAGAATATGAAGTGACCTTCTCATTGATAGTGAAGTTTGCCTCTATTTGCCTAATTATAACTATTATAGTTAAATTGGACTTGAAATTATTTTAAATAGATATTAAAACAACTTTCTCGAATAGAGAATTAGACAAAAAGATCTATATAGATTAACTAATTGATTTTGTGACAAAAAGACAAGTGCAAAGTATGTAAGCTCAAACATTTCATTTATGCTCGAAATAATCATCTTGATAGTGATATCTTAGATTTTTATTAGATATATAAATTCATGCATGGCAAAAATGAATTTTGACCTGCCTCAATAAAGACTTAAAACTCTTTTTTAAATGAAGATCTTCCAGAGAAGCCAACTCAATAAAGAGAGCAGGATTTGGGTAGAGAAAGCTCTTTGAGCTTCCCTTCATTCAAAAAATCTTGTAAATTACCTTTAATTCATTACCATAGCTATCCATAGTAGAATGGAGTATTTGCCTTATATTCTGGGTGGGTTAATGGGTATAGAACCTATTATATCAGCTGCTAAGTCCAACCAACCTAGGGCCAAATGAATGATGAGATTCAATTGATGCAGAGCCATATAACTTAAGCTCAGAGAAGGAAGAGATAAGAGGGTCCTAAATACATGAAAAGTTAGGCTTCAGGAGAAACTTATCCAAAAATGTGAACAATTCTTTTCTAGGGGAGCCAACAACTGAAACCCCAGTGAACGACAATATTAGTTTAATCCTACCTTATTGATTGATTTTAGACTCGTGTAGCTACAAAATTATAATCTTCCCAATTTATTTTGCATATTGTTGATCTCTTTCTTAGTAGTAGAATATTCTACAAGAGAATTACCTACACAGAATTCTGATGTGTGGTGTATTTGCAAATAAGTGATAAGGGCTCTATTAATTATCAATCCAACTTGTGATTTTTGGTTAGCCAGTGGAGTTCAACAATTATAAGTCATAAAGATAAGTAATAATCCCATTTGATTGCAAAGAGCCCACTAAGGATATCCTTTCATCTCCAAACAATTGTAGCATGGGAAGCAATGGATTAACATACTGAAAAAGACATTTCATCCCAAATTACACAATAATATTTTGACCCCATACAAGATTAACGAAAGTAGTATAAAATTAAATATTTAATACATGTAATGAATATTTATATCTAAATGTCAAAAATAATAATATGCATAAATACAATATAAGATAATTAGCAACACCAAAAAAGGGACGATTTTTTATGACGAAGGAAAAACTCGATACCCATGATAATTGAGAAAAACCCTCCGGGTTTCAACAGCCAGAGAATAAATCCACTATGAAAATTAACTTACAGATCAGGTGATACAGACGCGCTAATCTAATCGACTTACTCCCATTTTGTGATCCCTACCAAGGAACTCTTTGGATTTGCCCGAGACAACGGAACCGAACGCCTTCTGGTCTTCACGTCGATCTTCTCTCACTAACCACTTGAAAAACCAAATGCCACTGGAACCCCATCTTTCACGGCACCGACGTAGTCACGAGGGTTACAAGACAAAAAGGGATGTAAATGGGAGACCACAATGAGAAGAGAGAACTTTTTCAATGGAGTATGAGTGTTAGTCTCAAGTTTTCTCAACAATGAAGTATAAGAAAGATGACTTTACAATAGAGAAAAGCTCCTCAAAATTCTGTTGGTCAAGTTAGGGTTTCAAAAAATGTAAGACATATATATATATATATGGAGCTAAAAATAATTTCAAAAATAAAGAGCCGTTAGACACACGGGCCCCGCGCCGCTCGAGCACCCAACTCGCAAAAAGGTGCTCGAGCCCTATTCAGGTGCTCATCGAGCACTCAGTGCGCAAAACGGAGCTCAAGCCCGATTTGGGCACTCATCGAGCGCCCGGCACGGGAGGTGCACCTGGCTTGCGCCTTGAGCCCGGAACGGTGAGAAAAACATGATGCGGGGCGGTGAGAAACGCCGGGAACACTGGAATTGGATGATGACGATTTTCAGGCATGAAATGTATGAAAAGGCCGATACGTTGTCGCAGTGTCCGAAAGCGCTGACAAGAGACCAAGTAAATAACCCGACACGGTCACAAAATATGCCAATTAAAAATATGCCTAACAATCTCCCACTTTGACAATTCCGTGACAAAACCCAAACAAAAAATATAAAAAAAATACAAGACAATTACGGGATTAGATACCACCGATATAGAACCCGTATACATAAAAATCTACTCCTAGTAAAAGAAACACATAGACATAATAAAATTTAAGACGCATTGAGACAATTGATACAATACAATGAATTACAAAAATCCAAACTTCAAAAGTGGCCACCTACTGTGCACCAGGGAAGAACTGCTATTCCTGGACAAACACAATTAGTACAAAAATAGCAAAAACACAATAGTAGGAGATAACTACACATAAGCAAAAAACAAGGACAAAAAGAAAACTCCCCCTATCAAGAATAACCTCCCCCTATCTCCCCCTCAAGCCACATAGTGAGATATTTTTCTATGGTAGAGATCTACTCCGCCTTTTTGTCACGAATAATCAAAAAGTAATAGAGCTCACTTTTCTTGATCCACAATTTCTTACCACATTTTATGGCGTTGCTTAAATTCATCACTTGATCATTTAGATGTTGGATGTGGTGAATGAGATGTTCTATCTTAAAGTTTTGCCGAGACTTATTTTGTCGTAATGATATGGGGTAATGGGGACGAATATGGCCAATAATTCCACATCTATGGCACGTTGGAACAAATTTGGCATAGCTATCAGAAGAGTACATTTGCTTCCTTGTGGAATTAAGATGAAACTTTTTTATACTCGTTTTAAAGTTTGATAGTTTTGGATATTAAATATCCTTCTTTCTACAACAAAATGACACTTGGTACATGAAAATTGAACGAGGGATTGTTTTGTCTAAAAGGAACTGGGTTGGACAAATATAGTTTTAGAATTAACTCCGAATTTTAAAAAATATTTTCAAAATAACCCAACCCCTTGATTTTATTTTCTCTTATTTTTTCCAAATTGAACATATGGTCCAATTTTTTAAACCCATTTGAAAATTATTTCAAGTCATTTCGAACAGCCTCTAAATCAGATTTAAGAGTTGTGATTTGTTCAGTAAAAGAACTTTTCAAGTTCTCAACTTCTTGAACTTTTGTATCTAATGCAGATTTTAGAACTAATTTTTCTTTTTCTATTTTAATCAGTTTGTGCTTGAGTAATACATTCGTTTTCTTAATTTGAAGGTATTCTTTAAATAATTTGTTATAAGCATCTTGAAGGTCATACAGATTAGATTTTAACTTGTTCTCAGAGTTATCGGATAGCTTAAAATTTTTCTCTAAGGGATCATCATTTTCACACGTTGAGATCATACAGGTCATATACTTAACAGGGCCATCTTTAGAGCATTTTTCAACATTTTCTTCTTTGTCACCACTTAAGGTCACATTAGCTTTGTAGGCTTGACCTTATTGGCGTTTAAGGTTTGGACATTCGATACGATAATGACCAAAACCTTGACACTCGTGGCATTTAACATTTTGGATACTTTAAGATTTAAATTCACGTTTTGGACATTAGATTTTGTATCAAGTTTTCCGTTCCTTTAAATCCACACTTGGTAAGTCGAAAATGAAGATTTTTTTCTTCAAAATTTTTTAAAATTTTTAACAAATGTAATAAAATTATCCATCTTTTCGACTCCTCTTTAAGAGAAATGATCTCTCTCTTCCCTAACGGATTTTAGGGCAATTGATTTTTTACTTCCATAACTGTGAAAGTATGTACTCATAAGTTTGAAGGATCCTACATGTTCTTCGATTTTCATTTTATCAAGGTCTTTACTTTCTTTGATAGCGGTGACCTTACATCTAAACCGTTCAGTGATCTAAGAACTTTTCTAACAATTCTATTTTTAGGGATTCATTCTCCTAAGTTAAACGTGAAATTCACAATATCATTTAATTGTATATAGAACTCATCGAACGTTTCATCATCTTTCATACAAATTTCTTTTTAATTTGGCACTCCGTCCAAACATTTATAATTTTGAAAGTTTTTACAAGTTTAGTTCCTTTAAAAGTTATTTCAAGTATTTTCTTGAACTCGTCTTTTGTTGATAAACATAGATATGTGTTTCAACTCTTGAGAGATACGATCATAAAAATAGCATGTAAATGGCATTTATGAAGGAAGTATTTACGCATCAAGTTCTTTTGGGACTTTTGACCACAAAGATAACTTTTAGTTCATCACCACTTTTGCCTTGAGTCTACTTACGGTGGCTAGCCCACACACGCTCATTCATAGATTTGAGAAAGGTTCTCATCCTCAAGAACCTTCCAATAGGTAACATGCTCCCATCAAAGAAGGAAGGTACACGGAGGCAATCCAGATGGGATATATATATATGACATGATAGGCCGACCTTCGAGGTAAGTCTTTGATATCCAATTAAAATGACCATTTAGGTCCAAAATCGCGGCAATAAATATTTTGACCCTCATAATAAATTACATGATAGGTCGATCTTCGGTTAAATATTTAATATCCCTCGAGATGGGATATTTATTTTAAATGATACAACCTTCGGGTGGCACGAGTATAAAAATAAAGTAATAATAATAATTAAAAGATAAGTTTTTGGTGGACGAATGAAAAACTTGATCATTCCTTTCCGCTAATAGGGAAAAATCCAATAGGCTTTGAAATTGTTAAGAAGAAATAAAAGATAAAAATTAACTTACAGCTCAAAAGATGATAAAGAATCGCTAATCTGAGAAAATACTGACAATGTGATCCTTACCAAGGATTGTTATTGGATTTTACCATGCATCAATGGAGTTTATAGTTATTGTCTTCACGTAAATATTCCCTCTTTATAAACTTGAGATTTAATATCGTTTGATTAAACATTCACGCCACCGATGTTATATCATGAAGGTTAAACGATAAAAATTTTGATATAAATAGGTAAACTACAATGAGAAGAAAAAACTTTGTCAATGGAGCACCCCGTTCAAATAAAGTTTTAGAACTCAACAATGGAGTATAAGAAAGATGGCTTTGCAAGAGATTAGAGCTTCTCAAAAGGATTATTAGAAGACCTTGGGTTTTTTGAAAAATATAAGAATGATATGGACTTCTATGGTTAAATATTTTTGCAAAAATAAAGAGCCATTAATATTTTGGAATGAATATGAATGCTTCCGTCGAATGTTAGAATAACTTCCGCTATACTTATCATGGCAAAAGTATACGCCCCTGAGCGCCCGGCATCGCAAAAAGTGCTTGAGCCCTTGCACACTCATCTGGTTTACTTCGGGTTTTCAATTGCTCAAGCCCGATTTGATGTGCTCATTGAGGACAAAAAAAAAGGCGTGCCGCTCCGTCACACGCTTTGAGCCCGGGATGGTGAGAAAAACATGATGTGGGACGATGAGAAATGCCGGGAACACTAGAATTGGATGATGACGATCTTCAAGTATGAAATGGATGAAAATCTTCCGGTTAATATGTTGTCGCAGTGTCCAAAAGCATCGACAAGAGATCGAGTAAACAACCCGACACGGTCACAGAATATGCCAACTAAAAATATGCCTAACAATCTCCCACTTTGACAATTTCACACAAAACCCATCAAAAAATAAAAAAATATAAGAGAATTTGAAAAAAAGTATTCTTGAGAACCATTTGATATAAAATCTACTTCAATGAAGAAACACATAAGCATAATAAAATACAAGACGCCATGAGACAATTGACATAGTACAATGAATTACAAAAATCCAAACTTTTATTGGCCATATCCTTATACACACCATTCAACATTATTCCTAGACAGACATGGTTAGCGCAGAAATAGCAAAAATACAATAATAGGAGGTAACTACACATAAGCAAAAAAGAAGGACAAAACGAAAACTCTCTTTATTAAGAATAACCTCCCCCTATCTCCCCCTCAAACCACATAGTGAGACATTTTTCTATGGTAGAGGTTTACTCCCCCTTTTTGTCACGAATGACCAAAGGGTACTAGAACTTACTCTTCTTGATCCACAATTTCTTACCACATTTTATGGCGTTGTTTAAATTCATCACTTGATCATTCAGATATTGGATGTGGTGAATGAGATATTCTATCTTAAAGCTTTGCCAATACTTATTTTGTCGTAATGATACGGGGTAGTGGGGACGAATATAGCTAATAATTCAACATCTATGGCACGTTGGAACAAATTTTCCATAGCCATCAGAAGGGTACATTTGCTTCCTGGTGGAATTAGGATGAAACTTTTTCATACTCGTTAAATTTTGATAGTTTTGGATATTAGTATCCTTCTTTGGCAAACCGCTGGACACTTTGTCAATATGAGCAGATGAGGGATTGTTTTGTCTAGGGAGGGACGTGGGTTGGACAAATACAGTTTTAGAATTATCAGTGAATTTTAAATTATTTTAAGAATAATCCAACCCGATTTTATTTCCTCTTATTTTTTCCAAACTGAGTATATGGTCCAATTTTTTAAACCCATTTGAAAATTATTTCAAATCATTTCGAACAACCTCTAAATCAGATTCAAGAATTGTGATTTGTTCAATAAAAGAACTTTTCAAATTCTCAACTTCTTGAACTTTTGTGTCTAACTTGGATTTTAGAACTAATTTTTCTTTTTCCATTTTAATTAGTTTGTAATTGAGTGACACATTCGTTTCCTTAATTTGAAGGTATTCTTTAAATAATTTGTCACAAGTATCTTGAAGGTCATATAGATTAGATTCTGACTCATTCCCAGAATCATCGGATAGCTTAAGACTTACCTTTAAGGGATCATCATTTTCACACATTGTGATCATAAAGGCCGTAAACTTAACAGGGTCATCTTCAGAGCATTTTTCAACATCTTCTTTTTCGTCATCACTCAAGGTCACATTAACTTTATAAGCTTGACCTTGTTGGCATTTAAGGTTTGGACATTCGACACGATAATGACCAAAACCTTTACACTGTGGCATTGAACACTTTGGGTACCTTTAGATTTAGATTATTTAAATTCACGTCGGCCTTTCGTATTAGATTTTAGAGTTCGTTTTAAATCCACACTTAGTAAGTCAGATGAAGATTTATTTTTCTTCAAAAATTTTTTAAAATTTTTAACAAATGTAGTAAAATCATCATTGCTATTCGACTCTTTATCAGAGTCACGATCTCTCTCTTCCCTAACGGATTTTAGGGCAATTGATTTTTTGCTTCCTTAACTCTGAAAGTGTGTGCTCATAAGTTTGGATTGATCATACATGATCTCTGATCTTCATTTTATCAAAGTCTTTACTTTCTTAGATAGCGATGACCGTAAGTCTAAACCGTTCAATGAGTGATTCAAGAACTTTTCTAACAATTCTATTTTTAGGGATTTGTTCTCCTAAATTAAACGTAAAATTCACAATATCATTTAATTTTACATAAAACTCATCAAACGTTTCATTATCTTTCATACGGATTTCTTCAAATCTGGTCGTTAGCATTTATATTTTTAAATTTTTTACAAGTTTGGTTCCTTCATGAGTTATTTCAAGTATTTTTCATGCGTCTTTTACAGTCTCACACATATATATGCGTTTGAACTCTTCAAGAAATACGACCATAAAAATACAATATAATCCCTTACTATTCCAATTGCATGCATAAAATTCTTCTTTTGACCACAAAGACAGAATTTTTGGTTCATCACCACTTTTGGGTTGGTCCACCCAATTTGGGTGTTAGTCTACACACAATTATCCATAGATTTGAGGAAGGCTCTCATCCGAACCTTCCAATAGACATAGTTGCTCCTATTAAAGAAAGGAGGTATGGAGAGCAATCCACTCGTATACATGTAGATCGGGGGTCGCAAATCGAGATAAGTCTTTGATACCATTTGAAATGACTGTTTCAGTCCCAAATCGCACAATAAATATTTTGACCCTCATAATAAATTAGTGGAAGTAGTACAAAATTAAATATTTAATATACGTAAAGAATATTTATTTTTAGATGATACAAGCGATACGAGTATAAAAATAAAGTAATAATAATAATAAAAAGATAAGCTTTTTGGTGACGAATGAAAAACTTGATACCTTTGCTAATTGAGAAAAATCCTATGGGTTTCAATGGCCAAGGAAGAAATGCACTATAAAAATCAACTTACAAATTGAGTGATAATGATGTGCTAACTTAGCCGACTTACTCCCGTTTTGTGATCCCTACCAAAAAACTCATTGGATTTGTCCACGACAATAGAACCGGACACCTTTTGATCTTTACGTAAATCTTCCCTCTCGAGCCACTTGAATTGCCGAACTCACTGGATCCCAATATTTACGCCACCGACGTAGTCACGAAGGTTACACAATAAAAGGAGATGTAAATAGGAGACTACGATGAGAAGCAAAAACTTTGTCAATGGAGCGCGAGCGTTCGTATCAAGTTTTCTCAACAATGGAGTATAAGAAAGATGGCTCTGCAAGATAGAAAAGATCCTCAAAATTCTGCTGGAAGAGTTTGGGTTTCAAAAAATATAAGATATATAAATATATATGGAGCCAAAAATAATTGCAAAAATAAAGAGCCATTAGACACACGAGCGTTGCGCCGCTTGAGCACTGGTCGAGCACTCGGCGGGCGCTGGCTAGGGCACGGGGCAAAGACCCCACGCCGCTCGAGCGCCCGACTCGCAAAAAGGCGCTCGAGCCCTATTTGGGCACTCATCTAGTGCTCGGTGCACAAAACGGAGCTCAAGCCCGATTCGGGTGCTCATCGAGGGCTAGGCACCAGAGGCGTGCCTGGCTTGCGCCTTGAGCCCGGGATGGTGAGAAAAACATGATGTGGGACGATGAGAAACGCCGGGAACACTGGAATTGGATGATGAAGATCTTCAGATATGAAATGGATGAAAATCTTCCAGGCCGATATGTTATTGCAGTGTCCAAAAGCATCGACAAGAGACCAAGAAAATAACCCGACACGGTCACGGAATATGCTAACTAAAAATATGCCTAACACATACCCTTGGGTTATTTCACATGCACTACATCTTAAAGATGTGATTTGAAAAAAAAAAAAAGTATTCTTGACATCCATTTGATATGATTCGAAACTAATGATGCAAGCAATTGATAATAAAATTCTTGTAGATTTAAATCTAGCCATCGGGGCACTAGTCTCATCAAAATCCTATCCTTTATTATGAGTATATCCTTGGGCTACCATTCAACATTATTCCTAGTAATGATAGCATTTTCATCATACTTATTCATTAAAATCTGCTTAGTACCAATAAATTAGTGTTTTAGAACTAAGGACCAAATACCATGCATCATTACTAGCGAATTGGTTATCATGCATGTCATTGATCCAACGTTCATCATTGAGAGCCTCTTCTACCATCTTGCGCTCAATGTGGGAGATATAGCAAATGACGGCCAGTTGATTCAAAACTCTTCTATGCAATCTCATTCAATTATCTAAGTCTCCTATAATATTTATCTTTAGAATGATTCAGTTTGATTCTAAATAAGGAATCCTTATAAAAGTAGGCTTTCACTTTCTTGAGAAATTCTCAATTTAGTACTAGGCTTCTTTCTAGGTTCCATAAACATAGCTCACATACACCTTTTTTTTTTTTTTTTGTGTCTCAAGATTATTCTGCACCTTTTTTCTCAATATCTTACCATGCACCCAGTCTTCACTTTCCTTCTTCATATATTCTCTTTTGCTGTCTATCTTAATATCCCTCATAATATCTTGGGAAGATATGTTTTGTCTTGTGTTAGATATCGAATTGCAAAACTCAATATTTTGTTCTCTCCGTAATTAGTTTTGTCATCTTGCTATGTTTCCTTTTGCAACTTACACAATATTTTTGTTTCATAAAACATTTGATATCTATACACATTTTTTAAAATAATGTTGTAGAGATTTTCTACTACAAAATAAAACCTCAAGGAACAAATGGAAACAATTTGTCCACATAGGTTAGATTTTTTATGGTCTAGATCTTGGGATAGTTTCTTTCTGTGAAGTTTAAAATGCCAACCCTTAAGCCATGTGAAGAAAATGTAAATCAAGTGAACCACATATATTATTTACATACCTAGCTTGGATTTTAGGGCCCAAGGGACACTATACTCTGCTAGTATTTTCCTTTAATGCAAAATAGGCATGCTCAAACCCGATTCTA
Organism: Nepenthes gracilis; assembly: GCA_033239525.1. NCBI lineage: Eukaryota > Viridiplantae > Streptophyta > Magnoliopsida > Caryophyllales > Nepenthaceae > Nepenthes > Nepenthes gracilis. The sequence continues at coordinate 8,186,098 of BSYO01000035.1, read as the reverse complement.
TCGACTGAATTTGAACTCAATATGGTCATTTTTTTACCTATCCTTTAGCTTCCTAACTCATTTTGTTTCCACCAGAAGAAATGATAGGTACCCTTGGCATTTGACTAGCATCAAACATGTCCCATTTTAGAGCTTAGAGAATTATCTAGCCCATTTCAATGCCATAACTTGGATATCCCAAACCTTATGGACAATGTGAAGTTGAACTCCATTATTGCAGTCCTATAATCTGAAATATTTTTTATCAAATTGGTATAAGAGTATCCACACATTTTCATGGAATTGGAAACTGTTATGCCTTTAATGACAAAATGCAGTTGAAAGTGTCTAGTTGCATTGATAATGAGGCTAGGTTTAATGTCATTGCCGAGGAAGCCAACAAGAAAAGTGAATCACATAAGAAATACTTTAGGCCTCAACCTAGCTGTCATGGCATTGGAAAGAAAAGGCAAAACCAATCAACAGAGGTAAACATAACCAGAGGCTACACAACAATGAGCCCAACTCACGGCAACACCTTGGCTAGCATCCTCATCTATCATTAAAGACTCAAGCAAACATTATGAAGTAAATCTAAGACAAAACATTCCTAAAATGACTAAAGTAGTTAAGAATCTATGGGCCAACACTAGAAAGTTACTATCAGTACTCTCTAAGCCTTAAATATAATACCTTAATATTGTTTGGCCAAATAATTTGGATGAAAATGTAGTATTAATCTAAGAAAAATGTATTATTTGTAAATGTATTGACATCATTGAAGAGTCATTAATATGTAATTATGTTAGACTAAAAAATTATTCGATTATTCAATAAATCCCTATGCCTATCTTAATTTTTTAATTGTCTCTTCAACATGGTTGGGGTTCCTTTTTACAGTGTAAAAATCAAGGCATTCAAATAATATTTTTATTCTTTATAATTTTTTGATATAGCCCATGCACTGTCTACATTTAGTAACAACATAATTGTAAAAACCCATATCAAACACAATAATTAAAAGTAATATCATAAATTTAAAAATTACATACAATTGTTATCATTGTAAGTAATGCCACATCCGGCTCATTGTTTTGATGAATTATTTAACAACTAAATTCCATTATTCAAAAAATATATACATAGATAAAATGCAAAAATAAAAATAAAAATAAAAATAAGAATAAAAATATTAGAGAGTGTTGCATGTCGTCCTGTTGAAATATGAAAAGAGAATGAAGAAAAACTTTTTTATATTTTTTTGTTTCTATAAAACTGTACAATGGATCATTATTTTATAAGAGGGTGAGACAATCTAAATTTAAAAATTATAATAATTATTATATAAATTATCTAAATTAAAAAATATCAATCATTTAATTTAGAAGGAATATTATATATGTATCCTAATATATACAAGTAACTTAAATTAGAAGTTAATGATATTCTAATTTAGGAAGAATATAATATTATTAATAATAAAAAATATTATATCCTTAATATCCTTAACATACCTCTTTAAATATAAGATGGTTTAAAACAGGCCAACTTGAGTTTGTAAATTGGAACAATGTGGTGAATAGACAATTGAGCTTTTGTGAAAGACCCACTAAATCACAAGTGTGAGTCTTATAAAGAGTATCAAACTCTTTGATTATAGCTTAATGCTAGAGAAAATAAGAGTCTACTTTATCATAACTGTGTAACTCATAAAAAATAACAAGTGTAGAAGAAAAGTGATAATCACAAAGATGAGGAGAAGAATGACATATTTGACTGGAACAACGAATATTTGCAATGGGGGATGACAAAGAGGGTATGGTTATGATGTTGGCGCATCAGACCATCCAAATTCATTAATAGCATTTGAGCTCAATAGACTTGCATTAGTTAAAAATTCTAGAAAAGGATCGTTGGTTAGATCAGTAAAAATCCAATAAGAAGGAGAACAGCCTAAAAGAAAGGAAGTAATATCAGTAAAGTTTTTGTATTTCTAGAACTAAACATTCTTAAAAATATGAAGATACTTGACTATAGAATTGTAATATGAATAGCTTTTATATTCAATATCATAATCAAGAAAGTAATAAAGTTGAGAGTGAGGTTTAAGTTTGGTATACTCATAGTAGGCATAACTAAAAATTTTGTGAATTGAATAATTGAATACTTTTTTTATAAAGACACTCATATGAAATTTGGATTAAAATAGTAAAAGATAAAACTCAATTAATAATATAGACAACTATAAGTGTAGCCTCCCTCCAAAGAGACTTAGAAAAAGAAATACAGATGAGAAGAATACTAATAGTGTCAATAATGCAATGATATTTATATTTAGCAAGATCATTTAGTTAGAAAGTATAAGGATATGAGCAATTATTCATAATACATGTTTGTTGAAATTCATCCAAAAAGAGGTAAAATAATATTTTAGAGTATTATTGAAATAGAAGACTTTAATTGTGTACTTAAAGTAAGTTTTTATCTTTTTTTAAAAGCTACAAAATGTATTGAAGAGATCAAAGTGATTTTTTAGAAGATATGTCCATATATAACTAGAATAATCATCTACAAAGAAAATAAAGTAACATAATAGACCAAATTAAAGGATACAGAAGCCAAATAGTTGCTTTTATTATAATCTAAGGCCAATTGTTTGCCTAAATGACAAGATAAACTCTAATATCATAGTATTTTGACTCAACTTTATTTCACTTTTGACCTAATAGGTTATTAATATGAATAATCAATGAGATATTAATATGGATGAGTCTAAGCTAAATTCAAGTTAAGACTAGTCAAATTCTACTTATGGAAACTTGGAGGAGTATTTTAGTAATTTTTTGTCAAAACTTAACATTAATGCTTTAGAATATTTATTAGAACCCTTATGACTTTAATATATGTTGTATGCAATTAAAGTTGTGATTTTATTAGATTTTAGTTCATCCTCTACTTACCCATCATTTTTAATTATTTTGACATCATCAAGTGTAAATATAACTTGATCTTATTAGAAAATATGTAATCTTTCTATTTTGTAAACTTTGTATTTTTAGACATTTGTATTTTAGGTCATATATATTTTGTTTCTTCCTTTGTAATATTGTATAATTATTTTAGGATATTAGAGATTTATTTCTTTTTTTGTTATTTTGTTTTCCTTCGTTATAAGTGGCGGCATCCCACCATCCCTGTACACAATGTAATTTTCAGATGCATTAATGAAGGGCAGAGCTTCGCCTCTTTTCAACGTTCGCAATTGATTTTCTCCCTTCCAAAATCGTCTTCCTTCTTCATCCTCTCCATTCTCCATTCTAGTCTCGTTTCTTACATGGTATCAAAGTCATGGCGTCCCACCACACCGAACACACATTCAGCCATAACAGCCCAGATCTCGACTGCTCACAAACCCTTCGATTCCAAAACCTTTCAGATCTAACCAACCCTTTTTGACTAGAAGCCGGTGATAGTCCGGTAATCACTTTAGTCGCCAATTTGCTTACCGTCGACAACTATTCTACTTGGTCGAGAACCATGCATCGAGCCTTGAGGGATAAAAACAAATTCTAGTTTATTGACAGTACTGTTCCTAAACCCATCGATTCTACCAACCTCCTCTTTGAAGCCTTGGGATGATGCAATGACATGGTGGTTTCCTGAATTCAGAACTCCATCAGTCCATCCATTAAATCCAATGTTGCTTTCATTGATAATGCTTCCGAAATCTGGAAGGAATTACGAGACCGGTTCACCCAACAAAATGGACCACGCATTTTTCAACTCAAGAAATTTCTGGTAGCCCTCTTGTAAAAGCAAGATTCGATAAGTGTATATTATGGTAAATTAAAAATAATCTGGGATGAACTTCTTATATACGACCCTCTCCAAGATTGTAATTGCGGTAAACTCAAAGTACTCATCGAGCACTATCAGCAAGATTGTGTCATCCAGTTTTTAATGGGTTTCAATGACTCATATATTAATGTGCGAGATCAGATAATGTTGATGGACCCTCTTCCCTCCGTCAACTAGGTCTTCTCCATCGTTCAACAGCAAGAATAGTAACATCAAATGTTGTTTGTTGTGCATCCTTCAGAAACGTTGGCTCTAGCTGCAAAACGAACGACTAATAACCCTAAAAACACCGTGAGAAATAACCAAATGCCCAAAAAGGACAAACCTTTTTGTGTTCACTGCCGTGTTTCAGGACACACGTTACAGCAATGTTTCAAAATTAGGAATACTGAGATTCCCACATGTGCTCATTGTCATAAACCTGGACATGTCATTGATAAATGTTATCAACTTCACGGTTTTCCTCCCAACCACAAATTGCATGGTAAGTCTGTGACCACAACCCTTTTGGCTGATCACTCGAGTTTCACTACCATGTCTAACCATGAAGCTAATGAGGATGATAGGGTTGCATTGATGAAAGGACAGTTCCAGCAACTCATGAATTTGCTTCAATCTAAAGACCCTGCTGCAGTGCCTTCTCTTCAAACAGGTAAACAGAATTCAACCCCTTTTGATTTGCTTCAAGTGCAACCCAAGGCGGCTGGTAAGAATGATACTAATTTCTGCTCTATCTTTTCCCCTCACAATAGGAAGCAAATTTGGATCCTTAATACAAGGGCCACTGATCACATGATCTGCGACCCTCTTTATACCTTCATAAGGGGACAATACTTTCCTGCTCTGTTAGACTTCCTGATGGAAGTAAAGCCCATACTTCTCATATTGTGACTGTTAAATTGACCGACAGAATCACGTTACCAAATGTATTATGTGTCCCTTCATTTACTTTTAATCTGATTTTTGTGAAGCAACTTGCTGATGTTCTCAATTACAGTTTATTTTTTCTTCTCGACATTTGCGTAATTCAAGACCTTACCTCCTGGATAACGATTGGGATGGGTGAAGAAAAAATAGTTTATATTATTTGACGAATAATGAAGTCCAGCCAAATACCTTGATTGTTCTTCTCTCAAAATACTCCAGTCATGTCGCGAAGCCTTTTGCTAATTTCCTTAACTTTGTCTTATCGCCAGTAGACTTATGGCATTATCGATTAGGACACATTTCACATTCTAGGCTCAAATTAATAAGTGATCCCCTTGTAAAAGGACCAGTGCATTCTATTAATGATAATTCATGTTCTATTTGTTACATGGCTAAACAACATCGCCTTCTCTTTTCTCCAAGAAGCCATAAGTCACACACCTTATTCGACGTGGTGCATTGTGACTTGTGGGGATCTTGTTCTGAAATTTTTTATGATGGATATAAATATTTCTTGACCATTGCTGATATTTTTCCCGAAGTACCTAAATTTATCTTCAAAAATAAAAATCAAATACAAAATTGTGCTTGAAAGCCTTTTACAATCTGGTTGTCACACAATTTAACGCAAAAATTAAATGGAGTGGCCAGGAAAAAGAACAGGAAATATACAAGTAAAAGAAATATACAAGTAAAATAATAAATTTTCTGTATTATATTATTATAATATATGTAAATTTGTTTTATTATGTTATATATATATATATATATATATATATATATATATATATAAATATAAAACAAAAAATAATATAATATAATAAAACTAAAATAATAAGATGATATTAGTTTTATTGTATTATATATATTATATTTGATGATCATTAGTATGATTTAATATCTGAATTTAAATTTATTATTTTATTATAATTTAATATTATATGTTCAGATTAATGCAGATATTAAATCAATATCAATATAATGATATAGTTTGGTAGCTTCCAAAGTAGTCAGATTATATTATTTTATAGATATTAAATCATAAAATAAAAAATTAATATAATTATATCATATATTAATTTAATTATTTCATAAATTTAAAGTATTATAATTTTTTCATTAGTGAATATTATGGTAGGTTTAAAGGAGTACCAACTTCTACGTGATTGATTAATTAAATAAAATAATTAATAAATATCAATTACTTTAAATAGGATCCTGTATACCCAAAAGTAACAGACTTGTTTAAATTTAAGAACATTATTAATTATTTTTATAATTAATTAAAAATTATTATAATAGTCAATTAGTGTGTTATAATTATACCCAAAGGTGAATTATAATAATACTGTTTATATTTTGTGTTCCTTCTAATTTTTAATTCAAAGATTAATGTTAAATATGTGAATTTATTACAATATTTGTTCCGATTTTGTTACATTGTCACACTTCTTCTATTTTAATATTTTATGAAACTAATTTTTCGATTGGCGTGAATAAATTTAGTTTCATCTCGATGTATTGGATCTTGATATTATATTACAATCGGAGATATTCATTGTTATTATTGGTTTAAGCAGTGAGGAGAAAAAGTCTTATTTTAGAGTATAGAAAAATCGAATAGGATATATATGATATTTATAAGAATGACTAAGACGAATAATATTAAATCTACACTTTTTAAAATTAAAAACACTAAAAATTTATTAAAAATTATGAAAAATTATTTTCGGTCTGTGGATTAGTGTCTTGCTGGAACGTTGATGGCAAAACTTGCCATCATAAAATTTGATGATATTCAAGGAATATATGAGCACATACTTGAAATGACCAATTCAACTGTTAAATTGAAAACCTTTGGTATGGATGTGAATGAATCATTTATTGTTTAATTTATAATGAATTCTTTTCCACCTTAGTATAGGTATTTTTAAATTTATTATAACATTATTAAAGATAAATGAAATGTCAATAAATTAAAAAGTATATTGGTCCAAGAGGAGACAAAACTTAAACAATAAGAAATTTATTTAACAAATTTACTGAGTTATGGTGGTAAGAAAAAAAGAAGAAAAAGAGAGAGAGTATTAAAGTTGGACTATTAAAAGAAAAGTAACCACATTTTGGTATAGGAACTCAAACGAAGGGAAGCAATACGAGATGTTACTTTTGTAAAAAAGAGAAACAATTTTAGAAAAATAGATATAAAAAAATGCTTAATTAGAACAAAAAGGTAAGCTTTTGACTTATATTTATTTTGAATCAAATTTAATTAAAATTTCTTTTAATACCTGGTGGTTCAATTTGGGCTTTAATATTCATGTTTCTAAATCAATGTAAAAATTTCTTATAACCCAAACCCTAAACCAAAATAAAAATTTTATTATCTTAGAAAATAATGTCAAAGTTTCTATTTCTACTAAATTTTTTATTTATTTCTTGATATTGGATTGTATTTAAATTTATTCAAAATATTATATGTACCTTTAATTTTCAAAAATCTCATTTCCATCTTCAAACTAGATATTTAATGTTACTCTTTAAAGTTTAAAAATAAAAGAGTAAATATACACAAAAATAGAGCCTTCCTTAGTTCAGAAACTCTTTTTGATAACCTATACAAAATAAACCTTGATCAAAATTTTATTGAGATTCTGATAACTCTACATCATAATGTAGGAATAAAACGTAATCAAATGGATAAGAACTCTTCTTTCTTGTGATATAAAAGATAAGGTCATACATTTGAAGATCATATGAAATGATTTGTGAAAAAAGGAATCTTATTTAATCTTAATTTCTTTGATTTTGCTATATGTGTGAATAGTATTAAGAAAAAAATAAACTAAACATACAAAGAATGGTATTACAAGAAGTACAGAATTTTTAGAAATTATCCATATAGACATTTGTGAGCCTTTTGACTCTCCGTCTTTAGGATGAGAAAAATATTTTATCACATTTATCGATAATTTTTTAAATTATTATTATTTTTATTTATTGTATGAAAAGTCTCATACTGTAAATATTTTAGAAATATATATAATTGAGACTAAAAAGCAATTAAATAAAAATATAAAAGTTATTGGATTTGATAAATGTGGTAAATATTACTGTAAAAATGACGAATCAGGACTATTTTGGGCCTTTTACTAAGCTATTAGAAAAGTATAGCATACGTGTGCAATAAATTATGTCAGAGATGCCATAGCAGACAGGTGTTGCCGAACAACATAATTGTACATTAACGAATATAATTAGGTGTATATATTGAATAATTTTTTTTACTCAAATTTTTATAAATGAAAACCCTTAAAACTACTATTTATATTCTTAATCAAGTTTTTAATAAAGTGATTCCAAAAATTTTTTTGAGTTATGAATTGAAAGGAAACCAAGTATTCAACAACTACATATTTGGGGGTATCTAGTAGGGGTTAGAATGTATAATCCATAAGAAAAAAATTAGATTTCAGAATTATTAATGGATATTTTATTAGTTATTCAAAGAAATTTAAGTGGTATGGGTTTTACTATCTTTACCATAATATAAGAATAATGAAAATTAAAAATACCAAATTCCTTAAGAATTGTGAAATTAGTGGGAGTGATATTCTACAAAATATGAAGATGAAGAAAATTAGGGTACAAGTTTCTATATCCATAATTTTTAAATAAATTATTATTCTGATTATTATTGAATAACAAATTGATGATTCTATTCTCCATAATGAGAATGTCACCGTTAAATGAAATATAGAATAACCACAAGAAATAATATTAAGAAAAATTTATAGAAAAAGGAGATCTGCTATTTTAAATGACTATCTAATTTTTTTTACAAGAATCTGAATATGATATATGAATATATGATGATTGGTTTCTTTGTATCAAATTATAGAAAGAAATAATTTTTTTAAATGGATTGATATCATAAAAGTTGAGTTAAAATTAATAACACATAATAAAATCTAAGATCTCGTCAAATTGTCTGATGGCTGTAGAATAGTTGGTTATAAATTTGTATTTAAAATCAAACGTGACTCTAAAAATAATATCGAATGGTGTAAAGTTAGGCTTGTGGTCAAAGGTTATGCTCAAAGCGATGGCATTAATTATAAGGAAATATTCCTTTCAATTTCGAATAAGGACTCCTTAAAAATCATAATACTATTGATGAAACATTATTACTTGAAATGGTATCAAATAGATGTTTAGATTACTTTTCTCAATGGAAGTTTAGATGAAGAAGTTTACATGGAGCAACTTGAAGGATTTTTAGTCAAAGGATAATAGAACTTGGTTTATAAATTAAAGAAATTAATATATGAATTTAAACAAGCTTTCCGATAATGGTATCTTAAGTTCTATGATATCATTTTATTCTTCAATTTTATAGAAAATATAATTAATTGGTGTATATACCTGAAAGTAAGTAGGAGTAAATTTATATTTTTGATTATATATTTTGATAATATATTACTTGCAAGGAGTGATCTTGGGTTATTATATGAGATTATGGATTATCTCTTTAAAAATTTTGGTATAAAAAATATGGATATGGCAATTTATATGATAGAAATAGAAATATTTTAAGATATATTATATAAATAGTTAGGATTGTCTCAGAAATGATATATTAAGAAAATTTTAGAAAGATTTGGAATGAAAACTGTGTAGTCAGTATTATTTCAATCTAGAAAGGCGGTAAATTTAGTTTAATGTAATGCCTACAAAATAAATAAAAATTAATAAATAAAGGATATTCCTTATGTGTCTACTATGAAAAGATTTGTGTATACACAAATTTGCACCAAACTAAATATAAGTTTTACAGTTGGTATATTTGAATGATACCAAAACAATCCAAATATGAATCACTAGAAGGTTATAAAAAAAATGATGAGATACTTGTAAGGATTTAAAGACTGCATAGTTACTTATAAAAAGTCCGATCATTTGAAGGTGATAAGATATTTAAATTCAGATTATGTTAGATATTCAAATACTAGAAAGTTCACATTTAAATATATTTTTCTTTTGGTTGAAGGAGCAATCTTATTAAAAAGTATAAAATAATTTATGATTACTGTGTCTACAATGGAAGCAAAATTTGTGACATACTTTAAAACCACTATACATGCATTATGATTACAAAATTTTATTCCATGGCTTGGAATTATCGATAGGATTATCAGGCCGCTGAAAATTTATTGTTATAATTTCACAACAGTTTTCTTCTCAAAGAATGATAAGTATTCAAGGGATGCAAAGTATATGAAAATTGAATATATTTTCGTTAAAAGTAAAATTTAGAAATAAAATGTGTCAATAGAGTATATTGGTACTAAACTTATGATTACACATCCATTAACTAATAATTTAACTCCAAAGGTTTTTGTGAATCATACTAATAGTATGAGTTTTTATCGTTATAGATGATGTAATGTTATTACTCTTGATATTTGAAATTTTACATAATATATTTTTAATATCTCCTATTTATTTTATATTATTCAAATCTAAAGTTTTGGATTGATGATAATAGAAATAGTCTCTCACTAAGGGATTAATATTGGATCGTATGAATATTTTTTATTTAAGACTTAACATAAAATTTATAGGTGTTGTGATATATAAAAAGAATTATATTGTATAATGATGAGGAAGTGACATGGCTCGTGTTTGTTGATTACTTGATTATAGTATTATGATTTATAAAGTATTAAAGGATTGTAATAGTGCGAGCTTAAAGTTTTTTAGTCAATTCCAATAAACATTATTGTCATATGGGTTAAGTGAAAGAATGTTAAAAATATATCCCACATGATGTGGCATATTAATTTTTAAATTGATTCAATTAATATAATCCTATTGATTTATATATAATAAAGATAAATTTTTTAAAAGATATGTCTGTTTAAGATATATTCTCTGATGGAAAGGATATATTATTTCCAAATAGAAGTATCCTTTCGAGATATATCGATTAAGTAAAAGAATATTTATTTGTAACAGTTACATCTATTCAAGACTCGTCATTTGGCTAAAAGGAAATACATTTTAATAATTTGGGAATAGTCCTCTCTTCCTCTATAAAAGGACATCCTTGGCCATTGAAATTGGGATGTATACGATTTGTATAAACACTTCAAAAATCATAAGGAGAAGAGAGAGAAATCGTCCATCCATTGTTCGAGATAAGAACTGTAGAGTCCCACATCGGATGGAGAGGGAACGAAGCGTGCCTTTATAAGGGCGTTGATAATTCTCCCTTGTAAACGCGTCCTGGGAGCCTGTGGGAGGTTTGCCAGGAGAAAATCTTGAGGCCTGTGTATGGCTGGAGATGCCGAAAGTTCTCCGAGGCCAAAGAAGACAATATCTCGTCACGCTGTGCCGCCGCTGTGCCACTCTGGGAGACGCATTTTGGGGGCGGTGGATTCCGTTTGCTAGGAACAAAACCGTGCGGGCCGCGTGATGGCCTGGGACGCCGTGAAGTTCCCCCGCCCAAAGCGGACAATATTTACATGCGGATGCGCCGGGGATGTTACAGATGGTATCAGAGCTGGGATCCGATCCGGTGTACCAGCGGGGACGCTGGGTCTTCAAGGGGGGTGAACTGTAGAGTCCCACATCGGATGGAGAATGAATGAAGCGTGCCTTTATAAGGGCGTGGATAACTCTCCCTTGTAGACGTGTCCTGGGAGCCTGTGGGGGGTTTGCCAGGAGAAAACCTTGAGGCCTATGTATGGCTAGAGACGCTGGAAAGTTCTCCCAGGCCAAAAAGGACAATATCTCCCCACGCTGTGCCGCCGCTGTGCCACTCTGGGAGACGCGTTTTGGGTGCGGTGGATTCCGTCTGCCAAAAACAAAACCTTGCGGGCCGCGTGATGGCCTGGGACACCGTGAAATTTCCCCGGCCCAAAGTGGACAATATCTACATGCGGATGCGTTGGGGACATTACAAGAACATATTAAGGTATTACATAAAGGCTTGACAATGGATTTAGATAGGTAAATTTATTTTTATACATAGTTAATAAGTAAAGAATTATGATAATAAAGATCATAATGATTAAAGTTTTATCTCATTAAAATATTTTATATTTAGGACCTCTCTTTATATGAATAAGTCGATTGTATAAACTTGGATAAAATTTTTATTACACCCAATAAAACCCAATAAAATTAGAATTAGGCGCATAATTTTATAATTTAATTCTAATTACGTAATTCAAATAGACAGGCATTAAATTATTTTATGGAAGATAATTATGTCAAGATAAGTACGTAGTCGTTATCCCCCTCCAAAAAATGAATATGTTGTAAATATTTCCAATCAGAAGATTAAACAGTATAATATATAAGCAATATCATATTATATAATCAATTATTACAAATGAATAGCCACTATATATTATAATAGAATATATATTTTGAACTAAAGATAAGCTAATATAGCATTTATATTATAATTGTCTAATGTTTTGGTTGTGAATGAGAAAAAAAATTGAAAGTATTACTAAATTTTAAAATTGAGTCAATTTTATTATCATATTTAATTTAAAATTTATTTTATATTACAAATAAGGTCAATTTTACTTTTTTATTATGTCAATTAAATTAAACATATTAAACCTAAGATACAGTTAAAATATTTATTTTAATCATTATAATTATCACGTTATTTTATAATATGAATAACATAAGAATAAATATTATAGATATATTTAAATTTTTACCTAAAATGCTTTTATCAAAAAATTTAAAATTGATCTTTTTTTCTTTATTATTATCTCTCTTTCTTCATAATTTCCTGAAAGATATTTTTCTAAATATATTTATTGAAATTTGGAAATTTCCACTAATTCAAATTCATCAAAAAGTTGTCAAACATTATCTAGAAAAGCATCTTACCCATATTCATACTAATCAATTGCTTATTACGTCTTTCATTCATAAGGTAAAAATAAAACTGCTTTATTAATTATATAAATATTATTATTATTTTCAAAGACCAAATTAATTAAAAAAATGATTTTTAATAAAATATAATAAATTAAATAAAATTATAACATTTGATCATTTTAATAAATTACTAAACAAATACAATATTATATAAAATAATTCTTATAAAACGACTCCTTGAGCCTCTCATAATAATGATATTGTAAGACTAAGGGGGAGGGTTATCCTTTGATAAGCTCTTTCTTGTACTTGAATATTTCATCATATTTTGTCATTTACTTATTATAAATATGTCCCAATTTATCACAGCATATGACCCCGCCCCTTTACTAAGTCAGGCATATCTTTAAATTTTGTCGTATTAGACATGATACTAATATAAAAAACTAAAAAAATATCAAAAAAAAGTTAAACTATAAAAAATATTGTAAAAATTAGATTATATTTTATTTATTACATTGAACACTTTAAATATTACAATTTAAAAAAGTAAAATAAAATGTATCTTATAATAATTTACTTTTTTTTTTTGGGTTCACTTATATTTTTATTATCATTATTCTTGATATTATCATCTTCACTAAAATTAAAAATTATTAAATTTTTGATATGATTTTTATGTGTTTAATCATTCCATATAAATGATGCACATTTTTACAATATGTAGTGTTATCTTACTTCTTTTTTTTAACAACCATCGACTATGGTGTTGAAGGTTAATTTGAATGATATTGTATTTGTTGGTGAAGTTAAGATGTTTCGTACTATTAATATGAGTATAAATAATTTGTACTCATTAGCCTTCCAATAATTCAAAATTTGAAACTTTAATCTGCTACTTGCGATGTTAGAATTGCATTTTCACAGTCAATAGTGAACAAATTCAATGGATGATGTATTTTTACTAATCGATTGTTTTCTATGATGAGCTCATATCAAAAAATATCAAATTATGCTAACCACATCTATTGTTGCTGCTTGTTTCTATTGTTGCTGCTTGTTTTTTTACTAGAGCGGACGATTTCAATGTTGACTATAGTACATTTAAATTGTATATTATACGTTGTGTTAAATATAAATTTTTATTTTTTCTATACCGTCAACTATCCTCATGTTGTGTTAAATTCTTTAAGACAGATGTATATCCTCAAAAATTTTATGTAGGAGTTTATATTTATGATAAAGTAGGCTAGCATTAAAGATTTTCTTAAATATTTTAATTTTTTAAAAATATATAGTTAAATATAATGCTAATAAATATAATATTTTTAAAAATTTAAATAATTATTTAAAATTATTTATTTAAATTTTATATAATATATTTACATCCATATCTAGTTTTATTTTATAAAAATTATAATCTTCCCCAAAAAGCATAATGATATTAATTAAAGATAATAATTTACTAAATAGTAGATTTTGGACAGTATAATCGGTATCTATACGTTCATCGATAGTGAAATCAAATATTTTTAAAAAATATTTAATCATTTCACATAACTTCTACTTAATATCCATAACTAGTTGGATCGTTTGGATATTTTTATTATAAAAAGTGGTTAAAATAGAATGAATGAATAAAAATGTGACGTCCAACATTTGGTATGCCAAATTCTATTGTGTTATATAATCGATCTTCATTTTCTTATAGTTTAACTTATTTTATTGGTATAACATTTTGAATTTTTATTTTAGAAAAGAAAATCTTGAATAAATAGAATACTTTATTTATTTTTTTTATATAAGGACAAATAAATAATTAAATATAATTAATATAAAGGTTAATAACATAATATATATATCTTATATGGAATAATTCATAATTTTAAATTTAAAAAATTTTAATTTAAATAAAACAATAGTAAAATTTTTATTTAAAATATTATCAAAAATAATAAAAAAATCTTATTAAATATTTTAAATTTATTTATAATAGCATTACCAATTCTAAAAATTGTGAAAATATTGCATGAGTACTCAAAAAATTTAAAACCAATAACTCTTTTTTATAATTTTTAATTTCCTAAAATTTAATATATTGTAATATAAATATAAGATAAATTATTATCTTAATTTAATTTCACTAGTAAAAAAATATTAAATTTTACATATATTAATTAAAATTTAATTCTTATTTAAATTTTAAAAAAGATAAATAGTCTCACATTTAACATTTGTCAAATTTTTTTATATACTTAGGTTGTAAATATGTCTACACGTACCTTTTAAAATTATTGTCATTTGTTATAAGAAAATGGCTATTTAATTGACTTATATATTTTGCAAATCTATTCAATTTAGTATCTAGTTGTATTGAAAAACTTTAAACTATATCACCTGAAAATATTGATCCAGTTTGAGTTGAGAATGATTGTTATCTTTCATATTTTTCTATGTGTCTCTTTAAGTGTGTAATACTATTAAAACTTTCATAAGTATAATTTTTGTTATATATATGTTTTTTGTACAAATGACTCATTTGTGACAATTTTAAAATATTGTCAATTATTATTAGAACTTTTTTAGAGGGTGGGTAGAATTAGAAAAAGTAGTAGTAGTATTTTAGGTTTGTTATAATTTTGGTATTTCAAAGCCACAACCTATGTATATATGTAATGTAATCGGTATGAGAGTATCTGAATCTTTTTTTTTTTATATTCATTAGCTATCAAAATGAGAAAAATTATGTTGTATAACTAATAATTAACTTATGAAATAATAATATTTTTTATCGATTATATATTAAAATTAATAAAAATAATATAAATTTATTAATAAATAATACACTAATATTTTTTATTATACCGTGAAAAAGTAGATGAGAGAGAGAGAGATTAGAGTGCAAGTGAGTGGGGGAATATATTTATAGTTTTTTTAATTTATTTTTTTTAATATTAAAAAAATTTATTAATAACTATTATAATAATATCAGGTATTATATTATAAAAAAGTAAATAGAGAGATTAGAGTGTGAGAGTGTGTGGGGGTGGGGGAGAGGAGGGAATATATTTATAATTTTTTTAATTAAAATTTTTTAATAAAAGTGGGCAAGGGTCCCTCACCCCACTACTCAATGGTAATGTGACTTTTATAATAATTATATAATTATTAAATATATAAAAAAATAAATTAATACGTGTTATAAATTGACATATCTCAATCGCTATCTTGCATCTTGGCACAGTTTGAGACGGCTCAATTTAATTTATTATGGGCTGCGATGACCCATGTCATGAGTGGTACGCTCTAATTAACATATTTAATTAAATTTTTTCTTTTTTTAAAAAATTATATATAAAACTTATTTTTAATTATATATTCGGTTATGTTTTTTATTGGAATTTAGATTAGAGATTTTATGTTAAATTAATCACACGCATATATGGTGCGAGAAATTGTGAAAGGTAAGAAAAACATTCAGTGGAGTTAAATTTTGAGGATTAATAATAATACAATTAATGTTTACTTTTATAAATTTAAATATTACTACTTTAAAATATTTATTATTAACATATCAAATATGAACAAAATTAAGTTTCTTGAGATTGAAAAAAAAATAAAAACTTTTGATATTAAAGAAAATTAAAATAAGGGGATAAAATAATTAAAAATATTTTTACTCATTAAAAATATAATTAATATAGTAAAATTGAGTTAAATTTATATAATTGATATTATTTAATTAGTTTTAATTTTTTAATTATAATTTTACCTTTATCCTTTGGTTGGGGTCAATCTATTAAATATAGGACCAAGCATAGACGGAAGAGAGAGAGAAAATTAGGAGACTTTATTTTTAGAGGGATAGAAATTAATTTTTTTAAATTTGAATTATTTTTTTTGAATAAATAATTATTTTTAATAATTATTTTTAATTAAATTTTATTTTTTAAAATAATTAAATTATAATTATTAATTTAAATATAAATAATATAAATAAAAATATATGACCTTTACTTTTTTTTTTAAAAAAGATTGAGCCCGGAGAGACAGGGACTGGACAAACGGGTACAAATCAGCAAACGCTTGGAGGCCGCCAACATCACATCACGTTCTGTTCTTTCCAATTTGTCAAAGATGGGGAGTTTTCTCTTCATCTATATTTACGCAGTTGCCGACCTCTGACGCAGCAACCATGGCGGCTGAAACTAGTGTTTGCCAAGAAATTCCCTCAATTATTATGTTATTTCTCCTATGCGTCACCTCCTTTACAGCTGTAGAAGCCCGCAGTTCTCTATCCAGAGGCTCCCATTTATCTGTTGAAGATGATTCAGACGTTCTTACTTCACAAGATGACACGTTCACCTGCGGTTTCTACAGTGTAACGGGAGCCAATGCCTACTGGTTTGCCATCTGGTACACCAAATCAAAGGAGAAAACCGCGGTTTGGATGGCCAATCGAGAAAAGCCTGTCAATGGCCGCGGCTCTAGACTCACGCTGCGGCGGGACGGCGCCATGGTGCTAACTGATGTAGATGGCTCAACGGCATGGCAGACTAACCCAACATCCACAGATGTTGACAGCGCTGATCTTCTCAACTCCGGAAATCTGGTCCTCAGAGATCGCAATGGTAAAATTCTATGGCAAAGCTTTGATTACCCAACTGATACCCTCCTTCCTAATCAAGCATTCACCAACAGCAAACAGTTGACTTCAGGGATAGGAAAATACATGTTTGGTTCTGGGTATTTCAGTTTGTTCTTTGACGGTGATAATGTGCTGAGATTAATTTACAGTGGTCCTGAAATATCTAGCATATATTGGCCTAATCCTGATTGCAGTAACATTTACCAATGCGGTAGAACAAACTACAATAGTAGTAGAGTTGCTGTTCTTGATGATATGGGCAAGTTTTCGTCTAGTGACGGCTTGCAATTCAATGCTTCTGACATGGGCGTTGGTATCAAAAGGCTGCTAAAATTGGATTTTGATGGGAATTTGAGGCTTTATAGCCTGAATGTTTTGACTAGTTTGTGGGTAGTAACATGGGAAGCTCTTATAGAGCTATGTAATGTCCATGGTCTCTGTGGTAGGAATGGTGTTTGTGAGTATACCCCAAGCCCCAGGTGTTCTTGTCCTCCTCACTATGAGCCAACTGATTCAACTGACTGGGGCAAAGGCTGCAAGCCTAAGTTTGAAAGAACCTGCAACGACTCCCACTTTGTTGAGTTAATCCACGTAGATTACTACGGCTTCGATCTCAATTACTCCCAAGCTATTTCCTTACAACAGTGTAGACAACTTTGCTTAGGTGATTGCCGGTGTCAAGCATTTAGTTATAGACTAACGGGGCAAGGATTGTGTTTCACGAAAAGCTCTCTTTTTAATGGCTATAAATCTCCTGCTTTCCCAGGCATTATATATCTCAGACTTCCAAAAGAGATTCAAGCAACTGAGCCCACGAATCTTAATGTTTCAGGGCATGTATGCAGCAGCAACGTGATTAATACGCCTGAAGTTCTTCCTTCTTATTACACCAACAATCGACGATCGACGTTTGTTTATCTATACTCATTCGCTGCGGCCATTGGTGCATTTGAGATCCTTATCTTAGTCCTAGGATGGTGGCTTCTTTTCAGGAAACAGGGCGTGCCAAATTTAGTAGAGGATGGATATCGTATTATTTCCAATCAATTCAGGAGCTTTAGTTATGCTGAACTCAAGAGGGCAACTAGAAAGTTCAAAGAAGTTCTTGGAAGTGGTGGATTTGGGGTGGTTTACAAGGGTACTTTGGAAGATGAAAGAGTGGTAGCTGTGAAGAGATTAGGAGATGAAGTGATTCAAGGGGAAGAGGGCTTTTGGGCAGAAGTGAGCACAATTGGGAAGATCAATCATATGAATCTAGTGAGGATGTGGGGGTTTTGCATGGAAGCAAAACACCGACTCTTGGTCTACGAGTTTGTAGAAAATGGATCATTGGACAAGCATTTGTTCTCCACAAGTTTCCTTAGTTGGAAAGATCGGTTTCGAGTTGCATATGGCATAGCTAGAGGTCTAGCATACCTTCACCATGAGTGCCTCGAGTGGGTTATTCATTGTGATATAAAGCCGGAAAATATCCTCCTTGATAATGAATACGAGCCGAAAATTTCTGATTTTGGGCTAGCAAAGTTGTCTCAAAGAGGTGGGATTGGCTCACAAGTGTCTAGGATTCGAGGCACGAAAGGGTATATGGCTCCTGAATGGGCAATGAACCTTCCCATTACTGCAAAGGTCGATGTCTATAGTTACGGGGTCGTTATTCTGGAGCTTGTGAAGGGGATTCGACTATCTGATTGGGCAGTCAATGATGATGGAGAGCTCGAGTCAGAACTGAACCGGTTTGTGAGTTTGGCTAGGGGGAGATTTAGGAAGGGAGAGAAGTCATGGGTAGATGAAATCGTTGATCCAAGACTCAGAGGGAATTTTAGCAGGAACCAAGCAGCAAGTATGATTGAGATGGGAATTTTATGTGTGGAGGAAGATAGGAACAAGAGACCAACGATAGAATCAGTCGCTCAAGTTCTACTTGCTTGTGAAGATGAGACCGCAATCTGTGCCCCTGAGAACAAGGTAACTGCATTTTAGCTGCACACATGCTACATTTTAATGATAAGAGAGTGCAGTGCAGTGCTTTTAATAAAAAAGAAAGAATGGTTAAAATTAACCCATATAATACGACACATATGTAGTTATTTCTTGAAATGATCAAAAGTTGTAAGTATATATGATTCGGTTATATTTAACAGAAAAAGTTACTCCTTTATTGGCCTCCTCTATGGTGGAAATAAATATATTTAAATAATTGAAAAATTGATCATCTCTTTGATGTCCATTACTTTTATTAAAGAAAATCTTCTTAGGAAAAAAGAAAAAATAACTAGAATTATCCGATATAATATGATATATATTTATGTATTCATTGAAATGATCAAAACCTAAAAATTATATAAGGTTCAGTTGTATTTTGCTTAAGAAGTAAAGAACGATGCTTAAGTAGTTGAGAAAGTAGTTTCCTTTCAAAAGAGCATTGCTTTTACTAAAGAAAGACTTCTAAGGGAAATAAAAAAAAAAGAATAACAATAATTATCCCACATGATGGGTAGATATGTAATTATTTATTGAAATAATTAAAATTTATAATTATATAGTGTCCATTTTTATTTTATTGAAGAAATTACATCCTTCATTGGTCCCTTCTTTAATAATAAAAATGATATTTAAATAATCAATAAATTGCTCCCTTCTTTAATACGTATTGCTTTTATCGAAGAAAAACTTTAAAAAATGACTAGAATTATCTTAAATGATGTGCCACAGATGTAATTGATGCATCATGAATTCGACTTACTGACGGATTAGGGTATCGTTTGGTCTTCAGGTCAAATTGAAACAACTCTAATCTCCGTACTCTATGACTTGAATCCTATACACTATAATTAAAAAATAAGAGGTTAGAGAATTTGTGGGACTCATTTTCTGATTTATTTTATAATGTTTACGTCAGTAATTTTCCTCACTAGATGAAAGATGCAGGGTTAAAGGGATATAAGCGATGATGCAGGAAAGTAGATTTTTTAGTCTGATTTGGAGATTGCGCTCAGCGTGAAACGACTTCAATATTGAGGGGAAAGAATTGCGAAGGAGTTCTTCAGAAATTCTACGGGCAGAGAGTAGTATTTCAAGAGTTCTTGGAAGTAGCGTTTATGGGCTCGTGTTTGTGTAGCCTCTGGGCTAGCTCAACATTGCTTGGATGCCAAGGCTGGCCACCAGCTAGCTTGTGCAGATTTGGTGGGATGGCAAGGTGTAACGACCCGAGCTCAAGTGCTCGAACCCGACCCGGACCGTCCAAGTAAAAATTGTAAACCATTCGAATTTATCAATCACACCAATTTTAATGCACTCAAAATGATCACACCACTAACATTTAATATACCATAAATAATCATCATAATTGTGTCATTAATTGAACATCCATAATACCTATAATAAATTTCTTGAAATAAAATGCCGATATTTATAATGTCAATTCCTCCTAAACGAAACTTTGATAAATGTCCAAAAGTTAATGAACTAATGAAAACATCAAATCTTTATCATGGAAGCATCGGCCTTTGAGATCACCTCTCTCTAATGTTTACTCGATAACAAGCGATCTCTTTTATCTTGATATCTACCTGTCTACTCTGAAGCTAATAAAATATAAAAGTAAGTCAAATACTCAACAAGTAAAAATAATCAACAATAGAGAAACAAAAGTACGTATCTTGGATAGTACAGCAAATGCATAAGATTAATAATAGTAGGTGTTGTACTCACCCCTATCAGAAACTCAATGACTAGTCAGGTCCACTCAAATGGAATTCAAATATTTTAATTCTAATTCTGTAATTCAAATATTTTTTGGAAGAGAATAATGTCAAGATAAGTATGTAGTCATTATCCCCCTCCAAAAAATGAATATGTTGTAAATATTTACAATGAGAAGAATAAACAGTATAATATATAAGAAACATCATATTATGTAATCAATTATTACAAATGAACAACCACTATATATTATAATAGAATATATATTTTGAACTAAAGATAAGCTAATATAGTATTTATATTATAATTGTCTAATGTTTCTGGTTGTGAATGACCAAAAAAAAAAAAGTATTACTAAATTTTAAAATTGAGTCAATTTCATTATCATAATTAATATAAAAATTATTTTATATTACAAACAAGGTCAATTTTACCTTTTTATTATGTCAATTAAATTAAACATATTAAACCTAAGATACTGTTATAATGCTTTTTTCAATCATTATAATTATCATCTTATTTTATAATATCGATAATATAAAAATAAATATCATAGATAAATTCAAATTTTTACCTAAAATTTTTTTTCAAAAAGTTTAAAATTAATTTTTTATCCCTTTATTATTATCTCTCTTTCTTCCAAATTTCCTGAAAGATATTTTTCTAAAAATATTTATTGAAATTTGGAAGCTTCTACTAATTCTAATTCATCGAAAAGTTGTCAAACATTATCTAGAAAAGCATCTTACACTAATTCATAATAATCAATTGTTTATTACGTCTCTCCTAACGTAGAAATAGAACTATTTTATTAATTATATAATAATTATTATTTTTTAAAAAATTAGACTAATTAAAAAAAATTTTAAATAAAATATAATAAATTATATAAGATTATAATCTTTAATTATTTTAATAAATTATTAAATAAATATAATAATGTATTAAATAATTCTTATAAAATTACTCCTTAAGCCTCTGATAATAATGATATGGTAAGACTAAGAGAGAGAGTTATCCTTTGATAAGATTTTCCATGTGCTTGAAGATTTCATCATATTTTGTCATTTACTTATTATAAATATATATCAATCTATCACAATAAATAGCCCCACCCCTTACACTAAGTCAGGCATATCTTCAAACTGTCTCGTATTAGACACGACATAAATATAAAAAATTAAAAAAAATATCAAAAAAAGTTAAATTATAAAAAATATTATAAAAACTGAACCATATTTTATTTATTCCGTTGAGCACTTTAAATATTACAATTTAAAAAAATAAAATAAAATGTTTCCTATAATAATTCACTTTTTTTAGTATTCACTTATATTTTTATGATCATTATTCTTGATATTATTCTTTTCACTAAAATTCAAAATGATCAGATTTCTGATATGATTTTTTGTGTTTAATCATTCTGTGTAAATGATGCACATTTAAAAATTACAATCGTCCCCCAAAAACATAATGATATCAATAAATGACAATAATTTGCTTAACAACATATTTTTGACAGTATAATCGATATTTTTAACTTCATTAATAGTAAAATAAAATATTTTTAAAAAATACTTAGTCATTTCACCTAACTTCTACTTGAAGCTAAAATGTCTCGTACCATTGATACGAGTAAAAAAAAAAATTTATACTCATTAGCCTTCTAATAATCCAAAATTTGAAATTCTGACATGCTATTTGCGATGCTAGAATTGTGTTTTGACAGTAAATAGTAAACAATTTTGATGGATGATGTATTTTTACTAATCGGTTGTCTTCTATGATGAGCTCATACAAAAAAAAATCAAATTATATTGACCACATCTACAGTTGTTGCTTGTTTTTTTATTGGAGCTGACAATTTTAATGTTGACTATAATATATTTAAATTGTATATTATACGTATGTTATGTCAAATATAAATTTTTATTTTGTTTGTACTATTAACTATCCTCATGTTAGTTTCAAATTCTTTAAAACAGATATACTTCTTCAAATATTTTTGTTGGGTTCCCTATTAAGGCCCACTTAGGATGCTAGAGCCCGCAAAGGGTAACGAGCCCAGCCCAACTACGCAGGAGACACACGTGGCGTCCCGCTAGCAGAAGGCGACGAACACCCTGCAGTCGCATTAATGCGCTGTCGAAAAACCGATAGAAAGGAGAAAAAGCCAGCCAGTGGAGAAGCGGCTGCCACAGCGCCAAACGGCTCAGGCAGCCGCTCGCAAGCAACCAGCCAATCGCTGCTCAGGGAAAAACCAGGCATTGCCGGCAGCACTCAGAAGCTTGCCCGCCATGACAGAACGACAGCCGACATGACCGGCGGTCAGCGACAACGACCAGAGGCAAGAAAGCCCTTATAACGGGCATTCTGACGCCCAGAGCCCAACGGGGAGTAGCCTATAAGAGCTCCCACTCCCCGCAGAGAGAAGGATTCCGATTTGAACTCCAATCCTTACTCCTCTGAACTGATCACACGAGAGAAAGACCTCCAACTTTGATAAAACTCATCGCCTGCAAGACGGAGTGAGCCATTTTCTCTCACGATCACCGTCCCCAAGCCTACTCAGGTAGCGGGAAGTTAGCCACCCACTGCGGTGCATTACGGAAGCCAGGCCTTCCACTACCTGCTCATTGCATCCACCATTCTACAACATACACATCACTCACGTTTCATCGGCATCCATCCGCGCACCGCTTGCCGCGTGTGTCATTTCCGTTCATTGTGGAAATTTGCTGACTTGAGCGTCGGAGTGGCCGTGGTGGGAGAAATCCCACCGGACCTCTGACCTCTTGTTTGTTGTTTGTGTTGTGCAGGTCCAGGATTAGAGCTACGGAGATCGGACCCTTTGCTTGACGCCACCGCGTGCTTGGGAATCCGAAGGCTCCCTAATCCGTATGACAACTGCGGACCCGAGACGCAACATTGGCGTCGTTTATGGGAATCTGACGAAAAGCCAAGTGTCACTTTCCCACCTCCTTTCTGAAGAAAAGAAAATGGTGAATACCCGAGTACAAGCCAGTGCTCCGGTGATGGAGGTCGTCGCCCAGAGCGAGATCCCCCCACCGAGAACCAAGGGGACACTCGTCCACAGCCCGATGTCCACCACTTGGCCGCGGATGTGGGTGACATAAAGCTGGTCCTTCACGCCCGGTGCGAGCACATGGGAACTCCCTGGCCGGGGGCTGTCCCTCCCGCATCTTAGGCCTCCTCCTCCAGGAGAGCGAGGCGTCGTGCGGCTGCCCGCAGGAGGCGATCCAACCAACACGATGACGCCGCCACTCAAGCGGTCCCCAGTAGAGTCGACCCTGATAAAGTGGAAAGCCATCCCAACCGCGGCGATCGGCGGGATAGCCCTGAACGGAGAAACCCCCGCAACTCGCGCAGCAACGGGAGGCCGACTGCGGCAGGCTCCAACAGAGAGTGGCCCACTAAAGTGGAGAGTCGGCATCCCTAACAAGCTCAACCATACCTCCAGGACCACACGGAGCTCCACGATGTCGTCAACGCGCGGAGAGGTGCAACCGACCCATCGATGGAGGAGAAAGTCAAAGTGTTGTGGGACATCCTGCATAAGGAGAGGCCTACACGATCCTCCGCTAACCTTCGAAGATCGCCCTTCGCCATGGACTTGCAGACCCAGCTGCTGCCGAACAAGTCCAAGATGCTTGTCCTGGAGGGGTACGACGGAAGCAAGGACCCGATGGACCATCTCAACTGCTTCCGTACCCACTTGTCTCCACAGGGAGCGAGCGAGGCCTTGATGTGCCAGTGCTTTCCCGTCACCCTCAGGGGGGACACGTTGCTCTGGTTCCATGGCCTCCCTCCGAATTCCATATGCTCATTTGATGAGCTAGCCGACAGTTTCCTAAGCCAGTTTGCCTCCAGCCGCAGAGAGGAAAGGCAACCGTGGCACCTGGTTCGCCTCTGCCAGAAATCGGATGAAAGCCTGAAGCGGTTCCTCAACCATTTCATCACCGAGGCGCAACGGATCCCCCAGCTCTCGGACGAGTTGAAGCTCAACACCTTCGTCGTCATGCTGGCAACGGGGCTTTCTTCAAGCACCTGTCGCACCAGATGCCTTCAAACCTTCCGAGAGGCTAAGGCCATCACTAGGGCATACATCACGGCCGAAGAGGCCAATGAGGTGAAGCACCCTGAGCGAGCAGACCGGCCCCCGGAAGCCCCCAAGACCACTGGAGGGAGAAAAAGGGACAACGACACCACCGCTTCCCTGAACGCCGTAAGCAGCAATGGCCTCCTCCGGGGCCCAAAAGGACTACGGGTGAACCTCCTTGACCCCTCTGAATGACAGCCGTACCAACATCTTGATGCAAATCCAGGATGAGAAGTTCTTCAAGTGGCCGAAGACGCCGAAAGGTCCCAACGGCAGCGACCAGACCAAATACTGCTAATACCATCGCTGCTTGGGGCACTCGACTGAGAACTGTCGGACCCTACAGCAGGAGATTGAGGACCTGATCCGCCGCGGACACCTCAAACGGTTCATGAAGAGTTCGGGACAGGGGCCCGCAGCCTCGGATGGTGAAGCCAGCGAGCCTCCGAGAGCCCGCACGGCCGCCGGCGTGGTAAACATGATCTCCACCAAGGCCGCCGTGGATGCCGAGCGTGGGAAGCCGGAGCCAACTTTCAGCAACAAGCGAGCGAGGATAGGGGTTAAGGATGATGTCATTAGCTTTAGCAGCAACGATATGGCTCATGTAACCTCCCCCCATACCGATCCCCTTGTTGTATCTGTCCTCGTTTCAGGCGGTAGGGATGACTACCAATTGAAATGAGTTTTTATCGATAATGGAAGTTCACAAAATTTACTGTATCCCAGTACTTTCTTTAAACTCGGATTGAGACGAAACCAGATGAAATCTGCCGGCGGACCCTTGTACGGCCTTGACAACGAGCCGGTCCCTGTACAGGGGATAGTCCGATTGGAGGTCACTATGGGAACTCACCCGCGCTCTGTAACGCGAGAGCTAGCATTCCTCGTTGTTGACCTCCCGTCTGTCTACAACGCCACATTGGGCAGACCCTTCCTCACGGCCTTTGGAGCTGTGACTTCCATCCCACACCTGAAGGTGAAGTTCCCAACTCCGTGGGGTGTGGGAGAAGCTCTTGGAGACCAGGAGATGGGACGGACGTGCTACCTGTCCCAGATCAACCCCACGGTACCCTGCTACCAGGACGAAGACCTTGACCTCCGCGACGAGACCCTACTGCAGCAGGCCTAGTTAAGAGAGGAAATCGAGGCGGTCCCTTTAAACCTTTTCGAACTGGAAAGGTGCATCAACGTGGGCAGATCTCTCAAGCCCGAAGAACACGACCACCTGATCTCCTTCCTTAGGGCCAACTCAGACGTGTTTGCCTGGGTTTCCGCTAACATGCCCGGGATACCAGCCGAAGTAATTGTCCACAAGTTGGGCCTTAACATGAGTCAAAAGCCCGTTCGGCAGAAGCGTAGGAACCACTCCGTTGAGAAGTTGGTCGCCATAAGGGAAGAAGTGAAGAGACTCTTGGACGCAGGATTCATCCGAGAAGTTCAATATCCGAAGTGGCTATCCAACGTTGTGCTAGTGAAGAAGCGCAGTGGCAAGTGGCGGATGTGCGTTGACTTCACCGACGTAAATAAGGCTTGCCCCAAGGACAGCTTTCCTCTCCTAGGATCGACCAGCTCGTGGATTCCACGTCCGGACACGGGCTCCTGAGTTTCATGGATGCGTATTCTGGTTACAACCAGATTCACATGCATCCTGAGGACGAGGAACACACCTCCTTCATGACTAACTAGGGGACCTACTACTACAAGATGATGCCCTTCGTTTTGAGACTAAAAATGCGCTACCTATCGTGGGTTGTGACACAAATGTTGAAGCCAGTTTGGGCGAAATGTGGAGGTATATGTCGATGACATGCTGGTGAAGAGCAAAGTCACCAGCAATCACGTCAACGACCTGGAGGAACTCCCTCGGCGTTTGAGGGGCCTCCACCTCTTCATGGGATGAAGCTCAATCCCACTTCTCGTGTGCCTTGAGTGACCTCGGAATAATTGCACCCCGCTTCTCTCTTGTCCCTAGCGGCATTCCAAGCCAAAGGCCCTCACTTGGAGAAGATCATTGGCCATCCTCAACCTGAGAACCCCCTCGGAGGATAAAGAAGTGCGAAGCACACCTGGGTCCTCTGCCGCGGCTTCTCTAAGCGAATCCTCGGACCCCACGTGAGGAAGAAATAATCGCCTTTTTCCTTGGTGATAAAGAAGAATCCAAACCCTTCGGGATTTTGGTGGAGCGGGTGAATGCGATCCTCAGCCTTCGGTGAAATTAAAGATGTACCTCACCGGCCTTGGTGTCGAAAGAGCCTAAGCTGGCCGCGAAGGCGAGGACAAAGCGTTACCCTCTACTTGGGATGTCACGGTGGCCGTCGGGATAACGTGCTAGTTGCTCGAGCACCGAGGGCGTCGTGCGGCGGCCCGGTGTACTACATAACTCGTCGTTGATGGATGTGTCGACCAGGCCCGCTATCCACTTGCACGCCGCGAAGATTTCGCTCGTGAACACCATCTATTGGGGAGCTGGGAAGAAGAAGAACTCTTTATCTTTTTTTCCTCTTTGTCTCTCAGCCGGATTGTTAGCGGAAAAATCTCAGCAAAAGAGAATCTTAACTAGTTTAAATAAGCAACGGAGGCCAACAAGCGGGGAACCCTAAGTGACACCCACGGTGACTAGGACACGTCTTAGGCTTTGAGCTAGGAAAGTTCGAATCATGGAGTTTCAAGATTGACAAGTAAGCCTGAAGGGGCGAAACTTTGGCGATTCATTGTTGAAGTAGTGACCCCACTCCGGAAGATAAAACAAAACCCGGGAACATCGAGGACCATAATCCTCCGACATGACAACAAATTTTTATTGCGTGGGCTGGTCGTCCAAAAAAAAGAGAAGAAAAAGAAGGAGGCAGTCGCATCAATGAAGACACCGGAAGGTACGGAGTAATAATCCACGTACTCGTCGCACTTGCCTTCCGAGCCAAAATGCCAACCTTGAAGTTTGGATCCTCTACGAGGCCCTACACCGGCTAAGCCTAATAAGCGGGAACTCCTTCCACGCTTTACTCCCTGGAATTGTCCTCGCTATCGACCTCACAACCTTAGCCCGCTAGTGGTCGATCTCCTCTGAAGGAAACTTCAACGTTGTGACAAAACCTGACTTGTCGAGGTTAGCCCATTGGCGAAGGTGAAGCCCTAATCCCACCTCGTTTGACCGGTTCCTGCCGCAAGCATATCCCTCTCGAGTCCTCTTGCTTGGCTGCGCGGCCAAGATCCCCCTCTTCATGGATTGCGTTCTAGGAGGATCCCTCTCGAAACACAGAGGCACAAGCGATGCCGAGAACCCTTCAAAGCGAACCCCTAACGTGACTCGAAGCCAGCAAACTTAGACTCGCGAACACGAAGAAGTAATGTCCATTGAGCTTGTGGAAGCAATTGGATGACTCCTATTAAGCACGCAAAAGCGTGAAGTACCGAGTCCACAAAATGGCGTGTTTAAATAAAGGACCATCTCCGGATGATGCCAGACGCGGCCAGGAGGCCAAGTGGATCAAGAAGACGGAGGCGTTGGTACACCCCCTTCAGATAGAAAGAAATGCCATCCATCGGGAGGCGGGGATACTCCACTCTTCTCCTGAAGTGCCTTATTCTAGAAGAAGCTGAGTACACGTTGGGCTCGGACATCAAGGGCAAGAACCTCGCGTTCAAGGTCATACGATAAGGGTACTATCGGCCGACCATGAAGCGGGACGCTATGGAGTTCGTCTGGAAATGTGAGAGTTGCCAGGTCCATGGCCTCATGACGCATCAGCCGCACACGGAGCTGTACTGCCTCTAGTCCCCGTGGTCGTTCGCGCAATGGGGTCTCGACATACTTGGACCCCTACCTCTGGTTTTCGGACAGAGGAAATTCCTGATCGTTGGCATCGACTAATTCACCAAATGGGTAGAAGCTGTCCCTCTTGCTAAGATCACCGGGCAGAACGCGACGGAGTTCCACCGTCAAGGTATTGTTTGCCATTTCGGGATTCCTGAGGTCGTGGTGATCGACAACGGAACCCAGTTCACCGGCAAACGATTCACGAAGTACTGTCGCGATCTCCGCATCAAGCTGATCCATACGTCCGTGGCACATCCCCAAGCCAACAAACTGGTTGAGGTCACCAACCGCACGTTGCTGCACGGATTGAAGACCAAACTTGAAGACACAGGGGGCTCCTGGGTCAAAGAGCTACTGTCCGTGCTCTGGTCGTATCGAACAACCCCACAGGAGCCAACGAGAGAGACGCCTTTCAACCTCTGCTTTGGGGCTGAGGCTGTGGTCCCCGTGGAGGTGGGGATGCCTTGCCTGCGAATCGAGTGCTTCGACCCAGCCACAAACGCACAGAGGCTCCGGGAAAGCTTAGACCTGCTCTCAGAGGTCCGAGATTTGACACGACTGCGGATCGCGGCCTATCAGCAGCGCGTCGCGCGGTACTACAATAAGCAGGTGAAGGCACACCCTCTTGAAGTTGGAGATCTGGTCCTCCGGAGCGTAGAGGCGGCGGAAAAGACCGCGAACAGGAACAAGCTCTCCGCTGGGTGGGAGGGATCATTCCTCGTCTCCGCAATCATCTGGAGTGGAGCGTACAAGCTGCGCGCCCAGAACGGCAAACTGGTCCCGTGGACTTGGAATGCCGTCAACTTAAGGAAGTATTACCATTAACATTATATCAACCCAGGTAAGACACACACATGCACCTCGATGAATGCTTGAACATGTATAATGTCTTTTATTAATAAAATCACCTTTCCTGTTATCCTGCATTTCCATTTGTGTGAATCGTTGACATGCATGGCATTCTTAAATCAAAATAACCTAGACTACCCCTAAGTCGACAGGACAATCGTCCGTCCGTAAAGCAATCACTTGGCCGTGTTCCAAGCGGCCCGTGAGCGGCCACGAAAGACCTCGCCCGTGCGGCAGGCAAGTCGGAAATGATATTCACCTATTATGGCTCTACGCCAACCGACCCAGGCGGTCAAAATATTAGGCCTGGGGGCTCTGAAATCCCCAATCTGCGGCTAGTAAAACCTTAGGGGGCAAGTATCGCAGGTGTGCGGCGACCTTCTTGTGCAGGGGCTAAACACCTGGTCGTGTGCTAGGACCATAAACTTGGTGATTATAACGCCTTGAGTAGGGGCTAAACTCCTCCCACGAACATACGCGACCAAGGCCTAGACCCCGGAGTTTGGTTGCCGTGGCCTGAAAACCCGGTTAACCCTCGCTGTGGCTCCATGGGACTTGCGACGACATCCGCCCTATTGGATCGAGCTTCCCATCAAACACGTGAACTGCGACGACATCCTCTGACGAAGGACGAGCACAGCGCAAGAAGGCGCCTGGATAGGGCCTTGGTGACAATAGCTCCGCGAGCTTAGCATTCAAGTGCGGGGCGCGACCCCCCGAATCGCATCGAACGCAAATTGTAAGCAGCATATCACATCAAAAGAGAACAAGTGTGAAAGGAAAAAGAACCACTCTTATTCATTTGCCAGGAACAATAAAGATACAAAAGCGAGAGACAATGGCAAGGGCAGCCTAACAACCTACACAAATGGAGACTACTCAGGGGGAAGGACGGGGCGGCCTCCTCGTGGAAGTTCCTTAGGCGAGACGCCTCCCAGATCCCGACGTTCCCCGGATGAAAGACTCCTTCCGATCGTGAGGAGCCACCAGGGAAGCAATCTTGCGGCACAAGCAAATGCCGTCCCAATACCGAGTCTCCAACAAGAGCTGCGACTCCGATAGGGAAAGCCGACCAACCATGTCTTTGGCCATGCGTGCGTTGTCGTCCTCCATAGTAACGAGCAGGGCTTCCAGTTGCGCCACTTTCCGCTGCAAGCACTGTTCTCCTCTTGCACCCGTTCGCTATCCTCTTGAAAGGAGGCGACCCGGGCCCTTGCGCGAGGAATGGCCTGCTGCAAGCCCCCGTGGAGGAGGGCGGTCAGCTCGTTAAAAGGATCGGCATCTCCGAAGCCTTGCAAAAGATACGACGTTAGAAGAATTCCCAAAAAGTGTAACAGCAGGGAAAAGCCAAATTGAAGCAGTTGTACATGAGTAGGAGCAGCGCTCGGAAAATGTGCAAGATCACCTGGTAGAGCCCCTACCTGAGGCTCCACTCTTTTGCCCGCCGGAGGCGAGCTATTGGAAGGGTGGCAGTCGTAGGTGCGCTCGGGGGCTCCAACCCCGAAGATGTCCCGACTGCCCCTTCGCTAGCTCCCGACGCGTCGGCGACCAATGCGGCTCCTTCTTCCAATGGTGAAGCTTGGTCCACAAGGATCCCACCCTCCGAGATGGGCTCCACAAAT
Organism: Nepenthes gracilis; assembly: GCA_033239525.1. NCBI lineage: Eukaryota > Viridiplantae > Streptophyta > Magnoliopsida > Caryophyllales > Nepenthaceae > Nepenthes > Nepenthes gracilis. The sequence continues at coordinate 8,154,668 of BSYO01000035.1, read as the reverse complement.
ATAATAGTTGGCTCCGTGGGTCCCTCTGTCTCTGACATCGAAGCAGGCACAGCTGAGCGCGACCCCTCCGGGTCATCAAAGCCCAAAACGTCACCCGTCATTTCTGGGGCTGCATCCACAAACACCTCAGCAACGGAACGAGCGAGAGGCTCCCTAATGGGTTGAGACTCCGCCTCGCAAACTTTGACCACTACTAGCCGCACGGCCAAAGTCAACGACGGTCTAGCGGTCTCCCCCCGGTGGCCCACGCTCGCTGCCACCTTCAGGGCCGGACTTCGAACCTCGACTGAAGGATTGGCAGCTTGTCTTTGGGACCTCCACGTTGAACTCCCTCCGGCCTCCCTCAACCTCTTTAGGGGGCCTCCACCTCTTCATCGCCTGAGGACGACTCCAACAACGAGCAGCTCTTCTCGTCGTCCCCTCCGGGTGAATGGGGCACGGTTGCACCCCCAGGTTCTCTCTTGCCAGGGCTAGCGGCTTTCCACCTAGACGAAGGCCCCCACTTGGAGGCCTCAAATGTGATTGACGTCAAGAAGTAACCCTAGACAGAGAACTTCGCCTCCTCAGACTGGATGGCGGCGATCAACAACGCCACCTCCACAACGTCCTCTGCCTGCGGCTTCTCGAAGAAAAATCCCGAAATCGGGCCCCACACGCGAGGAAGCTCTTAATCTGAGGGCTCTTGCAGAAAGAAGAATCGATCCTTCCAGCCCTTCACCGAATCGGGATTGGTTCCCCAAAAATGGAAACCCGTCTTGGGTGACATTGACACCCAGTCCTCTGACTCGGTGAAACGAAAGATCAGTTTGGCGGCGTTGGTGTCGAAAGAGCCGCCGTGGAGGTGAGCGAAGATGCACGGGACACCAAGTAACACAAAGCGTTGGGATGAAGCCGCGCCATTGGGATCCCCAACGCGTCCACCAACGCATACAGCGTACACGGCGTGGGATAACGGAGCCCCCCTCTCAGGTGGTGCTCGTAGACTGTAATGTAGCCCGCCGGGGGGGCGTTGGCTCTGTCCAAGGTGCCACGGGCACGGTAACTCCAGTCGTTGGGGATGCCGTAATCGACCATAAGGGTGGCGATAGCACTTGCCGTCAGAACGGATTTCGTATTGTGAACACCATGGCAACTCGCCCGGGGAGCCTGGGAAGAAGAAGAACCCTTTCTCTTTATTGCCACGCCTCTCTGTCTCTCAACGCGAGTTAGCTGCAGGAAAAATCTCAGCAAGAGAAATAAGTCGTCCTAACTAGTTTAAATAAGCAACGGAAGGCCAACAGGCGGGAAACCTAAGCGACGCCCACCGCAAGTGACTAGGACACGTGCCGGCTTTGTAGCGCATCGCAGGGCCTGAAGTCACCCGCAATCATGGCTAGGCGCCAGACTGACAAGCGCGTCGCCTCAGCCGTCTGACAGGAATACACGTTGGCGCCTTCGCATTAAATAAGGGCTCACGATAATGAAGCCCACAAAGGGGCGCACGGGAAGATAAAACAAAAGATGGAAGTCCAGGAACGGAGAATACAGAAGACGAATCCATACGACATGACAACAACTTTTATTGCAGTGGTGAATCTCGTTACAACGGCTGTAAAAAAAAAAGAAGAAAAAAGAAGAAGAGAGAAAGGCAACAGCAACAATGGTGGCTATCTGTTAGCGATCCAAACGGCTTGTGGAGGAGCTTGGGGCGTAATAATCCACCAGCTGCTCGCGCGTTCGGGCGTTGAAGTTACGAGAGTCCAAAATGCCGACCCAGAAGTTCGGATCCTCTAGCAAGGCCAGCCTCCGGCTAAGTCTGATAGTGTCACGATAACTCCTTTCCAAAGCGGGATTTACTCCCTCCGGCCGAAGCCTTGTCCTCAGCTCTGTCCGCAGCCTCACAACCTTAGCCCCATGCTGTTGCCGCAGCTGCTCAATCTCCTCTTCAAGGGCCAGTGTGCGGGCCTGAGCCGCCACGTTGGCACAGACGAGGCACGAATCCCTGGCCTCCGACTTAGCCCATACGCCCTCCGGATGAGCCACGCAAGCCCTCAACTGCTCCACCTCAGCCGCTGTGACCCCTGCACGCGCCTCCTCGCTCTCGAGTCCTCTTGTGGTCTGCCGGAGTGAGAGATCCCCCCTTCGTGGATCGCGTTCTAGGGAGGAACCAGAGCCTTCGACCCTCTCGAAACCTGGAGGCACAAGCAGAAACCGAACAGGACCCGCGACTGTGGCTTCAAAGCGAACCCTTCCTGGAACGTCGACTCCCGAAGCCCCGGGAGCGTGAGAGCCAAACTTAGACTCGCCAGAAGAGCGCTCCGATTCGTATGAAGAATCCTCCATTGAGCTTGTGGTAAAGACACACACGGAGAGAGCAAGCAACTATTAAGCACGCAAGCGCAAGGAGAGGCAGGGTCCCGGAACAAAATGGCGCGTTTAAATAAGCAAATCCCTCTCCAGAAAATGGCGGCGTTGAGAAGACAAAGAGCGCCAGAACTTGGCCAACAGGCACCCCCACGTGGAAGGTCCCTGAAGCCTCGCGCGTTTCCCAGACAAGTCTGCATGACACGACGCCTCCTGACCACGCAAGCATTTAATGCGCCAGTCATGCTGAGGGACGTGACCGCCAACAGCGACCCCTCTGTCTCCGCAGGATTGAACACGGATCACCAGGGGAAAATGCCCAGCTGAAAAAAGAAGCACGCATAAAGAGAAGGAGAAAATGAAGGCAAGAGAGCTACTTCTTTTATTAATCAATACTTTCTTACAAAGTACAATATCCATAGCTATAATACAGCAAGAAAGACAAAGAAAGACGACTGTGCGAGGCCCCGGGTCCCTCGTGATGACCCCCGATAAGCTTGGAGAACGTGATCAACATGAGATCCCCGCGGCCAGGAGCCGCCGGTAGTTCACCAAGCGAGCGGAGGCAGTCATGAGGATCACCCCCTCGAGATAGAAGCCGCCGAAACGCCATCCATCAGGGTGGGATTAGCACCGAGGCCGGAAAGCACTAAGGGGAAGTAGGGGAAGCACCCCGCGACTCCCTCGCTTGGTTTCAGGCCTCTCCCTCTCTGCAGCCTACGCTCGAGCTCGGCGAGTTGGAGAGTATGAGCGGCACCCTCCGCCAACAGGAAACATCCCCCGTCGGTCCTGCCAAGGCTCTACCCCACGTCAGGTGAGCCACAGCCAGAGGAGAGGGTGCACGACGATAGCAGAGTGGCCGAACCACTCCCATTAGTATGAGGAGCGGACTGTGACACAGAAATTAGAACGGTCTTCGTCGAGACTTCGAGCATCCAGCTAATCCATCCAACTCCTTCTCGGACCCCCGCCAAGGGCGGGGTGAGCCAGAATCTACTCATTGCTTCTCCAAAGGTTGCCAAGGGATGTGCTCCACTTGATGGGGTGCCTCTCCTATTTATGGACAAGATGGGAGTCATTCCCTTGCCCATCTCAGCGCGTATACTAGCAGACGTCTTTCATGGAATAGGAAAGACCCCAAATCAGACGTAACCCCAGACGTGCGAATCTTACCAGTCAGGGTGACGAGTCACGGAAGCGTCAGAAAATCCTATGCAGTCTCCTGGGGAAGGTGCGAGTCCAGAAAATGACAAATGGTGGCGCGGCAGGAGGAAAGCTGTGAGGCCGCAGAGTGGACCCAAGAAACATGACAGGCCCGACCACTGGCCGGCCCAGGCATGGGGGCTAGTGTTGGGTCCCCTATCAAGGCCCATGAAAAAATGTCAAGGCCCACGAAGGATGCTAGAGCCCGCGAAGGGTAATGAGCCTAGCCCAACTACGTAGGAGATACACGTGGCGTCCCGCTGGTAGAAGGCGACGAACGCTCTGTAGCACATTAATGCGTTACCGAAAAACCGACAGAAAGGAGAAAAGGCCAGCCAATGGAAAGGCGGCTGGCACAGCGTCAAACGGCTCAAGCAGCCGCCCGCAGGCAACCAGGCAATCCCTACTCGGGAAAAAACCAGGCGTGGCCGGCAGCGCTCAGAAGCCTGCCCTCCATGACAAAACGGCAGCCGACATGACCGGCGGTCAGCGACAACGACTAGAGGCAAGAAAGCCCTTGCAATGGACATTCTGGCGCCCAGAATCCAACAGGGAGGAGCCTATAAGAGCTCCCACTCCTCGCAGAGAGAAGGATTCCGATTCGAACTCTAATCCTTACTCCTCTAACCCGATCACACGAGAGAAAGACCTCTAACTGAGATAAAACTCATCGCCTGCAGACGCGAGTGAGTCATTTTCTCTCACGATCACCGTCCCTAAGACTACTCAGGTAGTTGGAAGTTAGCCACCTACTGCGGTGCATTGCGGAAGCCAGGCCTTCCACTACCTGCTCATTGCATCCACCATTCTACAACATACACATCACTCACGTTTCATCAGCATCCATCCGCGAACCACTTGCCGCGTGCGCCATTTCCGTTTATTGCGGGAATTTGCTAACTTAAGCATCGGAGTGGCTGTGATGGGAGAAATTTCGCTGGACCTCTGACCTCTTATTTGTTGTTTGTGTTGTGCAGGTCCAGGTTTAGAGCTATGGAGACCGGACCCTTTGCCTAACGTCACCGCGTGCTAGGAAATCCGAAAGCCCCCTAATCCGTACGACAACCGCGGACCAGGGATGTAATAATTTTATATAGGAGTTTATAATTATGATAAAGTAGGCTACCATTAAAGGTATTTTAAATATTTTAATTTTTTTTAAAAAAATATGGTTAAATATAATATTAATAAATATAATATTTTTAATAATTTAAATAATATTTAAAATTATTTATTTAAATTTTATATAATATATTTACATCCATATCTAGTATTATTTTATAAAAATTATAATCGTCCCCCAAAAATATAAAGATATCAATAAAGTATTACTAAATTTTAAAATTGAGTGATTTCATTATCATATTTTATTTAAAAATTATTTTATGTTACAAATAAGGTCAATTTTACCTTTTTATTATGTCAATTAAATTAAACATATTAAACCTAATATACTGTTACAATATTTATTTCGACCATTATAATTATCATGTTATTTTATAATATGGATAATATAAAAATAAATATTATAAATAAATTTAAAATTTTACCTAAAATTCTTTTATCAAAAAGTTTAAAATTAATTTTTTTCGCATTATTATTATTTCTCTTTCTTTCCAATTTCCTGAAAGATATTTTTGTAAAAATACTTATTGAAATTTGGAAGCTTCCACTAATTCAAATTCATCAAAAAGTTGTCAAATATTATCTAGGAAAGCATCTTACACTAATTCATAATAATCAATTGTTTATTACGTCTCTTATAGGGCAGAAATAGAACTACTTTATTAATTATATAAATATTATTATTTTTAAAAAAATTAGACTAATTAAAAAATAATTTATAATAAAATATAATAAATTATATGAGTTATAATCTTTAATTATTTTAATAAATTATTAAATAAATATCATAATATATTAAATAATTCTTATAAAACCACTCCTTAAGCCTCTGATAATAATGATATGGTAAGACTAAGAGAGAGAGTTATCCTTTGGTAAGATTTTCCATGTGCTTGAATATTTCATCATATTTTGTCATTTACTTATTATAAATATGTCTCAATCTATCACAGCACATAGCCCCGCCCCTTGTACTAAGTCAGGCATATCTTCAAACTGTGTCGTACTTGACACGACACAAATATAAAAAACTAAGAAAATATCAAAAAAAGTTAAATCATAAAAAATATTATAAAAACTGAACAATATTTTATTTATTCCGCCAAGCACTTTAAATACTACAATTTAAAAAAGTAAAATAAAATGTATCTTATAATAATTCACTAAAATTCAAAATGATTAAATTTTTGATATGATTTTATGTGGTTAATCATTCCAGGTAAATGATGCATATTTTTACTATATATAGTACTATCTTACTTCTTTTTTAAACAATCGTCGACCCTGGTATCGAAGGTGAATATAAATGATATTATACTTGCTAGTGAAGCTAAAATGTCTCGTACCATTGATACGAGTAAAAAAAAAATTTATACGCATCAGCCTTCTAATAATCCAAAATTTGAAATGCTGACATGCTACTTGCAATGGTTGAATTGTGTTTTGACAGTTAATAGTAAACAATTTTGATGGATGATATATTTTTACTAATTGGTTGTCTTCTATGATAAGCTCATAACAAAAAAAATCACATTATACTGACCTCATCTACAGTTGCTACTTGTTTTTTTACTGGAGCTGACGATTTTAATGTTGACTATAATATATTTAAACTATATATTATACGTATGTTATGTCAAATATAAATTTTTATTTTTTTGTACTATCAACTATCCTCATGTTAGTTTCAAATTCTTTAAAACAGATGTACTTCTTCAAATATTTTATATAGGAGTTTATAATTATGACATAGTAGGCTACCATTAAAGATCTTTTAAATATTTTAATTTTTTTTAAAAAATATAGTTAAATATCATATTAATAAATATAATTTTTTTAATAATTTAAATAAAATTTAAAATTATTTATTTAAATTTTATATAATATATTTACATCCATATCTAGTATTATTTTATAAAAATTATAATCGTCCCCCAAAAACAAAAAGATATCAATAAAGTACTACTAAATTTTAAAATTGTGTCGATTTTATTATCATATTTAATTTAAAAATTATTTTATATTACAAACATGGCCAATTTTACCTTTTTATTATGTCAATTAAATGAAACATATTAAACCTAAGATACTGTTACAATGTTTATTTCAATCATTATAATTATCAAGTTATTTTATAATTTGGATAATATAAAAATAAATATCATAGTTAAATTTAAATTTTTACCTAAAATTCTTTTATCAAAAAGTTTAAAATTAATTTTTTTTTGCCTTTATTATTATCTCTTTTTCTTCCCAATTTCCTGAAAGATATTTTTCTAAAAATATTTATTTAAATTTGGAAGCTTTCCCTAATTCAAATTCATCAAAAAGTTGTCAAACATTATCTAGAAAAGCATCCTAGACTAATTCATAATAATCAATTGTTTATTCCGTCTTTCCTAACGTAGAAATAGAACTGTTTTATTAATTATATAAATATTATTAATTTTTTAAAATTAGACTAATTAAAAAATAATTTTTTAAATAAAATATAATAAATTATGTAAGATTATAATCTTTAATTATTTTAATAAATTTTTAAATAAATATAATAATGTATTAAATAATTCTTATAAAATCACTCATTAAGCCTCCGATAATAATGATATGGTAGGACTAAGAGGGAGAGTTATCCTTTGATAACATTTTCTATGTGCTTGAATATTTCATCGGATTTTTTCATTTACATATTATAAATATGTCCCAATCTATCACAGCACATAGCCTCACCCATTACACTAAGTCAGCCATATCTTCAAACTGTGTCGTACTAGACACGACACAAATATAAAAAACTAAAAAAAATATCAAAAAAAGTTAGATTATAGAAAATATTAAAAAATTGAACCATATTTTTTTTATTCGGCTGAACAGTTTAAATATTACAACTTGAAAAAGTAAAATAAAATATATCTTATAATAATTCACTTTTTTTAGGGTTCACTTATATTTTTATTATAATTATTCTTGATATTATCCTCTTCGCTAAATTCAAAATGATTAGATTTTTGATATGATTTTATGTGTTTAATCATTCCATGTAAATGATGCACATTTTCACTATATATAGTGCAATCTTCTTTTTTAAACAACCGTTGGCGTTGGTATCGAAGGTTAATTGAAATGATATTACACTTGCTAGTGAAGCTAAGATGTCTTGTACAATTGACACAAGTATAAAAAAAATTATACTCATTAGCCTTCCAATAATCCAAAATTTAAAATTCTGATATGTTACTTGCAATGTTGGAATTGTTTTTTGAAAGTAAATAGTAAACAAATTTGATGGATGATGTATTTTTACTAATTGGTTGTCTTTTATGATGAGCTCATAACAAAAAAAAATTCAAATTATATTGACCACAACTACTGTAGCTGCTTGTTTTTTTACTGGAGCGGACAATTTTAATATTGACTATAATATATTCAAATTGTATATTATACATATGTTATGTCAAATACAGATTTTTATGTTTTTTGTACTATCAACTATCCTCATGTTAGTTTCAAATTCTTTAAAATAGATATACTTCTTCAAATGTTTTATATAGGAGTTTATAATTATGATAAAGTAGGCTACCATTAAAGATCTTTTAAATATTTTAATTTTTTTAAAAATATAGTTAAATATAATATTAATAAATATAATATTTTTAATAATTTAAATAATATTTAAAATTATTTATTTAAATTTTATATAATATATTTACATCCATATCTAGTATTATTTTATAAAAGTTATAATCGTCCTCCAAAAACATAAGGATATCGACAAATGACAACAATTTGCTTAACAGCAGATTTTGGACAGTATAAATGGCATTTATAAGTTCATTAATAGTGAAATAAAATATTTTTAAAAAATATTTTATCATTTCACCTAACTTCTACTTGATATCCATAGCTGGTTAGATCGTTCGGATATTTTTATTATAAAAAGCGGTTAAAATAGAATTGATGGGTCCCGGCTCCTAGGGCCCAGAAAGATAGGCCTAAAAAGTTAAGTCTACGAACCAAGAGGCTTACGAAGATGATTTGGCCCAAGAGGCCCAAAAATAGTCCTTCACGTCCCAAGAGTCCCAAGAAGCCTAAGTTAGCCTGAGAGGTTAAGTTGGCCTTAGAAATCCGAGGACATGGGCCAGCGTTCCAAGAAGACCAAATGGCTACAATGGTCCAAGAGACCAATTTAACCCATGAGGCTCGAGGACATTATAAGAGACCTATATCTCTAATAAAATCCCGTGGACATGAAACCAAGAACATAACACTGAAAACCCGAGGGCCTCTAGAAGGTGAAACTCCCAATTAACATCCGAGAACCTAACTCTATGAGCTCGAGGATCTGACAAAAATCCAGAAGGCTTTTTAGGTACGAGGACTATCTTTTCATCTCTGAATAGTCAGATCAGAGGAAAATGGGGCCAAGGTGACCGAGTACGTCAGCTCAGACGTCTCATTATTACCAAGGAGTACGCATTCTCTATAACGCCAACCACTATGACCGAGCACACTCAATCAATACGAGATTGACGTCACCTAGCATACCAAATCAACAGAGTGGATGGTTGGCCTCCCAGCACACGCCAAATCAGCAGAGTTGATAGCTGCCTTCTTAGCACACGCCAACGCCACGTGTCCCTATTGTAAGGACATGTCCCTCCCGTATAAATACCTCATCTAAACGATTGAGAAGGGGGTTGAACTGCTGTTATTTTGCACGTACACTGCGAGCAACGTTTAAGAAAAAAAGAAAGAAAAAGAAGAGAGGTGCAAGAGAGAAAGCTAGAAAAGAGAATAGGGGATAAGATCTCTATGTGTGGCGATCCTGTGTGACTATCAAAATTGCCACTTTGATTACTTGTAACTCATTCTAAGTGTAGTGAAACCCTTTTGGACCCAGCGTCCCATCACCGTGGTTTTTTCCTTTCATTAACGGAGGGGTTTTCCACGTAAAATCATTGTGCATTGTACCATCTTCCCTTTTTTCTTCCTGTCATGTCGTTCTCATCGAGCTTAACGCAAAATCACCCGATCACTAGTGTGTTGCACGATTTCGTCCGTCCGAGCGTACTGAAAGAAAGCCAAAAATGAACTCGGACTCTCGTCGTACAGCGGTCGAAACAGCAGGATGCAACATTGGTGCTGTTTATGGGAAGTGGCTAAAAGTCTGCGTTTCACATCTTCACAGAACGTTCAGGAACACTCCGACGACCCCATCTCTGAAGTCCAATATGGTGAACACCAGGGCATAGGCGAGTGCACCAGTTAGAGATGTGGCTTCACACGATGACAGCCCCGACCCCCGCATTGGGGTAGAAAATCACCCTGATCCAGTCGTCAGAGCCTTGGCAGCCAAGATAGAAGGTATGTCCAAGGCCTTCGAAACACTCTATTCCAAGATTGACAAGCGGGCGAAAGAAGCCCCTTCTAGGGCCTCCCGGGCCGGGACGTCCCGAAGCGGAGGCAGGGGAACGATCGCCTAGACAGTAACCTGCCAAAGCCGAACACCCGAGGACCCAGGTGGCTTTCGGCAGCAAGGCCCCTTGTGGACTAGAGGGTGTCTGAGTCCTCGGATCCGAGAAGAGAGCCTAGAGAGGTGCAACTCCAGAACCCTTCGAAGTCGCCACGAGCGCAGCGCCGAAGAGGCAGTTCCACGGGATGGTCCCCCCGAATGGACCAAGGCAGCTCCCGAGTGGCGTGCGGATTGTGAACCTTATGAGTTAAGACATTACCTTAACAAAAAGAAGGTAACCGCCCCACTCCGAGTGGAGGAAAGATTGGAAAGAGGGTGGAATCGTGTCTTCGATGAAAGCAACGGGGGTGGGGCTAATGCACTCCAATCCCCATTCACAACAGAAATCAGGACGAGGACGCTCCCTCCAAAGTTCAAGATGCCAAACCTGGAGGTCTATGACGGGAGCGCTGACCCGATGAACCGTCTAAACCACTTTTGGAAACACTTAAGTCTGCAGGGTTTGGATGAGACAACCATGTGCCAATGCTTCCCCTTGATGTTAAATGGGAATGCGAGGATGTGGTTTTATGGGATACCGGCGGACTCCATCCACACTTTCAACGACTTGACGACAGCCTTTCTCTCACAGTTTGCCTCCAGCTGGAGGGTGAAGAAGCAGCCCTGGCACCTTACCCGGGTGAAGCAGGGCACCAGGGAGAGTTTAAGGGTATTCCTGGCCCGATTCGTAGCCGAGGCCAGGGAAATCCCCAAATTGACGACGAAGTAAAGTTAAATACTTTCTTGTCTGCTCTGGAGGGAGGTGCCTTTTTTAAGCACCTCATCCATAAGGGTCCCCGGACTTTTGCGAAGGCCGAGGCTGTGGCCAGAGCATATATTGCGGCCGAAGAGGCCAACGATGCTAGATGGCCAGAAAGGGACGAGCACCCCCATCCAAAGGCGGTGGAAGGAAAGAGGAAGGCCGAGGACTATCAGAGCCCCCAGACGGCAAATAAGTAGCACAAGTCTGAGCAGAACGTTCGAAGAGAGCTGAGGCCTGCGCACTTCACACCACTGAACGACAGCCGCACCAACGTGCTAATGTAGATCCAGGAGGAAAAGTTTCTGAAGTGGCCCAAGCCGCTGAAGAACCTGGGAGGTGGCAACCAGACAAAATACTACAACTTCCACCACTCCGGGGGCCACAGTACGGAGGATTGTAGAACTCTACAGAAGGAGATAGAGGAGCTAATTAGGAGGGGACACCTCAACCGCTTCCTGCAAAGACCCGGATAAGCTTCCAAAACAGCGGGCGCCATCGAAGCTGAGCCCCCTTGAAACAGAGTGGTTGCGGGGTTCGTGAACATGATATCAACTCGGTCGGCCAGAGGAAACGATCGGGAGCTCACCGCTGCAAAGAAGCCGAGGACTGGACCCGGAGATACAGACAAAGTTATTTGTTTTAGTAATAAGGACATGGCCCATGTAACTTCCCTCACTCCGATCCTTTGGTTATAACCGCACTTGTTTCAGACGGAGCAAATGACTACCGGATGAAACGAATTTTTATTGATAATGGAAGTTCTAGAAACTTGCTCTACCTGGATGCCAATTTTAAGTTGGGACTCAACAAAAGTCAAATGAGAGCACCGGAAGGGCCACTCTATGGGCTGGATAATAAGCTAGTACCTGTTCAGGGTTTCGTCCAATTAGAGGCAGCCCTAGGGACGTATCCGAGGACGGCGTCCAAGGTCCTCACCTTTCTGGTCATAGACCTTCCATTGGTCTATAATCCAATACTCGGATGCCCTTGCTTGGCCGCCATCAGTGTAGTAACTTCCATCCTGCACTTAAAAATAAAGTTTCCAACCCCGTATGGCGTGGGGGAAGTCTTCGGGGACCAGTCCACGGGACGGATGTGTTACTTAGCACAGAACACGTAAACGGCTCTTCCACAACCAATGGAGGATCTCGACCTAAGGGACGAGACCACCCTGCAACAGGCACAGCCTGGGGAGCCAACCGTTCAAGTCTCACTGGATCCTGGGGATCCGAAGAAGTATGTTCACATAGGAAGCTCGCTACCGAAGTCCATTCGAGACCAACTCATCAGCTTCCTGTGAGAGAACTCGGACGTGTTCACCTGGTTGCCCAGTGATATGTCAGGAATCTTCGCCGAGATCATGGTCCACAAGCTAGGCATTAATCCACGTCATAAACTCGTCAGGCAAAAACGCAAGAATTATTCCACGGAGAAGCTGGTTGCCATACGCGAGGAGGTCAAGAAGCTCCTAGATGCCGGGTTCGTCCGAGAAGTGCAATACCCAGGCTGGTTGGCCAATATGGTTATGGTGAAAAAGAGTAGTGGGAAATAGAGGATGTACGTAGACTTTACCGACCTCAATAAAGCGTGCCCCAAGCACAACTTTCCACTGCCCAAAATCAACCAGCTCGTAGATTCGACGTCCGGCCACGAACTCTTAAATTTCATAGTCGCGTACTCAGGATACAATCAGATTAAGATGAGTCCTGAGGACAAAGAGTACACGTCGTTTATGACGAACCAAGAGATGTACTGTTACAAAGCAATGCCCTTTGGTCTCAAGAATGAGGGCGTGACTTATCAGTGACTCGTAAACAAAATGTTCCAGGACTAGATAGGTAGGAACGTGGAGGTTTACGTTGACGGCATGCTTGTTAAAGCAGGGCGAGCAGTGACGAAATAAAGGATTTGGCCGAGGCCTTCCATGTACTCAGAACCCACGGGATGAAACTAAACCCGAGCATGTGCACATTTGGTGTGGCGTTGAGGAAGTTCCTGGATTACATCGTGTCGCATTAGGGGATTGAGGCTAACCCAGAGAAGATAAAAGCCATCCTCGACATGCGGTCTCCCAGGACGGTAAAGGAGGTTGAGAAGCTTACTGGGCGGGTGGCGACCCTCTCCCGTTTCGGGCCAAATCAGCCAAGAAGCACCTGCTATTCTTCAAGGCCCTGAGACGAACGAAGGCCTGAGGCTTTCGGTGGAGTGACGACTACGAGGATGCATTCCAAGGGCTCAAAAACTGTCTCTCGAGCCCACCGCTTTTAGCTTCTCCCCAAATGGGCGAGGAGCTATATCTGTATCCTCTCGTGTTTGACACGGCCTTGAGCTTGGCTCTGATACGGGAACAACACAGGAGGCAACAGTGATGAAACAACAATGCTAGCCAACGACGATGAAAGCCAGCCAAGTGCAGACGAGTTCAGCAAGGCACCAATGTGGACCCTGCACGTGGACGGGTCCTTGATGAAGGACGGTTGCGGAGTTAGTGTTGTTCTGGCACGCCCAAGGGGTTGGAAATAAAATATTCACTAACCTTTGGATTCTCCGCCACCAATAACGTCGCGGAATATGAAGCCTTGCTGGCTGGGCTTCGGTTAGCTAAGGAGTGCTTGGCCAAAAACCTAATCATTTACAGCGACTCCGAATTGGTCGTTAACCAAGTCCGCGGGAACTTTGAAGTCAACAACCTGCAGCTCTTTAAGTACCTCTCCAAAGTCAAGAGTGCGACCTCGGACTTCGAGGCAGTTGAGTTCGTCCACATTCTGAGGGAAGAAAACAACAAGGCCGACACCCTGGCAAGGGCAGCGGCTTCAGGAGATCCAGAACAGTATGCTCGGGGGATACGAGAAGTTCTAAATAGATCCAGTGTTGAGGACCCCGAGCCAGAAGTGATGTAAGTGTCTAACAGCAGTACCTGGATGACTCCCTACCCGAGGTACCTATCTGACAGTACATTGCTTGAGGACCAGAACGAGGCCAAGAGGGTAAAGAAGACAGCGGGGTGGTATGCGGTTATGGATGGCCAGTTGTATCAGCGGGGATTCTCGACCCCTTACTTAAGGTGCCTCACCTCTGAAGAGGCCGAGTATGCCTTCTAGGAGGTGCACCTTGGAATATGTGGGTCCTACATCGGGAGAAAGAACCTGGCCTTTAAGCTCATGAGGGAGGAATATTACTGGCTAACGATGAAGTACGATACCATGGATCTTGTGCGCAAGTGCGAAAACTGCCAACTGCATAGCAACGTGAGTCATCGCCCCCACACAGATCTCCGGGCTCTCCAATTGCCATGGCCATTTGTCTAGTGGGGGCTCGACATTCTCAGACCACTCCCGGTAGCGCCCAGATAGAGGAAATTCCTAATTGTAGGAATAGATTGCTTCACCAAATGGGTGAAGGTAGTACCACTCGCCAGGATAACGGAACAAAATACCACTGAGAACCTTCGACAGAACATCATGTGCAGATTTGGGATCCCGAAATGCATCGTGACCGATTATGGGATGCAGTTCACTGGAAAACAGTTCACTAAGTACTGCGCCAGCCTAAAGATCAACTTGGTCCACACGTCAGTGGTGTACCCCGAGGCCAACGGGCAGGTGGAGGTCACAAACCGTACGATCTTGCATGGACTCAAGACTAAGCTGAAGTATTTCGAGGGATCATGGGTACACAGGTTTCCATCCGTTCTCTGGTCATACAGGACGACGCCTAGGGAATCCATGAGGGAGACCCCCTTTAGTCTCTTTTATGGGGTTAAAGTGGTCATCCCAATAGAGGTAGGCCTCACGAGTCTGTGGGTAGGATACTTCAGTTCTACTGAAAGCAGTCAGAGGCTTAGAAAAAACCTCGACATACTCGAGGAAGTCCGCGACCAAGCAAGGCCAAGGGTAGCGACATACCAGTACCGGGTTGCCCGCTATTACAATAAGAAGGTAAATGCGCGGCAGTTTGAGGTAAGGGACCTAGTACTAAGAAGCGTGGAGGCCGCGGGGAAAAACGCTGGCAGAAACAAGCTCTCCCTGAATTGGGAGGGGTCATTTATGGTCTCTGCCGTCCTTTAGGGCGGGGCCTACAAGTTGCGCACCCAAGAGGGAAAGTTGGTAACCCGAACGTGGAACGCCGGCACCCCAAGCAGATATTACCAACAATGAACGTTGCTTGCTGTCCAAGATACCTGCCAAATCTTGGCTGTCCCTAAGCCAAAGTGAAATGACCCTCTCGCCCCTTATAAAAAAAAACTAGACTTCGTCCGAGCGGTCAAAGAGGTCGTATTTCAAAACTCGGATTTGTCCGAGCGGCCCAAGAGGTTGTATTTCAAAACTCGGTCACGTCCGAGTGGCACAGGAGGTCGTATTTCAAAACTTGTATCATCCGAGCGGCCTAAGAGGTCGTATTTCAAAACTCGGCTTCGTTAGAGCAGCCCAAGAGGTCGTATTTCAAAACTCCGTCCCATCCGAGTGGCTTAGGAGGTCGTATTTAAAAACTTGTATTTGTTCAAGTGGCCTAAGAGGTCGCATGACAAAAAGTTCAGGCGTTAATCGAGCGCGAGGCTAACTTGATTAGCGCAATGACCTGCCAGGACCAAACACTCTACAAATCCGGGTGGGGGAATCAAACACTTGGGCTTAAAATAAATGTCCATTTTATTCTTGTACACAGCATATGAACAACACAGTAAAAAAACGAAGAGATAAGGAGAGCTCTACAGCTGCTAGCTCTCGGAGGGACCTAGCGAGGGGTGGTCCCATGCCGCCCTTCTTCGTGTGGTTGAGAAGCCTCTGCCTGGCCTGAACTCCCCGGCTGCTCGGAAGGTCGAGGATCACCCGATGGTCCAGGACGTGAGGATCTAGGAAATGGCCTTCCTGCGACGCCATACACGTCCTCTGGGCATGTGGCACTAGCATTCCGAGGATCTAACACGATCGTTGGGAACCGCGGATATAGCAACCACATCAGTCGGCGGCACAAATTGATGTCGTCTCAGTACTTGCTCTCCAGCACAGGCGCTATATCCACAGCTTTCACTGATGTCCTTAACGCTTCCTCCAGCTGGAGGTTCCTGTCTCGGAGAAGCCCATATTGGATCTGTTGATGCTTCAAGGTGTCCTCGAGAGAGGCAATCTTCGCATTAGCCTCAACAAGCTCAATTTGCAGGCGTTGGCTGCCCTCTCCAGCGACCCTCAAGGACTCTATCTCTGAACAGGCCTGGGCAACGTCGCCAATGAGCTAGTTGAGGTTCCTGGCCAGATCCTGGAACTGCAAGAAAAGACAAGTTCATTAAGGCATAAGCGACAGAAAAGAAGGTAGTTGGAAAAATAGTGAAGTACCCTAGAGATGAGAGAGTCGTGGCTTTGAGCACCCTCTCCTACAACCTTGGAATCCAACGGTTCAGCTGTAGGCGCCGTACGAACCTCAACCACGGCCTCGGGTGGGAGACCATCAGAAATCGGGAATTCAACGACTTCAGGGGCCTCTGAGGCCGCAATCTCAACCTCGTCGCCACTTTGGATCTCGACGGTATCCTTAACAGGGGCGTCGATGGTTGGATCCACTCCGCAGGCCTCCTCAACCTCAGCAGCTTCCACGGCTAGAACAATTAGGATCATTGCCGCTTCCTCGCCTTGATTGTCCTCAGCCCCGCCCCAAAATCTCCAAAACACTAAGGTCCTCGGATGGACCACCAAGAAAATCTGAGACCTCACCAATGATCTCGGCAGGAGAAGAAGGTTCAGGAACCTCAGACTCCATAGTGGGTTCGACGACCAAACCCCTCGATCTCCTGACGTGAGGCGCGATCACGGCATCATCATCGTCGGACAAGGAGTACTTGACAATTGACACTGGACGCTTTGAAGCCTCAGTCCAATGACTCTTCTGTGGCCACTCGGATGACTCTTCGATTGTAAGAGAACTCCCCTTCTTCCTCTGTCTTCTTTTTTTTTTCTTTGTAGAAGCAGCAGCGTTGGAATCCTCGGCCATAGTCACCCACTTGGCCTTCGCGAAGTTCTCGGGCATCAACCAAGTATTTTGTTTGCCTACATTGAAGTTGCCAAGGCTGGCCATCACCAAGTCTGTGACCGCCTTAGCAATCTCCCTCTCCTCCTTGGTAGCATTAGAGTGTGCTTGCTCGTCATGTTTTTCCATGTAAGGAAGAGGGACCAGTTCTCCCGGACACCCAAAAAGAAAAATTTATCCTTCCACCTTTTGGTGGAGTCAGGGTTTCCTCCGCTCATGATGGCGAACTTTGGACGAGGAGTCATGGTGATCCAGTCCAAATTATAAGTCAAGCGAAACATGAAATTCACCATGGACACCTCAAGCACTTTCTTATGGTAACGTGCGAATACACAAAGAGAAACCAGGTACCTGACGATGTTGGGCTGAAACCTTGCCAATAGAATGCCCAACTCCATCATAATGTGATGGACATGAGCCAGCTTCCCAAGAAGCCCAAATGGCTACAATAGTCCCAGAGACCAATTT
The DNA here is from genome assembly GCA_033239525.1 of Nepenthes gracilis. Taxonomy (NCBI): domain Eukaryota; kingdom Viridiplantae; phylum Streptophyta; class Magnoliopsida; order Caryophyllales; family Nepenthaceae; genus Nepenthes; species Nepenthes gracilis. Next base: position 8,137,233 of record BSYO01000035.1, on the reverse strand, counting down.
AACCCAGGAGGCCCGAGGATACTATAAGAGACCTATGTCTCTAATAAAATCTCGAGGACATGAAGCCAAGAACACAACACTGAAATCCTGAGGGCCTCTAGAAGGTGAAACTCCCAATTAACGCCAGAGAACCTAACTCTATGAGCCCGAGAATTTGACAAAAATCCAGAAGACCTTTTAGGTACGAGGACTATTTCTTCATCTTTGAATCGTCAGATCAGGGGAAAAGGGGGCCAAGGTGACTGAACTCGCCAGCTCAGAGTACGCTCAATCATTACGGGACTGACGTCACCTAGCATGATAAATTAGCAGAATGGATGGCTGGCCTCCTAACAAACACCAAATTAGCAGAGTAGATGTCTGGCCTCCCAACATACGCCAAATCAGCAGAGTTGATGGCTGGCTTTTCAGCACACGCCAACGCCACATGTCCTCATTACAAGGACATGTCCCTCCCCTGTAAATACCTCATCTAAACGACTGAGAAGGGGGTTGAACTGCTGTTATTTTGCATGTACACTACGAGCAATGTTTAAGAAAAAAAGAAAGAAAATGAAGGGAGGTGCAAGAGAGAAAGCCAGAAAAGAGAATAGGGGATAAGATCTTCACGTGTGGCAATCCTGTGTGACTATCAAAAGTGCCACTGTGATTACTTGTAACTCATTCTAAGTGTAGTGAAACTGTTTTGGACCCAGCGTCCCATGACAGTGGTTTTTTTCCTTTCATTAACGGAAGGGTTTTCCACGTAAAATCCTTGTGCATTGTACCATTTTCCCTTTTTTCTTTCTGTCACGTTGTTCTTATCGAGCTTAACGCAAAATTACCCGATCACTAGCGTGTTGCACGATTCCGTTCGTCCGAGCGTACTGAAAAAAAGCCAAAAACAAACTCGGACTCTCGTCATACGACAGTTGAAATAGCGGGACGCAACAAGAATGAAAGAGAAATGTGGCATCTAGCATTTGGTACGTCAAATTCTATCGTGTTATATAATCGATCTTCATTTTCTTATAGTTTAACTTATTTTATTGGTATAACATTTTGAATTATTATTTCAAGACGAAAGATGTTAAATAAATAGAATAACTTTATTTACTTTTCTTCATATAAGGACAAATAAATTATTAAATATAATTAATGTAAAGGTTAATAACATAATATACATATATTGTCTAGAATAATCATAATTTTAAATTTAAAAAATTATAATATAAATAAAATAATAGTAAAATAGTTATTTAAAATATTATCAAAAATAAATAAAAAAATGTTATAAAATATTTTAAATTTATTTATAATTGCATTACTTATTCTAAAAATTATGAAAATATTGCATGAGTACTTAAAAATTTAAAGCCAATAACTCTTTTTTTTTATAATTTTTAATTTCCTAAAATTTCAAATTGTTTCACTTAAAAATATTAATTCAATTTGAGTTGAGAATAATTATTATCTCTCATATTTTTTTTTGTATCTCTTTTAGTATGTAATACCTTTAAAATTTTCATAAGTATAATTTTTATTATATTTTTTTTTTGTACAAATGACTCATTTGTGACCGTTAATTAATGTAATTTTGAAATGCCGTCAAATATTATTGGAAATTTTTTAGATAAGAAAAAGTAGTAGTGGTATTTTAGATTTGTGATAATTTTGGTATTTTAAAGCCATCATCTATGTATATATGTGATGTAATTGGTATGAGAATATTAGAATATTTTTTCATATTCATTGCTATTGAAACTAGAAAAATTATATGACAAAATTAATAATTAACTTATAAAATAATAATTATATATTAAAATTATTAAAAATGATATAAATTTATTAATAAATATTATACTGATATTACTTATTACACTGTAAAAAAGTAGGGAATAGAGAGGATAGAAAGAAATTATAGTGCATGTGAGTGTGGGGGGGGGATATATTTATAGTTTTTAAATTTATTTTTTAATATTAAAAAAATTTATTAATAAGTCTCATATTAATATTAGGTATTATATTTGTTGGGCCTCAATATAATGGCCTATAGAAGCATGGCCCAAAGGAAGGGCCCAAGCGGAAGGCCCAGAAAGTTGCCCGCGAGCCAGAAAGGCTGCCCAGCCGGAGAGCCCCAAAGCAGAGGCCAATGGCCCAAGGACCAAGACCACACCAGAAGTCCAAGAGGTCCCGTCCGTTCGTAGGGAAGCTCGAAGACATCGCTAATGACATCCAAGTACACTGACAGGGAGAAGACCGAGAACCCCAGAAGTCCTGCCAAGTCTCAGGTCAGTTCGAGAAGTCAAGAAGAGATTCTAGGGCTTTCCCCAGAGGATCCTCCGAGGGCTGCCTTTTCCGATGAGTCCACGAACTCACAAGAAGCCCCACGCAAGGACGAGGAATGCCCTATACTAGACCGAGGATGCCAGCTAAGCGGCTTCGTCGATTCCCAAGGAAACTCCGCAACTACTACTAATCACCATCCGAATAGAAGCACGCCTAGTCAACCAAGATCGACGCCTAGGCACTCGCATGCCCGACAAGCCCAAGTCATCCACAGCACGCGCAAAGAATATTAAATGAGGCCAGTGGGACACTGCACAAGCTTCTCGGCTATCCGATAGCTGCCACGTGTCTCCTCTCCAATGGCATGATCTCTCCTATAAATACCCAGCAAAGTCCCATGCCAAAGGACGGACATTTTTCCCCTGAGCACATCCCAGAAGAGGGAAAAGACCCCACTGTCTCTCTCTCTTGGCCACTTAATCGCTCTCTCCCTAGCAAAAGAGTGACGAAGTTTCCCAATGAGAGTGAAGGAGCTTCCCAGCGAGCAAAACTTCCTAAAAGAGAAGTACAAGACAAGAGTAAGGAATGAATGATCTCTAACACTTGTACTTTGTAAAGACTTCCATCCAAATAGTGAAGCATTTTAAAAAGGCCCTGAGCCTCGTGGTTTTCCCTCCCCCTTTCACGAGGAAATTTTTCACGTAAAAATCCGGTCTCAACCTCTCACTCTGCGACCCTAAATCTCGAATATTCATGTTGCTCGGAAACCACGGATCCGACACGCAACAATATTATAAAAATAATAAATAATAAATAGAGAGGTTAGAGAGTGTGTGTGTGGATGGGGGAGAGGAAGGGATGTATTTATATTTTTTTAATTTAAATTTTTTAATAAAGGGGGTAAGGGTGCCTCATTCCACTACTCAATGATAATGTGACTTTCATAATAATTATATAATTATTAAATATATAAAAAAATAGATTGATACGTATCACAAATTGGCACGGCCCAATCGTGCCTTAGGTCGACACAGCACATAGGCAAGTCATTTAGCAGCTTGGCATAGTTTGAGGTGGCCTAATATTATTTATTATGGGCCGTGCTAGACCGTGTCATAAGTGACATATTCTAATTGACATATCTAATTAAATTTTCTCTTTTTAAAAAAAAAATATATATAAAAAACTTATTTTTAATTATAATTTTGTGTAAGATTTTTATTGGAATTTAGATTAGAGATTTTATGTTAAATTAATCACACATATATGTGGTGCAAGAAATTGTGAAAGGTAAGAAAAACATTTGGTTGTGTTAAATTTTGAGGAATAATAATTGTAATATCCTGATACTTCGACTCATAGTATCAAATTAATTTAACAATAAATAATATTATATTTTAACAAATATTGTTAATATTAATAGTATTAAATAATTAGTAATTAATAATAAGTAATTAATTAGATTAATAAATAAATATTAATAGTAATATTAAAATATATGAATAATAAATAATAAATAATATAATTACATTAAATAATAATAAATTTATAATGATAATATTAATAATTAATAATAATATTATTATAACGTATAGGGTTTTAATAATAATAATAATAATAATTAATATTATTAGTAATAAATAATATTAATAAAACGTTTAATAATTATTAATAATAAAATCTATTAAAATCCCTCCTCCCTTTCTTCTCGATCTTCCTTCTGCATTTCATCTTCTTCATTTTTCTTCTCCTCACCCGTCCCTCCCTCTCAGCCTCCCTCTCTGTCTCTGTCTCTCTCTCTCTCTCTCTCAGTTTCTCTCTCGCTCTCTTCGTCTCTCTCTCTTCCGGTTCGCATCTCTCTCCAACTTAATTTTCCTCTGCCGTTTCACCCCTTCGGCTGTCATGCGGTTCGTTTCCCCTCAATAAATTGGGCCGCCATGATTGTGGGTGTATAAATTGAGGAGTGTGGGACGTGCTGAGGGTTATGGGTAGCAGTGGGTTGAAGTCGCCGTTGCAAGCTTGAGCCGGAGGGAGTGTCGCCGTCGTCAATCAGTGCCGGAGCCATCATCGCAAACCCTAGCCGTCGCCGTTGAGTCGAAGTCGTTGCCGTAGCCAGCTTGAGCCGCAGCCGCCGTTAAACCCTCGTCACCGTCAAACCCTAGCCGTCGTTGCCGTTGAGCCGTCGCCGCCGTTAACCCTGGCCGCCACTGTTCATCAGGCAAGTAACTCTTCTGTCCATGTTGCTACCGATCCGTTCTTCTCTCTCTAAATTAATCATATTTCTTCTCAAATGCAATTAATTTAGTGATGTATGTAGAAATTGATATAAATGCGGATTCGGGAAGAGCAGAGCTCAGAGCTCTGGTGGTCGTTGGTGCTGTAGAAATCCCGATGACATGAAGCCAAGAATATAACACTGAAATTCGGAGGGCCTCTAGCATGCGAAACTCTCAATTAACGTCCGAGAACCTAATTCAATGAGCCCGAAGATTCTGCAAAGACCCAGAAGGCTTTCTAGGTATAAGGACAATCTCTTCATCTCTGAATCATCAGATCAGGGGGTTAAGATGGCCGAGCACGCCAGCTCAGACGTCTCACTGTTACCAAGGAGCATGCATTCTCTGCAACACGCTACCTCCACAGGAAATCATGGCGCTCAGAGCACGTGCAATCATTACGGGGCTAACGGCACTTCACATGCCGAATCAGTAGAGTTGGTGGCAGGCCTCCTAGCACATGCCAAATCAGCAGAGTGGGCAGCTGATCTCCCAGTACATGCCAAATCGGCAGAATTACAAAGTTGGTGGCTGGCTTCCCAGCACACGCTAATGCCACATGTCCCCATTTCAAGGGCATGTTCCTCCTCTATAAATATCTCATTCAAACGACAGAAGAAGGGATTCCAACGGCTAGCATTTTTACATGCACACTGCGAACAATAACTAAGTGATAGAAAGGAAGAAATGGAGAAAAAGGCACAGAGAGAAAAAGTTAGAAAAGAAAAGAGGGAACGAGATCTATTGTGTTGTAATTCTGTGTGGCAACCAAAAGTGCCACTGCGATTAATTGTATCCCATTCTAAGTGTAGTGGAACCCTTCAGGCCCAGGGTCCATCACCGTGGTTTTTCCCCTCTTCATTCAAGAAGGGGTTTTTCACGTAAAATCCTCGTGCTTTGTGTCCTCCTCCCATTTTCCTACCTGCAACATCATTCTTGTTGAGTTTAGCGTCTACTATTGTGTTGCACGATTTCGTCCATCCGAGGACATCGAAATAGTGTAAAGAGTGAACTCGGACTCTTGTTGTACGGCGGCCCGAATTCGAGGATGCAACAATGACCTTAACATTTTTTTTAAAAAAAAGATAGAGCCCGGAGAGACAGAGACTGGACAAACGGGTACAAATGGGCAAATGCTTGGAAGCCGCTAACATCACATCACGTTCTGTTCTTTTGAATTTCTTAGAGATGGGGAATTTCCTCTTCATCTATATTACTCATTTACCGACCTCTGACGCAGCAACCATGGCGGCTGAAACTAGTGTTTGCCAAGAAATTCCCTCAATTATTATGTTATTTCTCCTATGTGTCACCTCCTTTACAGCTGTAGAAGCCCGCAGTTCTCTATCCAGAGGCTCTCATTTATCTGTTGAAGATGATTCAGGCTTTCTTACTTCATAAGATAACACGTTCACCTGCGGTTTCTACAATGTAAAGGGAGCCAATGCCTACTGGTTTGCCATCTGTTACACCCATTCAATGGAGAAAACCACGGTTTGGATGGCCAATCGAGAAAAGCCTGTCAATGGCCGCGGCTCTAGACTCACGCTGCGGTGGGACAGCACCATGGTGCTAACTGATGCAGATGGCTCATTGGCATGGCAGACTAACACAACATCCACAGGTGTTGACAGCGCTGATCTTCTCAACTCCGGAAATCTGGTCTTAAGAGATCGCAATGGTAAAATTCTATGGCAAAGTTTTGATTACCCAACTGATACCCTCCTTCCTAATCAGACATTCACCAACCGCAAACAGTTGACTTCAGGGATAGGAAAATATATGTTTGGTTCTGGGTATTTCAGTTGTTCTTTGACAGTGATAATGTTCTGAGATTAATTTACAGTGGCCCTGAAATATCTTGCTTATATTGGCCTAATCCTGATTGCGGTAACATTTACCAATGCGGTAGAACAAACTACAATAGTAGTAGAGTTGCTGTTCTTGATGATATGGGCAAGTTTGTGTCTAGTGACGGCTTGCAATTCAGTGCTTCTGACATGGGCGTTGGTATCAAAAGGCTGCTAAAGATGGATTTTGATGGGAATTTGAGGCTTTATAGCCTGAATGTTTCGACTGGTTTGTGGGTAGTAACATGGGAAGCTCTTATAGAGCTATGTAATGTGCATGGTCTCTGTGGTAGGAATGGTGTTTGTGAGTATACCCCAAGCCCCAGGTGTTCATGTCCTCCTCATTATGAGCCAACTGATTCAACTGACTGGGGCAAAGGCTGCAAGCCTAAGTTTGAAAGAACTTGCAACGACTCCCACTTTGTTGAGTTAACCCATGTAGATTACTATGGCTTCGATCTCAATTACTCCCAAGCTATTTCCTCACACCAGTGTAGACAACTTTGCTTAGGTGATTGCCGGTGTCAAGCATTTAGTTACAGACTAACGGGGCAAGGATTGTGTTTCTCGAAAAGCTCTCTTTTTAATGGCTACAAATCTCATACTTTCTCAGGCAATACATATATCAGACTTCCAAAAGAGATTCAAGCAACTGAGCCCACGAATCTTAATACCTCAGGGCATGTATGCAGCAACAATGTGATTAATATGACCGAAGTTCTCCCTTCTTATCACACCAACAATCGATGATCGACGTTTTCGAGATCCTTATCTTTGTCCTAGGATGGTGGCTTCTTAGGCCCCCTAATCCAGTGTGACACCTTTTGATCTGTTTTTGCTTAGCTGATGCTACCAATTTAGTTCCTCTCTTTATGTCAATTGGTCGGTTGTATAAGCTTGCATAAAATTTTTAGTGCACCCAATAAAATCAAATAAAATTAAAATTACGGATATAATTTTAAATTTTAATTCTAATTATATAATTCAAATATTTTCTGGAAGAGAATTATGTCAAGATAATGTGATTGAATTATATAATTCAAATTTTAGTGCGCATTTAATGTGATTGACGTCACCTTGGAAATGTAAAGCCCACTAACTCTGGCAGCGAACGGGAGGCTGACACATCGCAAGGGCAAGGATGACGAAAGTGTTTTTGATTTTCCACCTGTTTCAAATATTAATCCTTATCTTTGTTTTTATTTCCTACATTTAATCTGATTGACGTCGTCTTGGAAACGTAAAACCTACTAACCTTGGCAATGAACGGGAGGCTAACACATGGCAAGGGCATTGATGACTCTTGTTTTTTTGATTTTCTGCCTATTTCAAATATTAATCCTTACCTTTGTTTTTATTTTCCACCGCACAACCCTAAGGAATTTCTCTCGAAACCCTATGGCTGCGTTCCTTCTTCCAACTCTCTTTTGTGCTCTTTCTCTGTTCCTTTCTTCGAGCTTCAATGACATCTAGAGTCAAAGAGATCGGCTCTTCTCTCTCTGGACAGGCTTGAGGCCATCCGCATAAAGTACAGGATTCCTAATTCGATAGCAATGGTGATTCTAGAAGCCCATGATAGGGCTTGTAGCCCACCTGGTGGGTTTATTACTGTATAAGAAATCCTCCTCAAGGGTGGGCTTCGTTTTCTTGTCCTATTGGAGCTTTACCACATTGTGAGGGAACTCGAAGTTGCTTTCGCAAGGCTGTAACCCAGCGTCATCAGGTGTCTTGTGTCACTTTGCGTTTTAGCACGTTGTCACAAGAAAGTGCTTGAGGTTGTTATGGTAAAGATGATATTTCGTTTCACCCACAATCTGGACTGGATAGTTGCCACTCCATGTCTAGACTTTACTGTGATGAGTAGTGGCAATCCAGATTCCACCAAAAGGTGAAAGGATAAGTTCTTTTTTTAGCGGTTCACGAGCATTGGAGCCTCTCCAATGTTTAGGGCAATGTGACATGCAAGCATTGCTTGAACGCCTTTACTGAGAAGAGAGAGGTTGCCAAGGATGTCATAGATTTGGTATTGGCTAACCTTGGCACCTTCAATGAGAACAAGCAAAACGTTTGGCTACGGCCCAAGAACTTGGTGAGGGCCAAGTGGGGGACTGAGTCTGAGGACTTTAGTGCCCTTGCGGCTGTTGTTGCGAAGAAGAAGAAGCTGAAAAAGAGGGAGAGGACTCTGAGGATCGAGGAGCTAACTGAGTGTTCAAGGAAGAGTCGCCGAACTAAGACTTCAAAAAGTCCGGTGACTATCGTTGAGTACTCTTGGTCCAGTGATGAGAATACTGTTATAGCGCCTCTTGTGAAGAGGTCTAGACCTCCACAAGTGGCGCAAGGCCGAGAGGCTAAAGGTGTCGGATCTTCTGCCACTGTTGAGTCCTCGGGGTAGTCTTCTGAGCCTGCGAGCCGGCCTGCAGATCCACATGTTGCTAAGCCTCCTCCTAATGAGCCAATGCCTGATATCCCTTTCAAGTTCATTGGTGAGGTCTTGGACTAGATTGACAATCCACCTGAGGACACTGATGAGGGGCAGGCCATGAGGGAGACTGAGGCGACTCGGGCTGCTGAAGCAACGATGACGACGACGACAACGACAATAACTGCTGCTTGAGGCCGAGGAGAGTAATCCCATGGAGTTGCTTGCCGTAGATACTGTTGAGCTCCCATACATTGCAATCCAAATTTATAGTCCAATGATGACTCCGCCTGCAGCCCCTAAGGAGAATTTGGTCGAGGATGATGCAGGGACTTCACGCGTAGCTAAAGTGCAAATTGGGGCTGAGGATCATTTTGAACCAGCAGAGCTCCCAATCTTGGATGAAGTTGCTTTTGTGCTCGAGGCCAGGGCTGAGGTTTCTGTGGTACAGGAGGCTGCGCCCACAGGGCTCAAGGAGGCAGAGGTCCCCAGAGAGGAGAGCACTTCAAGGACTTCATTTGTGACCAAGGTACTTCTTTACCCTCCTCCTAGTTTTGTTTTCTTTTGTCTGTGCTTTACTAACTTGTCTTATTTTTGCAACTTTAAGAGATGGATGCCGGCCTTGGCATGATCATTAGTGAGGCCGGCCAAGTTTATGCAGAGTTGAAAGCTTCTAAAGCCTTGAGGAACGCATCCAAAGCTTAGAGTTTAAGCTTGCTGAAGCTGAGGGCCGCATTTGTTCCTTCGAGGGCCAATTGAAGGAGTAGGAGAGGCTGCACGTTGTCCTTCGAGGGCATAACCTCTTGCTTGAATAGGAGCTCAGAAATTCATTGAAGCATGGGGACATTGGACCAGCTTTGGAGCGGAAGTATTGGGACGCCGTTAAGATGTGCTACTGCGTCATGAAGCTTTTGGTCCCGGGGTTTTCCATTGCACTCTTTGATCTGAGGAATTCTAGTGCTCAGCGCAAGGATGACTTGATTGGTCTCCCAGCACGTTGGAGGTCTTCTGGATCTTTGCAATTAGGACCGTCCAGCCAGCCAGAGCCTTCTAGTTAGCCAGGATTCTTAGAGCGGCTAGGAACTTCAGCTCCCTAATGTGTTTTATTGTTCACATTTTTTTGTTGTATAATGTTATATGCACATTATTTATATGAATAAAATTCGTATTAGTTCACTGCAAATACTTTTTTTGTCTTACCTGAACTACTCGGGTGTTTGGTTCTTTTGTGACATGCTATTGAAGAAACTTAGTCTTATACTAGCTTAATGTCTAAATTTTTTGACTGTATTTGGTTGAAGATGTTACCTCTAGAGTCATCACATGCTTACTATTTTAAGCCCCTTAAGTTTTTAAGTCAAATCTCTAGGGTTGCTTGGTATGGTGGTTAAATTTGAAGTTCGACCTTCTGGGACGTTTGAGTACGACCTTTTGGGCCACTCGGTTATTGCCGAGTTTTTAATTTCACTTCTTGAGCCACTCAAATATAGTCGAGTTTTAAGTTCGACCTCTTGGACCGTTCTGACACGACCAAATTTTTATAGCAAGTGAAGGGGTTGCATAGGGGCAACCTGGGTCTTATGAGTTAATGAAGTAACATGCAAACATTCAATGAAGTACAAGACAGAAAATAAGAAAAAAGAAATTTTATTATATCAATGAAACATATTACAAGCACATCACATGATGTATTCTGCCTTACCTAGGCATTTGTACATATATTTATTGATAGTATTTTTTGAGATGTGTGGTATTCCATGTCCGAGAGACTAATCTGCCTTCTTGTGTGCGCAATTTATAGGCCCTATTTCGAAGGATGGTTGAGATCAACAGTCATTTCTAATTTGGGGAGAGTTTATTTCGGCCGATATTTTTACTCGTGGCCTCTAAGCTCCTCAGTAACAGGTCCCCTATTTTGACCTATCGTGCCTTCACCTTCTTATGATAATTTCGGACTACCCTTTGTTGGTATGCCGCTATTCTTAGCCTTGCTTGGTCTCGGTCTTTCTTGAGTATATCAAGATTCTCTTGAAGTCTTTGATCATTGTCACTCGGATTGAAGCACTTGACCCAGAGACTTGGAAGTCCGTCTTCCACTGGAACAACTGCCTTTACCCCATAGCACAAGCTGAAGGGTGTTTCCCTCGTGGGTTCCCTCGGAGTGGTTCTGTACGACTAAAGGATGGACGACAGTTCGTGCACCTATGAGCCTCCGGAGTGCTCTAACTTTGTCTTGAGTCCATGTAGGATTGTGTGGTTTGTGACTACCACTTGCCCATTGCTTTGTGGGTATGCGATCGATGTATGGACCAACCTGATCCTCAAGCTGGTGCAGTACTCGATAAACTGCTTCCCAGTGAATTGGATCCCATTGTCGGTCACGATATACTCAGAAATTCTGATCCTGTACACAATATTTTATTGGATAAATTCTATAGTATTCTGCTTTGTAATATTTGCCAACGGTACAGTCTTGACCCATTTTGTACAATAGTCGATCCTAATGATCATGAACTTTCTTTGCCCGGTCGCCACTGAAAGAGGTCTAAGATTGTCAAGACCCCATTGAGTAAATGGTCATGGTGATTGCAGTGCTCGGAGTTCAGTGTGGGCTTGGTGAGTCCTGTTGCCGTGGACTTGACAATTTTTATATTTATACACGAAATCCATGGCGTCGTACTTCATAGTTGGCCAATAGTACCCATACCTCATGAGCTTAAAGGCGAGGTTTTTACTCCCAATGTGGAATTCACAAATCCTAAGGTGTACATCTTGGAGAGCATAATCTTCCTCGACGGGAGTGAGACACCTTAGGTAAGGGGTCGAAAACCCTCATCGGTATAATTGACTATCCACGATAGCGTACTAACCTTTTGTCTTTTTTACCTTATTGGCTGCGTCTGTATCCTTAGGTAATATCCCATTGGACAGATACCTTAAGTAGAGAGTCATCCAAGTACTGCTACTCGAGACTTGCATCACTTCTGGCTTGGGATCCTCGATACTTGGCTTGTTTAAGATTTCTCGCATTCCTTGGGCATACTACTCTGGATCTCCGGCAGTTGCTGCCCTTGCCAGCATAATGGCTTTCCTGTTCTCGTCTCTTGAGATGTAGGCAAATTCTACCTTCTTAAAGTCCATGATCAAGCCTTGGACCTTTGAGAGGCATTTGGAGAGCTGTGGACTATTAACCTCAAAATGTCCACGGACTTGGTTGACAACTAGTTCAGAGTTGTTGTAGACAATCAAATTTTTGGCAGAGCATTCTTTGGCTAATTGGAGTCCTGCTAGCAATGCCTCATACTCCGCGACGTAGGGTCATTGAATACTTTATCTTGGAGCCCTCGGGGGTTCGCAAGACAATGCCGGCTCCGTTACCGTCCTTCATTGTGGAGTCGCCACGTGCAGTGTCCATATTGTTACATTGTTTGGTTCATCTGTAGCACGATGGTTTGGATCACCAGGGGCCGGGGTCGTTGTTTCGATAATGAAGTTCTCGAGAGCCTGACCTTTCAAGGTTGGCTGTGGATAAAATTCAACGTCAAACTCTTCCAACTCAATGACCCACTTGACTAGTCATTCTGACACTTCGAGCTTCCGTAGGATTGTTCTCAATGGCTGATCAATCAGGACCACTACTTTATGCGCTTGGAAATATGGCTAAGCTTCCGAGCAGAATACACCAATATCAATAATTTTTTCTGTGTGGGGGTACCCTGTCTCTGCATCAGTTAAGATTTTACTCACATAATACACGGGCTACTGTCTGTCATACTACTGCTACACCAACACTGAACTTAGGGCCATGTCGAACACAATGAGGTACAGGTATAACTCATCGTCTGATTAGGGAGAAGCTAAGAGAGGAGGGTTCGAGAGGTAGTCTTTGAGTCCTTGAACAACGACAAGTGCTTCTCAGCCGATTTGGCCAAGAAGTGAGAGAGAGCAGCTATCCTTCCAATGAGATTATGGACTTCCTTTATTGATTGAGGAGATTTCATGTTAAGGATGACCTTGAATCTTCTTTGGGTTAGCCTCAATTTCTCGATAAGAAACAATATAGCCTAGTAACTTCTCAGATGCCACTCCAAATATACACTTGCTTGGGTTGAGTTTTATCTGGTGAGTTTTGAGCACACTGAAGGTCTCGACCAGGTCCGGGATATGGTGGTCGATTATTTTGCTTTTGACGAGCATGTTGTCCACATAGAACTCTACATTCCAACCAATCTGATCCTTGAATATTTTATTTACGAGCTGCTAGTAAGTTATACCCGCATTCTTGAGGCTGAATGGCATGATTTTATAACAATACGTCCCTTGGTCCATCTTGAATGACGTGTGCTCCCCATTTTTGGGGGTTATCTTTATTTGATTGTAACTCGAGTAAGCATCCATGAAGTTTAAAAGTTCATGGCTAGACGTCGAGTCTACAAATTGATCAATCAATCCTAGGTAGAGAAAAGTTGTCGGTGGGGCGCGCTTTATTGAGGTCGATGAAGTCCACGCACATCTTTCACTTCCCGTTATTCTTCTTTACCATGACCACATTTGACATTGGAGTTTATTTTTGGGTAATTTAAATATTTTATTTTTTAAAAATATGTTAAATAAATATTAATAAATTCCAAATGAATCTTGTATCTAATAGCTTCTTCACGTCTTCACGAATGACCACCAACTTCTCTACTAAATAATTTCTTCGCTTTTACCTGATGGGTTTGTGACGAGGATCTAGGCCCAACTCATGGACCATTATTTCTATGGAGATACCCAACATGTCACTTAGCACCCAGGAAAAAACGTCTGAGTTCTTCCATAAGAAGCTGATCTCAAACGGATTGAGGCAGAGAGTTTTCTACTTGGATGTACTTCTCCAGATCTCTTAGGTCCAGTGGGACTCGGACAGTAGGCTCTCTGGACTATGCTTGTTGCAATGTCACTTCATCTTATAGGTCTCGGTCTTCAAGAGGCTAGAAAAGATGTGTTTGCATGACTTGGGAAAAGTAACATCTCCGCCTGGCAGTCCTCAAGTATGGAACTGATTCATTGTCTAATCCATAGAGTGATCCCTCGGTCACTCTCATTTGACTTCTCTTAAATCCTAATTTAAAATATGCATCAAGATAAAGTAAATTTCTTGAGCTTTTATTATCAACAAAAACTTGTTTCATTTTATAGTCATTTGCCCCATCTAAAACGAGTACGATTACAACCAGAGAATCGGAGTGAGAAAAAGTTACATGGGCCATATCCCCATTACTAAAGCAAATAACCTCATCCCTAGCTCCTACCCTCGGTCTCTTAGCTGCGATGATCTCCTGAGCGTCTTTATGGGTCAGGCGAGTTGATATCATGATTATAGCCCCCGCAACCACTAGGTTCCTGGCTGGTTGGGCTTAACATCACCTGCTATTCTGGAAGCTTGTTTGGGTATTTACAAGAATCGATTGGGGTGACCCATCCTTATTAGCTCTTTGATTTCCTTCTGCAATATCTTATAGTCCTTCGTATGGTGGCCCCCACATCAGTGGTAGTGAAGTATTTTGACTAGTCACAGCCTTTGGGAATCTTTAACGCCCTGGGCCACTTCAAAATTTTTCATCTCAGATTTTCATTAAGGCGTTGGTATGGGTGTCGTTTGGAGGAGTGAGATTTATAGGTCTGGGCTTCCTCCGGACGGCCTGCTCAGACTTATGCAACTTTTTTATTGTCTGGGGACCTGAACGGTCCCCACCTTTTCTCTTCCCTTCCACCGCCCTCGGTGAAAGTTCTCATCCTTCTCTGGCCTTTTAGCATCGTTGGCTTCTTTGGCCACGATGTACACAGGAGCCACGACCTTGGCCTCTGTGAACTTTTGGGGACATTTGTGAATGAGGTGATTGAAGAAAGCTTCTTCTTCTAGGGCAGATAGAAATGCGTTCATCTTTATCCCATCAGCCAACTTTGGGATCTGCCTGGCCTCTGCTATGAACCGGGTCAGGATTACCCTCAAACTCTCCTTAGCTCTCTACTTTACATGGGTGAGGTGTCAGGGTTGCTTCTCAACCCTTCTACTGAAATCAAACTACGAGAAAAAACTTACTATCAACTCGTTGAAAGAGCAAATGGAATCAGAACTCGCTGTCGTGTTGTTTCGCCCGGGAGTCTGTAAACCATACTTTCAAGGCCGCCTTTAAGTGTCAATGAGAAGCAATCGGCGCCTCAGCCATGATGGCACTCAGATGGTCATCTTGTCTAAGTATTGGAGGCTCAAAAACTCGCAAAAGTGGTTAAAATGATCCATGGGGTCAGCACTCCCGTCGTAGACATCGAGGTTTGGCATCGTAAACTTCGGGGGGAGTGTCCTTGTTCTAATCTCCGCTGTGAATAGAGATTGGAGTAGGTCAACTCCTCCTCCATTTTCTCTGCCAAAAACTCGGCTCCATGCATTCTCCAATCTTTCCTCCACATGGGGTGGAGCTGCCGCTATCTTATTCTCGTTGAGGTAATTCCTCAACTCATACGACTCTTGGAGTACTTGCGGTTTTGGGACCCCCTAACCTTGGGAGGCACGTCTTCATGAGGAGCAGCTTCCTGAACAGTGCGCTCTTGGTTGCTGGGGACAGATTGAGGATTACGCCTCTCAAAATTCTCCTCTTGGACCCGAGGACCTAAGCGACCCTCAAGTCTTTGTAGGGCTTTACTGCTTGAGGCGACTTGGGTCCTCAGGACTTTGTGCTGGTTGGCTTGCCTGCTGGGGTGCTTCTTCCCCTTGCCCCTGTTCTGAAACGTTGTGGTTTGGGAGGCCTTGGAAGGTGCTCCCTTGAGCTGCTCATCTATTTTCGAACAAAGTGTCTGGACAGTTTTGGATATATTGTCTATCCTTGCAGCCAGCGCCCATACGTACGGGTCAGGATGATTCTCTATCCTTACGCTCGTAGCGGGACCGTTGCCATACAATGCAGCGTCTTTGACAGGAGCACATGCTTGTGCTCTCGTGTTCACCATCCTGTGCTTCTGGAAAGGCATTGGAAAGTTTCTGGAAGATCTCTAGAAAACGTGAAAAGCCGACTTTTAATCGTTTTTCACAGATGGCGCCGATGTTGCATCCTCGGATCTTGCGTACTTGTACGGATAAAATTTAGCTGAGTCCGTGAACCATTTTCGGGCAAGACCCATGTAATACAAAGAGTGAAATATTCATTTGAGGATGAGGATGTGATTAGATAGTGGAGAGTGAGAGAGTACGAGGATTAAGGCACTCGGAGTTTTTACGTAGAAATATTTCTCGTAAATGAGAAGAAAAGACCACGGGCTTTGTTCTGAGGACTTGTTTCACTATGTTGTGTATGATTACAAGGAGATTATAGAGTATGCTCAGGCCTTTATCTCTCTTCTCTTTCTGTCTCTATAATAGCTAAGTAAGTGTAAATACTAGATTCTTTTATTGGTAGACAGTTAATCTATTTATAGTGGTTGAGTTTTCATTTGAGAGGAGTCTACGTGGCATTGGCGTATGTAGGAAATTCTATCACCAATTTTGCAAATCCTTTTTGTTGTGTCAGGAACATTGCGGGCACGTGGGCCTGGTGTGACATAACTTCCATAGGATCGTGTACCATGCTGGCACCATTCCTCTTACAGCCTGACAGGGTCAACCAAAAATTTTTTAGCACGCCAACTTTGTAGGCGCGGTGACGTCCGAGGTCCATCTTGAGTCCGCGGGCCTGAGTGGACTGTTAAGCCCATCGTGCCACACGGGCTAGCTTTGGCGCTTGGACTTCATGGGCCTTTTGGGTGTACTAGGTCTCTGTGGCATTAGGGCTCAACTTCAGGGAAAATGGATCTTACAAGTGGGCATTGGGTATCAATATCCATTAAATTTGAATGATATTTGTAGCTACTGATGAAGCTAAGATGTCTCGTACCATTGATATGAGTATGCAAAATTTGTACTCATAGCCTTCCAATAATCCAAAATTTGAAACTCTAATCTTCTACTTACGATATTGGACTTGTGTTTTGATTGTAAATAGTGAACAAGTTCGATGGATGTTGCATTTTTACTAGTCGATTGTCTTCTTTGATGAGCTTATACCAAAAAAATCAAATTATATTGACCACATTTACTGTTGTTGCTTGTTTTTTTTTTTTTTTTTTTTTACTGGAGTGGACAATTTTAATGTTGACTATACTACATTTGAACTGTATATTATACGTATATTGTGTCAAATATAAATTTTTATTTTTTTTGTACTGTCAACTATCCTCTTGTTAGTTTAAAATTCTTTAAAATAGATATATATCCTCAAAAATTTTATATTGGAGTTTATAATTACGATAAAGTAGGTTACCATTAATGATCTTTTAAATATTTTAATTTTTTAAAAAAATATAGTTAAATATAATATTAATAAATATAATATTTTTAATAATTTAAATAATTATTTAAAATTATTTATTTAAATTTTATATAATATATTTACATCTATATATAGTATTATTTTATAAAAATTATAATCATCCCCAAAACGCATAATGATATCGATAAATGATAACAATTTGCTTAACAGTAGATTTTGGATAGTATAATCGGCATTTATAAGTTCATTAATAATGAAATAAAATATTTTTAAAAAATAGTTAATTATTTTACCTAACTTTTACTTGATATCCATAACACGTTTGATCATTGGAATACTTTTATTATAAAAAGCGGTTAAAATAGAATGAAAGAGAAATGCGGCATCTAGCATTTGGTGCGTCAAATTCTATTGTGTTATATAATTGATCTTTATTTTTTTATAATTTAATTTATTTTATTGGTATAACATTTTGAATTATTATTTGAGAAAAGAAGATATTAAATAAATAGAATAACTTTACTTATTTTTCTCCATATAAGAACAAATAAATTATTAAATATAATTAATGTAAAGGTTAATAACATAATATACATATCTTGTATAGAATAATTCATAATTTTAAATTTAAAAAATTATAATTTAAATAAAACAATTGTAAAATTGCTATTTAAAATATTATAAACAATAATAGAAAAATCTTATAAAATATTCAAAATTTATTTATAATAGCATTACTTATTCTAAAAATTGTGAAAATATTGGATGAGTACTTAAAAATTTTAAACCAATAACTCTTTTTTATCATTTTTAATTTTCTGAAATTTAATATATTGAAATATAAATATAAGATAAATCTTTATGAAATAATCACATTTTACTGGTCAAAAAAATATTATATTTTAAGTATATTAATTTAAAATTAATTCTTATTTAAATTAAAAAAAATCAATAGTCTTACTTTTAATATTATGTCAAAATTTTTTTATATACTTAGGTTGTAAATATTTTTACAATACCCTTTAAAATTGTTATCTTTTGTAATAAGAAAATAGCTCTCTAATTGACTTATATATTTTACAAATCCTTCAATTTAGTATCTAGTTGTACTAAAAAATTCTAAATTGTATCACCTAAAAATATTGATTCAATTTGAATTGAGAATAATTATTATCTCTCATCTTTTTTTTGTATCTCTTTAAGTATGTAATATTGTTTAAAATTTTATAAGTATAATTTTTATTATATTTTTTGTACAGACGGTGCATTTTTGACTGTTAGTTAATAAAATTTTAAAATATTTTCAAATATTATTGAAAATTTTTTAGAAGGTGGATAGAATTAGAAAAGGTAATAGTCATATCTTAGATTTGTTATAATTTTGGTATTTCAAAGTCATCTTCTATGTATATATGTGATGTAATCAGTATGAGAATATTAGAATATTTTTTCATTTTTATTAGCTGCCGAAATGAGAAAAATTATATGATATAATTAATAATTAAATTATAAAATAATAATATTATTTTATAAATTATATATTAAAATTAATAAAAATGATATAAATTTATTAATAAATATTACTTATTATAATGTGAAAAAGTAGAGAGGATAGAAAGAAATTAGAGTGCATGTGAGTGTGGGGGGAATATATTTATAGTTTTTAAATTTATTTTTAATATTAAAAAATTTATTAATAAGTATTATATTAATATTACTTATTATATTATTAAAAAATAAATAATAAATAGAGAGGTTAGGAGTGTGTGTGTGTGGGTGGGGGAGAGGAAGGGATATATTTATATTTTTTTAATTTAACTTTTTTAATAAAAGGAGGCAAGGGTGCCTCATTCCACTACGCAATAATAATGTGACTTTTATAATAATTATATAATCATTAAATATATATAAAAAATAGGTTGATACGTATCACAAATTGGCACTACCCAATCGTGCCTTAGGCCGACACAGCATAGTTTGAGGTGGCCCAATATTATTCCCCATGGGCCGTGCTAAACCGTGTCACGAGTGACATATTTTAATTAATATATCTAATTAAATTTTCTTTTTTTTAAAAAAATTATAAATAAAATTTATTTTTAATTATAATTTTGTGTAAGATTTTTATTAAAATTTAGATTAGAGATTTTATGTTAAATTGATCACACACACACACACATATATATATATATATATATATATATATATGGTGCTAGAAATTGTGAAAGGTAAGAAAAACATTTGGTGGTGTTAAATTTTGAGGAAAAATAATAATATAATTAGTCGTTACTTTTATAAATTTGTGATTGATGAGGATTTAAATATTACTACTTTAAAATACTTATTATTAACATAACAAATATGAACAAAATTGAGTTTGTTGAGATTGAAAAATTAAATAAAAACTTTTGATATTAAAAAAAATTAAAATAATGTGAGAAAATAATTAAAAACATATTTCTACTAATTAAAAATATAATTAATATAAAAAAATTGAATTAAATTTATATAACTGATATTATTTAATTAGATTTAATTTTTTTAATTACATTTCTGCCTTGTCGTTTGGTTGGGTTCAATTTATTGAATGTGGGACCAAGCATATACGGAAGAGCAAGAGGAAATTAGGAGACTTTATTTTTTTAAAGAGGTAGAAGTCGATTTTTTTAGTTCGAATTATATTTTTTAATAAATAATTATTATTTAAAAATTATTTTTAATAAATTTAAAAATTTTTTAAAATAATTAGATTATAATTATTAATTTAAATTTAAATAATCTAAATAAAAAAACATGTGACTGTTATTTTTTGTTTTTAAAAGATAGAGAGATAATGGACAAGCGGGTCCAAATGAGCAAACGCTTGGAAGCCGCTAACATTACATCACGTTCTGTTCTTTCGAATTTGTAAGAGATGGGGAATTTCCTCTTCATCTATATTACTCATTTGCCTACTTCTGTTGCAGCAACCATGGCGGCTGAAACTAGTGTTTGCCAAGAAATTCCCTCAATTATTATGTTATTTCTCCTATGCCTCTCCTCTACAGCTGTAGAACCCCGCAGTTCTCTATCCAGAGGCTCTCATTTATCTGTTGAAGATGCTTCAGACGTTCTTACTTCACAGGATAACACGTTCACCTGCGGTTTCTACAATGTAAAGGGAGCCAATGCCTACTGGTTTGCCATCTGGTACACCCATTCAATGGAGAAAACCACGGTTTGGATGGCCAATCGAGAAAAGCCCGTCAATGACCGCGGCTCTAGACTGACGCTGCGGCGGGACGGCGCCATGGTGCTAACTGATGTAGATGGCTCAACGGCATGGCAGACTAACCCAACATCCACAGAAGTTGACAGCGCTGATCTTCTCAACTCCGGAAATCTGGTCCTCAGAGATCGCAATGGTAAAATTCTATGGCAAAGCTTTGATTACCCAACTGATACCCTCCTTCCTAATCAAACATTCACCAACAGCAAACAGTTGACTACAGGGATAGGAAAATACATGTTTGGTTCTGGGTATTTCAGTTTGTTTTTTGACGAGAATAATGTGCTGACATTAACTTACCGTGGCCCTGAAATATCTAGCATATATTGGCCTAGTCCTGATTGCAGTACCATTTTCGAATGCGGTAGAACAAACTACAATAGTAGTAGAGTTGCTGTTCTTGATGATATGGGCAAGTTTGTGTCTAGTGATGGCTTGCAATTCGGTGCTTCTGACATGGGCGTTGGTATCAAAGGGCTGCTAAAGATGGATTTTGATGGGAATTTGACGCTTTATAGCCTGAATGTTTCAACTGGTTTGTGGGTAGTAACATGGGAAGCTCTTATAAAGCTATGTAATGTGCATGGTCTCTGTGGTAGGAATGGTGTTTGTGAGTATACCCCAAGCCCCAGGTGTTCATGTCCTCCTCATTTTGAGCCAACTGATTCAACTGATTGGGGCAAAGGCTGCAAGCCTAAGTTTGAAAGAACCTGCAAGGACTCCCACTTTGTTGAGTTAACCCACGTAGATTACTACGGTTTCGATATCAATTACACCCAAGCTATTTCCTTACAACAGTGTAGACAACTTTGCTTAGGTGATTGCCGATGTCAAGCATTTAGTTACAGACTAGACGGAAAAGGATGGTGTTACACGAAAAGCTCTCTATTTAATGGCTACAAATCTCCTGCTTTCCTAGGCAATTTATATCTCAGACTTCCAAAAGAGATTCAAACAACTGAGCCCACGAATCTTAATGCCTCAGGGCATGTATGCAGCATCAACATGATTAATACGACCGAAATTCTCCCTTCTTATCACACCAACAATCAACGATCGACGTTTGTTTTTCTATACTCATTTGCCTTGGCCATTGGTGCATTTGAGATCCCTATCTTAGTCCTAGGATGGTGGCTTCTTTTCAGGAAACAGGGCGTACCAGATTTAGTAGAGGATGGATATCGCACTATTTCCAGTCAGTTCAGGAACTTTAGTTATGCTGAACTCAAGGGGGCAACTAGAAAGTTCAAAGAAGTTCTTGGAAGTGGCGGATTTGGGGTGGTTTACAAGGGTACTTTGGAAGATGCAAGAGTGGTAGCTGTGAAGAGATTAGGAGATGAAGTGATTCAAGGGGAAGAGGGCTTTTGGGCAGAAGTGAGCACAATTGGGAAGATCAATCATATGAATCTAGTTAGGATGTGGGGGTTTTGCTGGGAAGCAAAACACCGGCTCTTGGTCTACAAGTTTTTAGAAAATGGATCATTGGACAAGCATTTGTTCTCGACGAGTTTCCTTGGTTGGAAAGATCGGTTTCGAGTTGCATATGGCACAGCTAGAGGTCTAGCATACCTTCACCATGAGTGCCTTGAGTGGGTTATTCATTGTGATATAAAGCCCGAAAATATCCTCCTCGACAACAAATACGAGCCAAAAATTTCCGATTTTGGGCTAGCAAAGTTGTCTCAAAGAGGTGTGACTGGCTCACAAGTGTCTAGGATTCGAGGCACGAAAGGGTATATGGCTCCGGAATGGGCAATGAACCTTCCCATTACTGCAAAGGTCGATGTCTATAGTTACGGGGTTGTGATTCTAGAACTTGTGAAGGGGATTCGACTATCTGATTGGGCTGTCAATGACAGCGGAGAGCCTGAATCAGAACTGAACCGGTTTGTGAGTTTGGCTAGGGGGAGATTTAGGAAGGGAGAGAAGTCATGGGTAGATGAAATAGTTGATCCAAGACTCAGAGGAAATTTTAGCAGAAACCAAGCAGCAAGTATAATTGAGGTGGGAATTTCATGTGTGGAGGAAGATAGGAACAAGAGACCAACGATGGAATCAGTCGCCCAAGTTCTACTTGCTTGTGAAGATGAGACTGCAATCTGTGCCCCTGAGAACAAGTAACTGCATTTTAGCTGCATACATGCAACATTTTAATGATAAGAGAGAGCGGTGCACTACTTTTAATAAAAAAGAAAGAATGGTTAAAACTATCCTATATAATAGGGCATATATGTTGTTATTTATTAAAATGATCAAAAATTATAATTATATATGATTTAGTTATATTTTAACAGAAAAATTTACTTCTTGATTGGCCT
The DNA here is from genome assembly GCA_033239525.1 of Nepenthes gracilis. Taxonomy (NCBI): domain Eukaryota; kingdom Viridiplantae; phylum Streptophyta; class Magnoliopsida; order Caryophyllales; family Nepenthaceae; genus Nepenthes; species Nepenthes gracilis. The sequence goes on along the minus strand of BSYO01000035.1, from coordinate 8,114,489 downwards.
CCTCTTCGATGGAAAGAAATATATTTAAGCAATTGAAAAATTGGTCATCGTTTTGATGCCCATTACTTTTACCAAAGAAAAACTTCTAAGGAAAAAAGAAAGAATAGCTAAAATTATCCGATATAATATAATACATATCTGTGTATTTATTGAAATGGTCAAAACCTAAAAATTATATATGGTTGATGGGTTCGGTAAACTTGACTCAAGAAGAAGATTCACATATAAAGTAAAGGCCTAATGAAATGTAGTCCAAAGAGGGCCTAGCGGTTCAATGATTCTGGCCCATAAAGCAAGCCCATTGCCATACGCAATTTACCCGTTTGTTATTATCCACTGAGGTGGTTCAATTGGTGGTTATTCAACCACCTCATTCCTCTATAAATGTCCATTTTATTTTCACAGAAAGTGGGGGGAGGAAGGACAGAAAGAACCAGAGGGAAAAAGAAATGGTAAAAAATACCAATAGGGAAGGACCCTGGAAAAGGAGACTGGAGAAGAGAAAAGGGGGAGAAATGGAGGCTCGCCCTCCATCCTAAGGAGGCCAGCCCTCCACTCCAAAAGGCTATCCCTCTATCCTATGAAGGCCAGTCCTCCATCAAAGCCAAGGGAACCTATCAGGAGTCCATCCAAGCAAAAGTTATCCTACATGGAGATTTATCATCCAATTGACCGTCCATTCCTCCGTACATTCCACAACAGTACATCTAAAAGGCCCTTCTATGGGTACACTTCTAAGCTACCCCTCTGTCGGGCGCATCTCTAAGTCGCCCTTTTGCAGGCGCACCTCTAAACTGTCCATCAATTGGGCGCACATAATCTCTCAATCCACTACACATGCATCCTCAATTCATCTTTTTATACTCTTGAAATGATATTTGACTTGAGTATTGAAGGATTTACGGTGGGAGTAACTCTCGCCATCTTTTGACCTTTTATTTATCATTGTGCTGTGCAGGGTTTAGGTTCAAGATTATGGAGACTGGATTCATATCAGATTGACCAGCACGAAGATCTGATTCGTGGCATTCAATTCGTAGCACAACCCGAATTTTCGGTACGCAATATTGACGCCGTCTATGGGAAGCGACCAAAAGAACAGTTTTACCACCAAAAACACAAAAAAATAATACTGATTGACAGTGAGACTCATACAAGCGCTCTTGCCAAGGCAACCATCACTCCTAGCCGTCTGGCAAATGGCCATGAATGAGACCGACAGAGACTCTTTATTAATACATCCCCTCCTAGTTCTTTGCGTGCGACATGGTCATCAAAAATTGGGGGCTCTTTCTTTAACCGCCCACGTTGCGATTTCAAGAAGAAGAAATGAAGAAAGCGCTTGGCTTAGAAAACATACAGACCAAATATCTAAATTCAAGTCGATTCAAACGATCGGGTTTTATTAGAGGTAGAAGGCTGAGGGGCAACATCCTTACCACTCACAAGATGGCCAGCAACCTTTTTGATCACAAAAAGGTTTATGCACCATCAAAGGATAATCTACTATTATGATCTCTACTCACATAGCCATCTCACTGAATGCTTCAAGTCTAGCCTGAGGATGCAGGGACTAGTCAAAATAGACCACGCTGGGGGCTTCTCTCCATCATTGGTCTCTGACACCAAAAGGGAATAATTTGAAAAGAGGCCTTTTTTCACCATGTGAAGTATCAAAAACCACCATGTGCCCAAAGTTCTCATCCGATTTTTCATTCCGATCAGTATTGAGCCCTGACGGGCTCCCTAGATCTCGTTGGCACTCGGCTTGTAGTGAGGCAGAGAACAGGAACGCCGCGATAGAGTTCATAAAATGTGGTTGGGCGGAATAAAAATATTCCCCTTATTAACATAATAATAATAATAATAATAATAATAATAATAATAATAATAATATAGGCCCCATGAACCCTCCGATTTGGCTCCAGCAAGCCACCAACATTAAAAAAAAAAAAACAAAACAAAAAAGGGTGAAAAGCAGTCAGCCCAGCGAAGCAGTCGAGCACCATTGCAACATAAGAAAGAAAAAAGAAAGAGGGGGAAGAGAAGGGAGAGAGGCCGGCGCGCAGAATGACGGTGACCACCGTCGTCAAAGGAGGCGATGTCCAGATCTAACGCCGGTGAAGCCTTCTCCACGTTTTCCCCTCAATTTTGTGCCACGATGTGAAGAGAAGTGAAATCATGAAGCTTTTTGGCGCGAGACCTACCGCCTCCGACGCCGCCATCATTGGAGGAAAATCAATAAATCCATGCTGGTAAATCCTTCATTCCACTAAGTGGATGCCGATTTTGTGTTTGCATGTGGCAAACTTGTGGTAATCGGCCGAAATTTTGGAGGATTATGAGTCGAGGTGGAGTGAGGAAGAGGGCACCAACGGCGTTGCCGTAGCTGCCATTCCCATCGCTTGTGGCTGTCGCGATGACCTATGACGCTGCTAAGGCTGGGACCAACCTCTCCGGCAGTCCATCTCATAACTGCCTTCAAAAGCCCTCTGGAGCAAAGCAGCACAAAAACCTTTCTGTTTATCTATCCGGCTTTCCATCTCTCAGCCCATGGTAATGCAAAACCCTCTCCGGTAATCTCCTCTCACAAATGTCCGGTTTCCACTCCACTCCAGGATTTCCTCATAAGTTCTAATGCCAAATCAGTTGGCCCTACCTAAACCGGCAATTCCTCTCTCAAACCAGCCGGCGCCCAACAACACTTCAAATTTCCCACTCACAATTGCCTGCAGAAGCTCTCCGGAGCCAAGCAACACAAAGCTCTCTGGCTTTCCATTTCTCATCTAGCCGGACACAACGAGCTCTTCGGCTTTCCATCTCTCAGCTCACGGCAGCGCCAAAAGGTCTCTTGCAATTTGTTTCTCATGGCTGGCCAGCCCAAAATCCTCTTTAGATTTATCTCTCACCAGTGGCTAGTCCAAAATTCTCTCCGGAGATCTCCCAAAAGGTCTCCGACTTTCCATCTCTCAGCGAGGTCTCCAAAACTCGATCTCTCAGCAATCAGGATACCACGAGGTCTCCGGCTTTCCATCTCTCAACAAGGTCTCCAGATTTTCTATCTCTCAACGAGGTCTCTAGATTTCCATCTCTCAGCTCACAGTAGCACCAAAAGTTCTTCGGGAATTTATTTCTCATGGCTGGCCAGCCCAAAATCCTCTTCGGATTTATCTCTCAAAGTGGCCAACCCAAAATCCTCTCCAGAGATCTCCCAAAAGGTTTCTGGCTTTCTATCTCTCAGAAAGCCGGACACAACAAGCTCTCCTGATTTTCCTAGAAGCACTTCGGAATTCTTGCCAGGATGAGATGATCTCTGGTATTTAAGCCGGACTGAAGCTATCTGGCAGTCCAGTGGGCGTAGATGATCTTTGGCTTTCTAACCGGATCGAAGCTCTCTGGATTTTCCCTAGCTGCACGAAGTACTTCGGATTTCAACACGAAGCTTTTCATCTCTCCGAAAATTATCAATCACAGCTGATCGAAAATTTTCACTCACAGCAGCTGCCTGGCCAGCTTCTTCTGGGAAATTTCCACTCACAGCAGCTGCCTGGCCAGCTTCTTCTGGGAAATTTCCACTCACATCAGCCCGGCCAGCTTTTCCTGAGAAATTTCCACTCACAGCTCTCCGGAATTTTCCACAGTTCCTGGTTACATACTTACAAATATCTCTAGAATTTTTCACTCACAGTCTCTGGAGTTTTCCACACAGCTGCCCAATTACAAACCTCTTCAGAGTTCTTGTCAGGAATTCAAATTAAGCAAGTGAATTTAAATAATTAATTATAATTTTTAAAATTTAAAATTTTAAATAATTTTAAATAAATAGTACTAAGTCCCAAAATTCGAGTGTGACAAATTAAAATATACACTCAATAAAATTACAATTCTCACAAGATCTTTTCGAACAACCGTCCGAACAATATAAATGTGACCTGCTCTACAATAATCGTAAGGGAGGTAATACTCCGACCCAAAAATCATAGACAAACATAACATAATATTCAACTATTCCCGAAATATAACAATAAGCTCATATTCGACAAATTTCATAATCCAAATACATCAAATATCAATATAAATCATAATAAAACTGAAACTCACCAAATCGGATGAATATCTGACCGATCACGTCTTTATTTTTGTACTGCATCCGAATATTCTACTCTGAAGGGACAAAACAGAAAAATGAGTATAATGCCTAGCAAGTATCATATTTAATCAAAAGGAGTTCAATAAAATCAGAGGAAATGTCAAATGGATGAAAATCCAATCAAATTTTAGAATAAATCTAAATCGCCGATAAAATAAATTCAACCGAAATCCAAGATCCAAATTTCAAAATCCAATGGTAGTCTCGTACTCAAATCAAATATCCAAGTCCAAACAAATGTCTAAAATTTTAAAATAGTCCTTGTCGGGATGTGTATATATATATAAATATATATATAACTAAAACACAGGTGATTCGAACTAATTCTAAAATTGATGTCGATCCGAGTCCAAGTCCAAATCCAATGCCCGATCAGCTTGTGATCTGGGGCAAAATATGATAGCTGGATGATCCAATAGCATGCGCAGAGACCGAAGCAGTACCGCGACAGATATTCCAAAGGTTCGGATCAAAACATATAATTAAAATCATTAGTACGAGACATACCAAACCCAATTATAGGCAAAAATCGGCGAATCTCAAATCCAAGTCCAAATCAAAGTCCAATACCAATTAATACAAAAATACAAATTATGCACCAATTTTGGGTTCTCATTCTTTAAAGACTAATTTGAGGAAGGGTTACATATAATCCCGGTAACCTTAGGCCAAAATCCATGTACTGTGTACCCATAGATAACGTTGCTCACTATGTTTTGCCACCCGCGGCTTTCGGTGCATTCCTCAAGTTTGTCAGATATATTAGGACGTCCGAGTATATTCTAAGGTTAAACCAAATTATCCAAACGGAAAGGCTCACTACTCTAAGCCTTTTCTGCCGGCGGAAAAGGATTTCCAAATAACAAAATAATCTCCCCGTCGGGAGCTGGCCAGAATCCAATTATTCAAATCCAAATGTAGTGACCACAACCCGGCACGTGCATATTTTCATGCACGGCCAATGCAAATTTCATGTATATTTTCGTTAGATATATTGATATAAATATACATCGAATCCAATAAATTTTTCGAGCTTTCAAAAATTATAATAAATTTCTAAAATCGAAAACCAATATTTAAAACATCCAAATTAGCCAATAAATTACACATGCATATCCAAATTAAATAAATCAGGCAGATAAAATTTTATGCATGTTAGTAAAAATTTTAAACAGTGTCTAAAATATTTCAGATATTAAATTAGACCAAAGAGAGGGTTTACAAAGACTTGCCTGGACCTCATACTTTGTAGATCTGAAGAAAAAATATCCCGAAGTGCCCGAATCAACCCTTTCTCTCTCCGCCGTGTGCGCTGCTGTGCCTCTGCTCGCGAATCAAGGCTTGCCCTCACGCTGTGCAGCTTCTGCACACACCGCCGGCCACCCACGGCCACCATCGATTGCCAGCGTACCACCATCTGCCGCCGTTGACCACCTTTGAACACCGCCGCTCCTTCCTCTATCCTGCACCGAGCGGCGCCTCTCACCCGTGCGCTTCTCTCCTCCTCGTTGCGCAACTTTTGCGCACTTCGCCCAACACCCATGGCGACCACCGGTCGCCGACGTCCATCATCAACTGCCGTCGACCACCGTCGCAGCGCTACCTCTGCGTGCCGCCGTTAAAAACGCTGCCGACAAACGCCGTCGGCCTCCTCGATGGTTTTCTCTTCACGAAACCACCACCGGCCTAATTTTCAACCTCTGACAACCACAGGCATCGTGCCGTCCTCGCCGCTCATCGCCATTGCCGGCTGCCGTTGAACGGCCACCTTCCTCCCTCTTCTCCCTCTGTTCTTTCTCCTCCACCGTCGAAACCCTAAACCCCCTCTCTCTCCTCTATCTCCCTCTCTCCCTGATCCCCTTCATCCTTATCTTCTGTTTTGTTTTTATTTTTTTTCTTTATTATTATTATATATATTATATTTTATATTATTATTTTTTTATTCCTAAAATCCGAATCAATATTTGGGCGACAATACGGACACACCCCGGGCGCCAGCCCAACGGATCCAAACATCCTCAAAAAATTTTTCAATATTTAATTAATTTTGTCACGCCCAATTTATCCAAAATTATAATTAATAATAAATTAATCTGAATAAAAATCCAAGATATTACATTGTCCCCTCATAAAAATTTCGGCCTCAAAATTTACGCATCTCAATCTTAACCTCAAATATCATATAATGAGGATATTCTTTCAACTTTATCTTTTGCTCTTCTCAAACCACTTCTTCAATTGAATGATTCATCCAAAATTCGATCCTTAATAGTAGATCCTTTCTATTCCAAAATTCGAATTGAAACTTCAATACAACACAAATTCTCGTCGATCGATGACGATTCCTATCCAAGCACATTCGAATGATCATTCACATATTTATCATACAAATCACATAAGACATATCATGTCCATATATCAAATTCAGAGATAAGGCCAATATGCAGACCGTCTCTCCGACTTATCGAACACTTTAAAAAATTCCGACAAACCTTATCTTCAAATTACCCGCGACCTCCAACTCAAAATTCTTCTCTTCAAGGTGTTTTTGTAAATATCTGACCATCCACATCGAACTTCAAATCGGACTGCAAATCCAATCTCCTACTTGAAGCGTCAAATCATATCTTGTGACAAATAGCCAAAAGTCTATATACTTCCGCTATGCTACTCTGATTGATCATCTGCCTCCAATCAAAATCAGAGGCCTCATAATCAAAATATTTTTCAATCTTCTTATCTCGACAACATGCCAACAGTGAATCTTGGGAGCAACATCCTGATTCGGCAGAAAAGAGTTGACTCCATCAACTCATCCATCATCGTCCAAATTGTTGCCAATTTTCTATTCATCCAAGCCAGACCTGAAACACAAATCTCGAGGCTTCTTCTTCTGCTCGACTTCATCTTTTGGCACGGATATAACTTGTCACACAGGCCACAACCTCACACTTTATATTTTTCCTGCAAACCTCGACACATAATCAACTTGCCATCAAATTCTCTCTCCACTCTGCAAGGTGGAAAATCTTCGACGTTCCCATCGAACTTAGACAAATTCAAACTCAATATAGCTGCTAACAACTTCATTTGCTTCCGAACTTTCATCCAATCAACGATACTCAAACGAGAGAATTCTTACAAACATGCCTCCTCTCAAACGTGCAAATGGAAAGCTCCGGTGCAGAATGCCCGAGATTGCTTACTCGATCGCTTTTAACTTTAATGTAGCTCATCCAAAAGGGCTTCATTTCTAATCTTCTCAAAAGCTTCTCCCATGGATAGAAATTTCGTTTAGAATCCAATCCTAGCAACAAAGAGGAAATTCTTCTGGCCTAGTCTTCCCACTGGCTTCTTCGACATAGCACTTTACACAAAAATCCTCCAAACGGTGTCGCATCTTGGACTTTTCTTTGAATAATGCGTCCGACCAAACTAAATCCATACTTGTCAAAATCTTTCTTAGGAGCATTACTGAACGCTGTCAAACTTTTTGATCCATCAGAAATCGACAAAACTGACACCAATGACAATCTATTCTTCAATTACCGAAAACTTTCCTCATCAACATCACTTTATTTGAATACTAATTACTTCTATTCCAAAGGCGCCACGACACTAAAATCCTCGAGAAACTTTTAACAAATCTCCCATCACAATCAACTGGATCCAATAAACTCCATACTCCCGCGACTTTAGATGGTCTTTTCAAATTGACCACACTCCCATCTTCTTCAGATTATCAAATATCATCCTAAGAAGCATTATGACTCAAGATGACCATTCTCCAACCATAATTTACAATCCTCAAAATTCTTTAAACAGATTAGAACATCATTAACAAGTCATCATAACTATCCCAAATACGGTCAAAAATCAAATCGATAATATCCATAAAAGACGTTAAAACATTTGACAACCCAAAAGCACTATCAAAACTCCGCAACGGCCACACATTGACTTGAAAACTGTCCTATACACATTTTCTAACTTAATTCACAATAAAGGGTACCTCGAGCACAATTCAATCTAGAGAAAATCTAAATTTCTTTAAATGGATCCAACAAATCCTCGATCCATGAAAACTGATACATATCCAATTCCCAAATAATTCAAGATAATCTATCGATCCAAATTCTTTCATCTGAAAACACTGAAGCACTCTAGGCCAAAACACTTGGCTAAACAAAACCCTTCTCAACATATTCTACAATTGCTGTATTAATTTTTTCAACTCAGACAAGACTATCTCATACGGAGCCTTCGAAATAGGTGTCAAATCAAGCATAATATCGATAGCATATTCAATCCCCGATCTGCAAATAATCCAGACTAATCCTCATAAAACACTTTCGAACTCATAGATGACCAAAATGTCTCAAATGGTCACGGAATAGTTCCCAGATGTGACCATATGTGCCAAATATGCTTAGCACTCAACTCTTAACAGATGACTCGCTACACCAAGATCAACCCTGAAACCTTCTTACTGATTCTTCCTTGGAATTTTTGAGGATTCATAACCCAAAATGAAAAATAAGACTGACTTACCGAAACGATCTTCCATAACAAGGGATCCAGCTCTAACTTCATGGGCCATAACTATAAATGCTTCGCCTAGAATCATCCGTCTTCTATCAGGACATCTGGAATCCGGACGCCAAAAATTTGAACGATCCTTGACAAATAGCTATCAGACAGCAATTTGAAGCAGACTCCATTTGGACGAAGCAAACTCGTTTCGCAAACTTCTTCTTGCTAAACTTGCAAGCTGAATTCACAAACTGAAATTTCAAGGAAGAAGACTTTATTTCTCATGAGTTTCTTTTATCTTGTCCTCTGAATGATAAATAAATCCATCTTTCGAGTTTTGACTCCAATGCTCTGATTTCTTCTGGAATTACTTCTCAAAACTACTCCTACATGATCAACAAAGTATGATCCAACTTCTCGTCATGAGTTTAGCATCCGAATGACACCAACTACTTCCCTATTGAATCTTGAAGTCCTCAACTACTATCATGCTTCAACAATTCTTTCAAATTCTTCAACCTCTTCCTGAGCATTGCTTTAGGAGATCGAACCACGAACTCTTTGTTCTTCGATTCTTCAGCGATGAAAGATTTGCAAGGACGACTATCCATCCGATCACAACAATGAATGGGAATGAACGATATTCAGTCTTTCTCTTGCTCCAACTATAACTTCAGACTTCTACATGATCAGCATCATCGCAGCCAACGAAATCAGACTTGCACTTCATTGTCTTGTCTTCTAGCAAGGATAAATAAGTTGATTTGACTTGAACTTCTTCATCTTTATCTGCGGCATCCAATCTTGAAGAGTCTTCATTTATCTCCACTTTCACCGCTAACCTTTCTGTTGGCCAAAAATTCCCTTCTACCCCGTAAGATTTCGAGTTGACCAATTTTTTTACCTACCACTCTGCCGACCAAAATCTCTTTCTACTCCGTGAGATTTCGAACCAACTCCAATTTCAGACCATTACTCTTCTAAAATTGTAAATAATAACAAAACCTCTACAACTCAAATTTTTTATTATCAACCAAAGGTAATACTTATTATACCCAAATATTTAGCCAATTATTTATCCAAAATAACCCAAAGTACCTCTCCATATAACTTTTCTCTGATACCACTTCTGTCACGAACCCGAACCAAGTAGGTCAATTTAAATAATTAATTATAATTTCTAAAATCTAAAATCTCAAATAATTTTAAACAAATAGTACTAAGTTCCAAAATCCGGGTGTGACAAACCAAAATATACACTCAATAAAATTAAAATCCTCATAGGACCTCTCTGAATAACCGTCCGAACAATATAAATGTGACATGCTCTACAATAATCGTAAGGGAGGTAATAATCCGACCCAAAAATCATAAACACACATAACATAATATTCAACTATTCCCGAAATATAACAATAAGCTCATATTCAACAAATTCCATAATCCAAATATATCAAATATCAATATAAACCATAATAAAACTAAAACTCACCAAATCGGATGAATATCTGACCGATCACGTCTTTACTTTTGTACTGCATCCGAACCTTTTACTCTGAAGGGACAAAACAGAAAAATGAGTCTAATGCCCAGCAAGTACCATATTTAATCAAAAGGAGTCCAATAAAATCAGAGGGAATGTCAAATTGATGAAAATCCAATCAAATTTCAGAATAAATCTAAATCGCCGATAAAATAAATTCAACCGAAATCTAAGATCTAAATTTCAAAATCCAATGGTAGTCTCGTACTCAAATCAAATATCCAAATCCAAACAAATGTCCAAATTTCTAAAATAGACCTTGTCGGGATGTATATATATATATAAATATATATATAACCAAAACAGAGGTGATATGAACCAATGTCGAAATCGATGTTGATCCGAGTCCAAATTCGAGTCTGAGTCCAAGTCCAAATCCAATGCCTGATCAGCTTGTGATCTGGGGCAGAATCCGATAGTCGGATGATCCAATAGCGTGCACAGAGACCGAAGCAGTACCGCGACAGATATTCCAAAGGTTCGGATCAAAACATATAATCAAAATCATTATTACGAGACATATCAAGCCCAATTATAGGCAAAAATTGGCAAATCTCAAATCAAATCCAAATCCAAATCAAAGTCCAATACCAATTAATATAAAAATACAAATTATACACCAATTTTGGGTTCTCATTCTTTAAAGACTAACTTAAGTAAGGGTTACACATAATCCCGATAACCTTAGGCCAAAATTCATGTACTGTGTACCTATAGATAAGGTTGCTCACTATGTTTTGCCACCTGCGGCTTTGGATGCATTTCTCAAGTTTGTCAGATATATTAGGACGTATGAATATATTCTAAGGTCAAGTCAAATTATCCAAACGGGAAGGGTCACTACTCCAAGCCTTTCTTACCGGCGAAAAGGGATTTCCAAATAACAAAATAATTTCCCCATCGGGAGCTGGCCAGAATCCAATAATTCAAATCCAAATGTAATGACCAAAATTCGGCACGTGCATGTGAAAATACACGGCCAATGCAAATTTTGTGTTTACTTTCGTTACATATATTGATATAAATATACATCGAATCCAGTAAATTTTTCGAGCTTTCAAAAATTATAATAAATTGCTAAAATCGAAAACTCATATTTAAAACATCCAAATTAGCCAATAAACCACACATGCATGTCCAAATTAAATAAATCAGGCAGATAAAACTTTATGCATATTAGTAAAAATTTCAAATAGTGTCTAAAATATTTCAGATATTAAATTAGACCAAAGAGAGGGTTTACAGATACTTGTCTGGACATCATATTTTGCAGATCTGAAGAAAAAATATCCCGAAGTGCCCGAATCAACCCTTTCTCTCTCCGCGGTGTGCGCTGCCGCGCCTCTGCTCGCGAACCAAGGCTTGCCCTCACGCTGTGCAGCTTCTGCACACACCGCCGGCCACCCACGGCCACCATCGATTGCCGGTGTACCACCATCGGCTGCCGTTGACCACCTCCGAACACCGCCGCTCCTTCCTCTGTCCTGCGTCGAGCGGCGCCTCTCACCTGTGCGCTTCTCTCCTCGTTGCGCAACTTCTGCGCACTTCACTGAACACCCATGGCGACCACCGGTCCCCGACGTCCATCAGCAACTGCCGTCGACCGCCGTCGCAGCGCTACCTCTGCGCGCCGTCGTTAAAAACGCTGTCGACAAACGCCGTCGGCCTCCTTGACGGTTTTCTCTTCACGAAACCACGCCGGCCAAATTTCCAACTGCCGACAACCACCGACATCGTGCCGTCCTCGCCGCTCATCGCCATCGCCGGCTGCCGTTGAACGGCCACCTTCCTCCCTCTTCTCCCTCTCTTCTTTCTTCTCCACCGTCAAAACCCTAAACCCCCTCTCCCCTCTATCTCCCTCTTTCTTCATCCTTATCTTCTGTTTTGTTTTTATTTATTTTATCTTTATTATTATATATATATATTATATATTATATTTTTATTTTCTTTTATTTCTAAAATCTGAATCAATATTTGGGTGACAATACGGACGCACCCCGGGCGCCATCCCAACCGATCTAAACATTTTTCAAAAATTTTTCAATATTTAATTAATTTTGTCACGCCTAATTTACCCAAAATTATAATTAATAATAAATTAATACGAATAAAAATCCAGGATATTACAGATCTCTCACAGCTCTCCAGAATTTTCCACAATTGTCCAGTAACAAACATCTCCGAAAAATTTTTCACTTAGATGTTCGATTACAAACGTCTTCGGAAAATTTTTCACTTAGATGTTCGGTCACAAACGTCTCCGGAAAGCTACACGGATTTCCCTCTTACAAATGTACGGTCTCAATTCCACACCAGGATTTTCTCCTACTCCAAAAGTTGCCCGGTCCCACTGCCAACTCAGCCGGTTTTGCCCAAACTGGAAATTCCTCTCACAACCAACTAGCACCAAACTCCACTGCGGAGACCATGTCTCAACGGATTTTTTTCCCTCTAAGCAGGTCTCCGGCATTTGCCCTAGCAGGTCTCTGGAATTTCCCTAGAAAAGCTCTCTGAATTTATCTCTTACAGCTTCCTCCAAAGCTCTCTGGAGATCTCTCAGCTGCCCGTCTAGATCCCCTCAGGGATTTATCTCTCACAGCTTCCCTCAGAAATTCTCCGGAGATCTCTCATAGCTAAGCAGCATGAAGCCCTTCTGAGATCTCTCACAGTAGCATAAAAACTCTGCAAAAATTTCTCTGGAGGCAGCTCAAAAGCTCTCTCGTGTAAAGCAGCTCAAAAGCACTCCGAATTTTCCCTAGCAGCATGAAGCTCTCCGGATTTTCCCTCTAAGCAGCACTTCGATATATTTATCTCTTGCAACTGCCCAACCAAAATCCTCTCCAGATTCAACTCTCATAGCTACTCGACTAGACCAACTCCGGATATTTCATTATCTCTAGAGACCTTATTCACTCTGAAGACCATGTCTCTTCGGAGGAGATCTCATTCTTTTCGGAGACCTTATCTCTTCGGACACTCTGTCCACTCTGGACACCTTGTCACTCCGTGGATCGTGTCTCCCCGAAGACCTTATTCACTTTGAAGATCGTATCTCTCTGGAGATCTTTTTCACTCTGGAGATTGTATCTCTTCGGAGACCTTATTCACTTCGGAGACCATGTCTCTCCGGAGGAGACCTTATTCTTTCCGGAGACCTTGTCTCTTTGGACACTTTCTCCACTCTGGAGACTGTCACTCCGGAGATCGTGTTTCTTCAAAAACCTTATTCACTCTGGAGATAGTACATTTTCGGAGACGTTATTCACTCCAGAGATCGTGTCTCTCTAAAGATCTTATTCACTCTAGAGATTGTATCTCTCTGGACGCCTTGTTCGCTTCGGAGATCTTTTTACTCTGGAGACTTTGACCAAATCTTATCATTCAGGAAATTTCATCCTCTTCGAAAGCTTTGTCACTCCGGAGATTTTCATCATCTCTGGAAGTGTCTCGGTTCGTGACAAGTTTAGTCACTCCGGAGATTCTCATCCACTCAAGTGACTCTATTACTCCAAAATTTCACATCTCTTCGAATTTCTGTCACTCCGAAGGATTGATTTCATCACTCCGAATTTGCTGCTCAGAAAATTCCACTCCGAATTTGCTGCTCAGAAAATTCCACTCCGAAATTCTCTTGAGGCCACATCCTACAAGGAGTGACCAAACCCAACATAATGACATTTGTTGATCGTCTTCTAGCAGTTTCAACTGCTTCGACTTGGACCTGTCCCAAAATGTTACGCTGGAGCTACGCCCTTCAACTCCCATGTAATTGAGGATATCCGGCATTCACAGAAAAGCTCGTGGATTGATAGCCTCGTAGTTCGAGTAGCCACGAGTGACAAGGCTTAACGGTGACCAGAAAATTGATTTGGTCATTAAGCACCGATGAAAGCCAAGAGCAACATGGTCCACACCGCTCCAATATGGCACGCCATCTACTTTGAACACCGAGAACGATTCCAAGCCAAATCAAGGTATGAGTGCTTGCTTGAATTATATTTAATTAATAACATAATCATTTTATTTGTTCGTATGAGTGCTCGCATCACTGCATATATTTGAGTGACCTAGACTGCCCCTAAGTTGAGTAAATTTCTATTCAACAAACCTTGGTTCCAAACCAAGTGGCCTAGAGATGGTTGAATTTGAACCTCGGTCCTGTCATCGAGCGGCCTATGCATGGTCGAACTTAAAACCTTAGGGGGCTTTCCAACATGAGTGCAGTGACCTCCTCCAAAGGAGTGAGTACCATCAGTTAACAACGGTCAACAACAGACTAGGATAAGACGCATGAATGCCACGACGTCTTTTAATATGACCGAGCGCCAGACAGGTACCTGCGAACAACGGCTTAGGCTAGTAAAAGCCTGGCGACAATAGCCTTAAGGCTTAGCCGACAACAGCCTTTTTGTCAGCGTTATGACCTCTTCCTGGTAGGGGCGAGTGCGACTAATCAAACACACGTGTAAAAACTCGACAACAGTGACCACGAGATTTAGATGGCAATGGTGTCTTGTTTAGACCTACAGATAGAGTCCCATCAGAAGCATGCCGAGAGTTAAAAATTTCAAACTATCCGGTATGGGGGGCTATTGATGGGTTCGGTAAACCCGGCCTAAGAAGAAAATCTATGGACGAAGTAAAGGCCCAATGAAATTCAGCCGAAAGAGAGCTCAGCAACTCAATGATTTTGACCCAGAAAGCGAGTCCATTGCCATACGCAATTTACCTGTTTATCATTATACACTGAGGTGGTTCAACAGGTGGCTATTCAACCACCCCACTCCTCTATAAATATCCCTTTTATTCTCACAGAAAGTGGGGGGAGGAAGGACGAAAAGGAGCAAAGGGAAAAAGAAACGGTCGAAAACCACCGGTAGAGAAGGATCATGGAAAAGGAGACAGGAGAAGAGAAAAAGGAGAGAGATGGAAGTCAGCCCTCTACTCCAAAAGGCTATCCCTCTATCCTATGAAAGCCAGTCCTCCATCAAGGCCAGGGGAACCTCTTAGGAGTCCATCCAAGCAAAATCTATTCCTCTAGGAGATCTATCATCCAATTGACCGTCCATTCCTAGATACAGTCCACAACAGTATATCTAAAAGGCCCATCTATGGGTGCACTTCTAAGCCGCCTCTCTGCTGGGCACATTTCTAAACCGATCCTCTGTAGGCGCACCTCTAAGCCGTCTATCGATTGGGCATACCTAATCATTCAATTTACTACACATGCATCCTCCATTTATCTTTCTATACTCTTGGAAAAACATCTTACTTGAGTGTCGAAGGATTTACGGTGGGAGCAACTCTCACCGTCCTCTGACCTCTTGTTTACCATTGTGTTGCGTAGGGTTCAGATTTGAGATTATGAAAACCGGATCCGTATTAGATCGACCAGCAAGAAGATCCGATTCATGATACCCAATTCGTAGCACAACCTGAATACTTGGTATGGAACAATGGTTCAGTTCTATTTTGCTTAAGAAGTTACATCCTTAATTGGTTTTCTATTTGAAGGAAAGATCGATGTTTAAGTAGTTGAGAAAGCAGTCCCCTTTCAAATGTGCATTGCTTTTACTAAACAAAGACTTTTAAGGTAAAAAAAGAAAGAAAGAATAACAATAATTATCTCACATGATGTGTAGATATGTTGTTATTTATTGAAATAATTGAAAGTTAGAATTATATATTGTCCATTTTTATTTTACTGAAGAAATTACATCCTTCATTGGTCCCTTCTTTGATAATAAAAATGATATTTAAATAATTAATAAATTTCTTCTCTCCTTAATGTGTATTGCTTTTGCCAAAGAAAAACTTAAAAAAAGGACTAGAATTATCTTACATGATGTGTTACATGTATAATTGATGCGTCCTAGATTTGAGTTAGTGACGGATTATGGTGTCGTTTGGTCTCCAGGTCGAATTAAAGCGGGTCTGATTTTTGTACTTCGTGACTTGAATCCTACACACCATAACTCAAAAATAAGAAGTTATAGAATTGGCGGGACCCGCTTCCTGATTTATTCTATGGCGTTCAAGTCAGTTATTTTCCTCACAAGATGAAAGATATAGGGACAAAGTGATATCAGCAATGATGCAGGAAAGTAGGTTTTTGAGTCTGACTCGGAAGTTGTGCTCGGCGTGGAGTGGCTTTGATATTGAGGGGGTAAGAAGTTCGAAGGAGTTGTTCGGAGGTTCTACAGGCAATGAGTAGTTTTTCAAGAGCTCTTGGACGTAGCATTTATGGGTTAGCATTTGCGTAACCTCTGGGCCAACTCAACCTTGCTTAGATGCTAAGGCTGACCACCAGCTAGCTTGTGCAGATTTGGTGGGTTGGCAAGGGGATCGTGGGCGTCGATTAAGGTGACCATGATTAATCAAGAGAATTCTTTCCCTCTTTGAGGAGGTGTTGTACGCAACGGATATTGGGATTGCCATTATGAAAAATCTACTGAATTGAGAGTTGCTATTCTTGGAGAGATCGTGATCAGAGGCAATATTCGGGGTGTCGATCGGTTAAGGCAAGTAATCTTCAGCACGTGGGAGGAGCACTATGGGTTGCTCGGATTGGGTCGTGGTCGGCTTGGACCGTCTGACCTATTGAGGCACTGTTTGGGTTAACAGAAGCGTTGACCGGCCCCTGAGCTTGTGGGCTAGATGCCTCCTAGGCTTGTCGCCAATTCGTGGATCTTTGTATTGGGTTGGCCAATTTCTATTGTCCCCATCACTAGCCTCCTATTTCGGGAGGTTTGAATTTTCAACCCCCGGCATGTTCATGATGGAACGTGATATGTCTTGTCGTTTTTCCCTTCTGCTCTTTCCCTAGGTTGTACTCAGATTCCCTCCTTACTATTTTCGGTGTGATTCTTCTGCATCCAAGATTTTCTACTAATTTGATGGCATGGGAAATCTCTAGCATTTAATGGCCCTTTGATCCTTCCGTGTTCTATAAACTGAGGGTTCAATGTACCTCTTCAGATCACATCCCGCCTTCATCAACAATGTGGCATGGGAACCTAATGTTGCCATCAGGCTTGAGTCGTCGGCCACCGGGATTGGAGGAGTTTCTCCCTGATGTTCGAAGGCATCATCTCGGGACTCCCTAAAGCTCTACTTTGGTCACCCTTTTTTGCGTGGGGGAACTGCTTTGGTCACTCCTTATTGTGCTCGTTCTTGAGCCATGCCTACAGTTATTTTCGAGTGGGCGAAGGCTTTCCTTTCTCTCTATCTTCTTCTTGGGCGGTGGCTTGCTTTCAAAACAGGCTCGGGCTCCTCAAGAACTATTGTCTCTACAGCCACGCCTTGCTTCTAGTAGGGTTGGCGGCGGATCTCGGGCTCGAGGCCATTTTCTCCTTATTGCATGGTGAGGCTTTCCTTACCCTTTGGCTCCTTTCGGATGGCGGCCTCTCTTTGTGATAAGCCTCTATTCTAACTCCTTACCAACTATTGTTCTTTCGGCTTGTGCTTTGCTGTCTATTGGATGCCAGCCTCTTGCTCGAGCTACTCTAGTTGTTTGTTTTTTTAGGAGTTCGCTACGGTTGAGTTCCATGTATTTTTCTTTCTTTGTTATCTTCCTCTTTATTGTACGTCAGCCTCCTCTGGAGGCTTTGCAATTTGTAAAGGGAGACTAATGAATAGAACTGCAATTACTTTTTACCATATTGTTTTCGTCTTTGGTTTTTGGGATAGTGATGGGAAGTGGAAGAGAGAAATCGGCTGTGAGTGGGAGAAAACGAGAGGTGTGGTTCATCCTTGGGGCGTTTGCATCCGTCGCCATTGCTGATTTTGTCGCTGCGGTCGTGCTGCTGAAGCCGTGTTCCAAAATTTGAGGCCGATTCCCAAATTTGAAGCCGAATTGAAGCAAACCTCAAGCCGTGCTCTGGAAATACGAAAATCAGGCAAGTGAAATCTCTCCTCTGTCATTTCTCTTCAATTCGCAAGTGAATCCCCATCATTTCCTTTCCCCATTCTTTTGCCAGTTAAAAACGTTCCTCTTGCAAAGTAAATTCTCTTCTCTGTAAACGAATCCTTCATTTCAAATTATTGTTGTTAATCTGCAATAAAATGGTAAAAGAAAAGGAATTGGGCAAAAACAGAGCTTCGTGCTCTGTTGGTCGGCTGTTGGCACTGTGCACGGTGCGTGAGTGCTCGGTGCTCGATGCGTGGCTGTGTGTATATGGCCGAATAATTATACAGTGTATATATATATATATATAATTATACACGCGTGTATGTGTACATATGTGGCTGTGCCGGTGCCTGTGTGTGTACAGTGCAGTGGAGTGTGTATATGGTCGGGTGTATTCGGTGTATAGATATACGTATGCGTGTGGTGTGTGTATATGGTGGGTATTGTGCAGGTGTGCACTGTGCGCGGTGGCAGTGTGTGTGCGTGTGGTGGGTGTTGGGTGTGAGCAGCAGAAAGCTGCGTGCATGTGTGTGTGTTGGGCCCGGCCCAGGATGTGTTGGTGTGTGTTGGGCTGGGCCTGGGTAGTTGTGTGTGTGTTGATTGTGTGTGTGTGTTGGGGCTGGGCCCAGGGTGTGTTGGTGTATGTTGGGCTGGGCCTGGTTGTGTATTGTGTGTGTGTGTGTGTGTGTGGGCTGGGCCCAGTGTGCTGGTAGTGTGTGAGTGTTGGGCCTGAGTTGTGGGTGTGTGTTGGTGGGCCTGAGTTGTGTGTGCGTGTTTAGTGGACTAAATGTTGGGCTGGAATTGGGGGATGGTGAACGTGGGTATAGGTGTGAGATATGCGTATGTATATATATGGAGGAATATGTATGAATATATATATGTGGGAAAGTATTTGGATATATATATATATGTTTATGTGTGGTTATACATGTGTGTATGGTAAAGAGCATAGAGAATATTTAAAGTTTGCGTATGTTGTATTTATAAAGGTGTATTGGCCTGTATTCGGAGTTATGCTGATTGTATGAAAAAAAATAAATATTGCCAATTAATCATCGAAGCCTTGTTAAATTAATTGGAGATGGAAAATTGAATTAAAAATAAATATTGTTGGCCTTAGTCGTAGGCATCGCTCCAAAATAAAATAGTGAAGTAGTTGACCTGATCATATCTTGATCCATGTTTTTCCTTTGGATGTCCTGAGATACGTTCCTTTGTGTTAGATTTGACGGTGTGAGTATGGTCTGGTCAGCACCGAACGACAATTCTGTTGTTGATGTTGCAAAGCTTTCTTTGCGTTATACTCAGTGTGTGAGTATTTGAATTCGTTGGCTTCTTACGGTTAAGGTTGAGGAGAGTGTGTGAAAACATTAAAGTATCTGGTCAAATGGGAGGCTTTGGTACTTTAATGTGGTCTATGCTTATCCAATACTGATTTTCGTATTCTGGTGGATTGAGGTATGTTACCTAGTGTGGCGGGATGCTTATGGCCCTATGAACATCGTAGATCATGATATTGAGGATATCATGGAGGGAGATGCTGGGTTTGACGTTGAGTTGTCTTCCGTACCTGGTAGAGTCGGAAGAGGAGCATGTAGATGAGGTAATCTGTCCTGGTTGAGTCAGATGATGAGCATGCTCGAGAGATGTTTGTACTTTGTGGGGTAGAGTCTCTATGGACCATGGATTTTGGTCGGAGGTCAAACTTGCGAGCATCAGGTAGCCCATGCAAGTACCCAGCTATCGGGAAATATATGTAGCCTTTGGTTCACAGTAACGGAGTAAGATCCGGGTGATTCCTTGAGATATTCTATGATTGTGAGTATCTCATTTGTTGTGGTGGCAGTGTCGTTGTGTGGATCCCGTGATACTCGGATTCAGTGGAATCAATGTTGTATTGTTATCGTGAGTATGCTGGTCGTTCTCGTTGACATATGGATCGGAGAAGTCCCTAATCATCGTTGATATCGGATTCCAGCGGATTACCACTGTTTATTGGTACTCTTGTTGTCTTTGACTGTACGGGTCTAGTGGGACCCAATTACCTAGAGTCGTATTTACGACGTGTTGTAGTCTGTCTCAGATATAGTAGGTTTTCAGAGTATGTTGGGACCTTGGTAGATGGTATCCGAGATCGTTATTGTTGTTAGCGTTTTTTGATTATATCACTTCCTGGGCTTTGGCTCACCATTGTATTTTTTTGGCGGGACCCGCTTGCGTATTGCTTTTGCCAAAGAAAAACTTAAAAAAAGGACTAGAATTATCTTACATGATGTGTTACATGTATAATTGATGCGTCCTAGATTCGAGTTAGTGACGGATTATGGTGTCGTTTGGTCTTCAGGTCGAATTAAAGCGGGTCAGATTTTTGTACTCCGTGACTTGAATCCTACACACCACAACTCAAAAATAAGAAGTTAGAGAATTGGTGGGACCCGCTTCCCGATTTATTTTATGGCGTTCAAGTCAGTTATTTTCCTCACAAGATGAAATATATAGGGACAAAGTGATATGAGCAATGATGCAGGAAAGTAGGCTTTTGAGTCTGACTCGGAAGTTGTGCTCGGCGTGGAGTGGCTTCGATATTGAGGGGGTAAGAATTGCGAAGGAGTTGTTCGGAGGTTCTACAGGCAGAGAGTAGTTTTTCAAGAGCTCTTGGACGTAGCGTTTATGGGTTAGCATTTGCGTAACCTCTGGGCCAACTCAACCTTGCTTAGATGCTAAGGCCTTCGACCACCACCGCCTAGCTTGGCAGATTTGGTGGGTTGGCAAGGGGATCGTGGGCGCGATTAAGGTGACCATGATTAATCAAGAGAATTCTTTCCCTCTTTGAGGAGGTGTTGTACGCAACGGATATTGGGATTGCCATTATGAAAAATCTACTGAATTGAGAGTTGCTATTCTTGGAGAGATCGTGATCAGAGGCAATATTCGGGGTGTTGATCGATTAAGGCAAGTAATCTTCAGCACGTGGGAGGAGCACTATGGGTCACCCGGATTGGGTCGTGGCCGGCTTGGACCGTCTGACCTATTGAGACATTGTTTGGGTTAACAGAAGCGCTGACCGGCCCCTGGGCTTGTGGGCCGGATGCCTCCTAGGCTTGTCGCCAATTCGTGGATCTTTGTATTGGGTTGGCCAATTTCTATTGTCCCCATCACTAGCCTCCCATTTCGGGAGGTTTGAATTTTCAACCCCCGGCATGTTCATAATGGGACGTGATATGTCTTTTTGTTTTTCCCTTCTGCTCTTTCCCTAGGTTGTACTCAGATTCCGTCCTTACTGTTTTCGGTGTGATTCTTTTGCATCCAAGATTTTCTACTAATTTGCTGGCATGGGAAATCTCTAGCATTTAATAGCCCTTTGATCCTTCCGTGTTCTATAAATTGAGGGCTCATTGTACCTCTTCACATCACATCCCGCCTTCATCAACGATGTGGCATGGGAACCCAATGTTGCCATCAGGCTTGAGTCGTCGGCCATCGGGATTGGAGGAGTTTCTCCCTGATGTTCGAAGGCATCACCTCGGGACTCCCTAAAGCTCTACTTTGGTCACCCTTTTTTGCGAGGGGGAACTGCTTTGGTTAGCCCTTATTGTGCTCGTTCTTGAGCCATGCCTACTGCTATTTTCAAGTTGGCGAAGGCTTTCTTTTCTCTCTATCTTCTCATTGGGCGGTGGCTTGCTTTCAAAATAGGCTCGGGCTCCTCAAGAACTATTGTCTCTACAGCCACGCCTTGCTACTAGTAGGGTTGGCGGCGGATCCCGGGCTCACGGCCATTTTCTCCTTATTGCATGGTGAGGCTTTCCTTACCCTTTGGCTCCTTTCGGATGGCGGCCTCTCTTTGTGATAAGCCTCTATTCTAACTCCTTACCAACTATTGTTCTTTCGGCTTGTGCTTTGTTGTCTATTGGATGCCAGCCTCTTGCTCGAGCTACTCTAGTTGTTTGTTTTTTTGGGAGTTCACTACGGTTGAGTTCCATGTATTTTTCTTTCTTTGTTATCTTCCTCTTTATTGTACGTCAGCCTCCTCTGGAGGCTTTGCAATTTGTAAAGGGAGACTAATGAATAGAACTGCAATTACTTTTTACCATATTGTTTTCGTCTTTGGTTTTTGGGATGCTGTTTTTTTCAACATCAGACTGGGTGACCAGTCAAACCGGTTGGACGTCAGACTAGATTGCTAATCAGTCATGCAAGCTGTGTGCTAGTCTAGATTGTTGACCAGTCAAACCGGCTGGACACTGGAGTGGATTGCCGACCTAACAAGCAGGCTAAATGTCAGACTAGTGCATCAGCAGGCCAGATGCACGGACAGGGTTGTTGACCGGTCAAACCGGCTAGATGTTGGACTGGGTCTCTGATTAGCTAGGTAGGCCGCACGCTGGTGTGGATTATCATCCTATTAGTCCGATTTCGAGATTGTCAGTTCTGCTCACTACCAATTTGTTGTCCTCGAGAAGTGAAGCGTAGTGGCTTGGGAGGTTGCGTCGTTCTAACACTTGACCTATCCCATCCTACCACATGTCCCCTGCCTATACGGTGGCAGGTTTCCATTAATGGTGCCAGACGATTGACGTGCCTTGACATCCTCCACTACGGACGCTGTCCGGTCATCATGCGCGTGCCTTTTCAAGGTGCTGTTTGAACTTTGGACCACGTCCTCTACAAAATGATGCCACTTTGCTGTCTCATACACTTCTTCTTCTTCTCAAGTTCTTTTTTCTTTTGTCTCTTTGTGTCTTGCAACTCTCTTATTCCCATGGCTCCCAAAGTTGATGCCATTCGCTCCGTTCTTACCACCGTCAATATTGAAGCTTTGTATTTATAGTACAGTATTTCGACAACTATTATGTATGCTATGCTAGGGAGCATGATAGAGCCTATTCTACTCCGAATGGGTTCATCACCGTTTATGAGGCACACTTGTAGATTAGTCTTCGCTTCCCCCTCTTGGGGGATTTGCACGAGATTTTGGTAGCCTTGGGAGTCTTGATCGTGAGATTTCACACCAACACCATTAGGTATTTGTACTCCCTTTGCATTTTCCTTCATCACCATGGGAAGGCGTTGAATGCAGTAGCCATGAAGGTAATCTTCGGTCTGTCAGATCGGAGACTAGATCTCACTGTCTCCCAGGGACCTGCACATAAGCAGGGTTATCCTTGATTTTGTCAATAGCAGGAAGGATCGGTTCTTTTTTATTAAGGTTATTTTTGACTGAGCCCTTTCTAATGAGTGGGGCAATGTGCTGGCACCCTTTACTGGCAAGGCCTCGCGACAGGAGGTGGAGTCTAGGTGAATACAGGCGACTTCAAGAAAGGCCATTTCTTGTCTTTTGAGGCACTTGCACTGGCCCGATTGGGTCTTTCCTTGGAGGGTACGGGAGCCACTGCTCCTCCGCTTGCCTAGTCCAAGAGGAAATCTAGGACCTTATGCATTAGGGATCCTTTTGAGACTCTGTCTCGGTGGCAGACGTCATCGTCTCTGGGATCTTCTTCTTTCACCATCTAGGGCTTGCCGATGGTGGAGCGGATGTGAGGCCTAGGTGAGTTGTCTAGGAGACTGGCCCCTGTCGCTCTCTCAGATGTTGGCACCATCGAGGTGGGTGCCAGAGTAGTTGCGGCTAGTAGGCCCCTGCCTTTTGCTGCAGGTTTATTAGGTGAGCCGGAGGTCAGGGGGCCATCTAGGCCGATTTGCAAGCTAGCCTAGGCTCATTAGGAGCTCCATCGGGAGTCCCAACAGGAGGCCCAACGGGCAGTCTTGCGGGCGGCCTAGGAGGAGGCTGAACAAGCAGTTTAGCAGAAGGCCCAACAAGGGGCCCAATAGGGGGTCCCTTTTTCTTCTTTGTCAGAATAGACGGTGCCCAACTTTTCATGTGAGTCGGCTAGAGAGGATCCTAGTGTGGCTAACCTAGTAGAGGCCTGGCCTTGGGGTGATGTTGATGAGGCGGCAACCATGGAGGTGTCTCACCCGGAGGCTTCTACATCAGATTGACCCTGGCTGGAGTGGGCATTCACTCCATCGCCTTCATCCATGGTTCCCCCGAGTGTTGCGGCTGCTAGATTGTTATACATCCAGTTAAGTTTCTGAGAACTTTCTATTTCACTGGGAATGGCTAGGCTTAATCTCCCTTCTCTCTTTCTTTTTTTTTTTTTTTTTTCAGGATGACAAGATGATGTAAGTTTTGCAAGCATGCTTGTACAAGTGATTGTCCCTAATCTGGCTATTGGAAGGGGAGGTCCATTGCCTGACCTAGACGAGGTTTGACCCAAGTGTGGTGAAGGAGATGCAAGGCTGGGTGGATGTTGCCACCTCCGAGGCTCAGCAGTACCGGGATCAAGTCTCAAGTCTTGAGCTTCAACTATTTCGCGGAGTTAGGACCGTCATCCACATGCAATCATTTGAGATCATCTCCCTGCGGGATGTCATTTCCACGCGTTGGGTTCTAACTCATCAACCATCGTCAACTGATGGTGCTCGTCCCTATCGGGGGAGTTACTGCACGCATGCCAAAAAGCTCCCTAAGGTCATGGTATCCGACCGTATATGGGCCGTTCGATGTTAGATCGAGGTTCAAGTTTGACCCCATGTTGCTTGCTCGGTACTGGATCGAGATTTGAATTCGATCGTATGTGAGCCTCTCGGTGCGTGACTGAGGTTCAAATAAAACCGAGTATGGGCGACTCGGTGCAGGACCAAGGTTTAGTAACGGGCGAATGAGAATTTATCTGACTTAGGGGCAGCCTGGGTTACTTGAATTTATGCAATGTCACTCAAGCATTCATATGGATGGACAAACAAGTAATGAAAATTAACAATAATCAACAGACAAGCAAACATATCATTTTATTAAATGTGATACATTCTTACAAGTATGCTCTGTAATGTATGTTGGACCTACCTGGGTTCAATAAGATAATAATGGTAATACTTTTTTAGGTGTGCGGTGCTCCATATCCTTGGGACCAATTTGTTGTTCTAGGCGCGAAGCTTGTATGTTCGTTCCGCATGATGGCCGATACGAGGAATAGGCATTCCCAATTTGAGAAAAGCTTGTTTTTGTTAGCGTTCTTACCTGTGGCCTCTATACTCCATAAAACCAACTCCCCCACATCGAATTGGAGAGTCTTCACCCTTTTGTTATAGTATCGGATGATCTGCTGTTGATAGGTGGCCGTGCATATCTTGGCTACATCTTGTACTTCTTCGAGCAGGTTGAGATGCTCTCTAAGTCGCTGGGAGTTGTCGAGTGGATCAAAACTCTCGACCCGAAAACTAAGCAATCTGATTTCAACTGGGATGACGGCCTCAATTTCGTAGCATAAGTTGAAGGGCGTCTCATGTGTTGGCTTGTTCGGTGTCATCCGATATGACCATAATACAGAAGGTAGCTCGTCAGCCCAGGAGCCCCTAACATCTTCTAGTTTGGTCTGCAGTCCGTGAAGTAGGGTTCGATTGGTGACTTCCACTTGCTCAGTTGCTTCAGGATAGGCTACCAAGGTGCGGACTAACCCAATGCCCAGACTTGTGCAATATTCTGTGAAGTACTTGCTGGTGAATTAGGTTTTGTTATCAGTTATGATTACCTCAGGAATCTCAAACCTGCAAATAATGTTCTATTGAACAAACTTCAAGGCATTTTGCTCGATAATTCGGGAAATTGGGGAGGTTTTGAACCACTTCGTGAAGTAGTCGATGCCCAGTATGACCAACTTCCTTTGCTCGGGCATGATGAAAAATGAGCTGAGTATGTCGAGCCTCTATTGTGCAAATTGCCAATGGACTTGAAGTATCCTCAGCTCTGGGGGCGACTGATCGGGCATGTTGCCATGAATCTGGCAGGTTTTGTGCTTCATCATGAAATCCATGACATCTCTCTTTATCTTGGATCAATAGTATTCTTTGTATATTATCTTGAAGGTAAGGTTTTTGCCTCCGACGTATGACCCACAGATGTTGAGGTGCACCTCGCTTAAGGCGTTGTCGGTCTCCTCTAGTGTGTGGCATTGTAACTATGGGGTGGAGTACTCTTGGTAGTACAACCTTTCATCCACGATGGTGTACTAGCCAACTATCTTCTTTATGCGTTTAGTGTCGTCTCAATTCTCAGACAGGGAGTCGTCCATACTATACCTCCAATAGGGTGACATCCAACTTTTGCTGTCGGAGACTTGTAGCATTTCAGATTCTTCTGTACTTGGAGAGGTCAAGACCTCTGGAATACTTCCCTGGGCTCTCAGCTGTGGTTACCCTGGTGAACTGGTCAGCCTTCCAGTTATCTGACCTTGAGATGTGTACCATCTCGACCAAACTTCTAGGCCATACTCCTCGCCTTTGTGAGATATTTCGCTCGCATAGGGCTCGACACCTCGAAATGTTTGCGAATTTGGTTAACAATTAGCTCTGAGTCGCTGTAGACTGTTATGTTCCTTGCAAAACATTCATTTGCAAGTCATAATCGGGCTAGCAGAGTCTCGTATTCGGTGATGTTGTTGATAGCTGGGAACCCGAGTTTTGGCGAGTGTCTAACCTCCACTCCGTCGTAGGTCCTCAGAATCACTTTGGTCCCACTGCCAAAGTGAGCCAATAATCCGTCCAAGAGGAGGGTCCAGTTCGGCGCCTCAGACAAGCTGTCGATTTTTCCAGGGGTGACTGGTGTTCGGAACTCAGATCGTGGTCTAGACGATAAAATCTGCTAGGGCCTGTCCTTTTACGGTTACCCTGGGCCTAAATTCTACGTCGAACTTGCCTAGTTTGATGGTCCACTTGATTAGTCGTCCTGACATATTGGGCTTTTACAGGATTCCCATCAATGGTTGGTTAGTTAGAACAACTATTTTATGTACCTGGAAGTTGGGCCGCAATTTTCTGGCTGAATAGATGAGTGCTAGTGCGATTTTTTCGGCGTGCATGCATTGTGTCTCAGTGTCTGTCAAAATCTTGCTGATATAGTAGAAAAGCTACTGCATATTGGATTCCTATTGAAATAAAATGGATCTTAGTGTCGCCTCTAAAACCGTAAAGTAGAGGTACAGCTCATTACTGTCTTTTGGTGACGTTAGGAGAGAGAAACTGGCTAAGTACTCCTTTAGTTCCTTGAAGGCGGTATGGCAGTTGGCCGTCCACTGGAAGCTGTTTGCCTTTGTCTCTCTTAAGGCTTTGAAGAAGATGAGGTATTTGTTCTCAGATTTTGCCAAGAAATGGGAGAGCATTGCAAGCCTCTTGGTTAGCCTCTGAACTTCTTTCAAGTTTTACGGCAGGGGTCATGTCCATGATAGTCAGCCTTGATCTTCTATAGGGAAATGATGAAAGCCAAAAATTTTCCTGATGATACTTCGAAGACATATTTGGCTGGGTTTAGTTTCATCCGGCGTGCCTAAAAAATCCTGAAAGCCTCGCTAAGGTTACAGATTTGGTCGTTGGTGGTTTTTCTTTTGATGAACATGTCGTCTACGTAAACCTTTATATTCTGGCCAATCTGGGTTTTGAACATTTTATTTTCGATCCGCTGATACGTGGTGCTCGTGGTCTTCAACCCATAGGGTATAATCTTGTAGTGGTACATCCTTTGGTCGGTCATGAATGGGGTATACTCCTTATCCTCGGGATTCTTAATATTAATAAAAAACGATTACAATAAAGGGTTCAAATCATTTTATCGACATGAGTGTTTTAGTGTCCACCAATTGGTCGATCTTAGGTAACGGGAAGCTGTCCTTCATGCACGTCAGTAAATTTGACGCATATTTATAAAGTTGACGCACATCCACCACTTTTTGCTATTCTTTTTTACAAGGACCATGTTGGAGAGCCATTCCGGATACTAAACTTCTATGATGAAGTTGACACCGAGCAGTTTCTTTACTTCCTCCCGGATGGCGATGAACTTTTTGACGGAGTGGTTTCTTTGCTTCTATCGATGGGCTTATGGTCCTGGTCGAGGCCTAACTTGTGGATCAACACTTCAGTTAGTATTCCTGTCATATTGGTCAAAGTCTATTCGAGGATATTAAAATTTTGCTGGAGGAAGCTAATTAGTAGGTCTCGCTGGGGTTTGGCAAGCGAGCCCCCTACTGCACACATCTCTTCGGATCACCGGGGTCTAGAGAGACATGGTCGGTCATCTCGATCGATTGGGATTGCTATAGAGTGGCTTTGTTTCTGCCATCCAAATCCTTTATTAGCCAGTTAGAAATGGTTTAGTTGAGCTGGGATAGGTAGCACGTCCGGCTGGTCACTTGGTTGTCCAATATCTCTCTGATTCCCCAGGTTGTAGGGAACTTCATCTTTAAGAGCGTGATTGATGTCACAGTCCAAAATGCAGTCAGGTGGGGCCTCTTTAGGTTAGAGTTGTAAACGAAAGGCATGTCAACCATCAGGAACGTTAGTAAGCGGGATGCCATCCTGGGGCAAGTTCCTTAGGTGACTTCCAGCAAGATGGTTCCTTGAATGGGTACCAGTTCATTATCCAATCCGTAGAGGGGCCATTCGATCGATTTTAGTTGACTTTTTTTCAATCCCAATTTAAAGTAGGTATCCATGTAAAGCAAATCACACAAACTTTTATTATCAATAAAGACTCATTTTAGTTGGTAATTGACAGTACCATCTAAAACGAGTGCTGATACAACTAACAGTCGGAGTGGGGAGTCATTACATGCGACATATGTTATTTACTAAAACTAATAACTTCATCCTTAGTTTTTACCCATGGTTTCTTTAAGGCAGTCTGGAACTGGTCTGAGGGGTAGTTCGGTCGGATTGTCACCATATTGATCACTCTAGCCATAACTCAGCTCCTCGGTTGTTGCGGCTCCGCCCTTTCCTCGCTTGGGCCTCCACGCCCTTGCTCTGAGTTTCACAGAAACTCAGTTAGGTGCCCCCTTCAGATAAGCTCTTTGATCCCTTTCCGTAGGGTCCAGTAGGCCTTTGTACTATGATCCAGATATTGATGGTGGTGATAGTATTTGGTCTGATCTCTTTTCTTTGGGTTTTTGACCGATTTTGGCCACTCCAGAAGTGTTTTCTCTCGAATTTGAATGAGAATGTTTGTTCGGGAGTTGTTTGGAGGAGTTAGGTATAGGGGTCCGAACTCCCTTCAAGCCCCCAGCTCCTCCCTAGGCTATTTCATCAAATCCTGAGATTTAAACCGACTCTTTCTTCCACCTAGTGGTCCCTAGTGGAGGGGGTCTCCATGTCCTGGACACTTAACCTCGTTGGCCTTTTCGGCGGCCATGTAGGCTCGGGTGATGGTCTCGACTTCGTAGAATGTCTGAGGATCCTTGTGGGTTAGATGTTTGAAAAATTTTCTTGGCTCCAAAGTTGATATGAAGATGCTCAGTTTCACCTCGTCAGTCAACCAAGGTATTCGACGGGCTTTCGTGTTGAACCAAGCTAGGAAGCTCCTCAGACTTTCGCTTGGCTCTTACTTGAAACGGACGACGTGCCAAGACTGCCTTTCTTCCCTCCAACTAGAGGCAAACCGAGTCAAGAAGTCATCGGTGAGCTCCTGGAACGTCCAGATTGAATTTGGTTGTAGGCGATAGAACCAAATTCGAGCAACCCCTTTTATGGTCAGTGGAAAGTGTAGGCACATAATGACCTTGACCAGGCCCGAAAGCTAGTAGGGTATGGAAGTGGTTTAGGTGGTCCATCAGATTGCTGCTTCTATTGTAGGGTTTCAGGCCGGCATCTTGAACTTCTGAAGGAGCGGTTGCGTCCAAATCTCCATCATAAATAGTGATCGTCTCAGATTTGCGGAACATCCGTTAGTGTCTCCCTTGAATACGTACTGCCATATATTTTCTGCCCATTCCTCCCCTCAAGGGAGACTGTAGCCTTTTTACGTCGAGTTAAGTCTTCAACTCTGAGTGATTTGGCAAGCAGCGTGGGGCCGACCAGCTACTGTTGCTGGTTGGCTAGATGTTGCACGAGGCCCCTTCTCAGGGCTAGGTGCCTTTGCTCATCATAAGAGTCACGAGGATTTTGCCACTCTGGGCTCTCATTCGGTATCTTATGACCAATTTGGCTCTCCAAATGTCACCGGACTCCATCACTTGAAGCCGCCCGGGCTTTGAGGTTGTCTAGACATCTTGCCTTTCGGGCCGGTCACTTCTTCCTCTAGCTTTTACTTCTTGATGTCGAAGTGCGGGTAGTAGAAGAAGGAGCCCCCAGCTTATGCCGGTGCGCACAAAGGGCTTGGATTATTTGAGATATGTTATCCACCCGATCGATGAGTGCCTATATGAAGGGTGTTGGTCGTTCCTTCACTTCTTGATGAATGCCTCGACTTTGGCCGAGGTAGTACATGAGACTCGCTTCTCGAGTGAGGAGCCTTCTGTCTATAGTACACATTTTTGTGACTCAACACCCAATTCTATCATTAAACTCTCCTGTAAATACGCTCAAGATGATTTTAGAACCCTTGTAGCTGAGCCACAGGGCTGCCTGCATGATGGGCCTGATCTTGTCAGCCAAAGGGGTTCATTGGATGGTGTACGGGTGGGTTGGGCACAGGACGCTCCTAGGAAGATGCACATTTAGCCGGTTTCGGGCAACCAACAGGTCCTGGTTAGTAATCCCATGATTGCTTCTGCTCAGGTTGAGAAGGTTGTGGCAGATGAGGATGTTTTTCATGATCCAATGCTTCATGCCCTCCAGATGTTACTGGAGGCAAAAGCTACTCAGGAATTTCTTGATTCCTTTACTCCGGAACAAAGGCTCATTGTGCATGATTTCATGATCAGCTGTTGGCTAGCTATAATTGAAGAGACGAGGGATGAGTTCAAATCATCCTCTCCTTTGGCTGCAATGGATTAGGACAGTTCTTCAGGTGCATTATTTGAAGCCATCAAATTGTTGGTGGTAGCTAAAACTACTCAACCACATATTGCTTCCTTACCACCTGATGGGAAGAAGGTAGTTTTTGATTTTCTAGCTACTCTACTGAAAATGAAAACTGAATTCCCAAATTATAACTTTAGCGATCTGGATGAATTAGTGTCGGGCCTCCATATAATTGATGACTCTGCCCCGGCAATGAGACTTATTAGATCCCCTGATGCCACCAAGTGCTCACAGCGGCTGTTTGAACGAAGAGTTAATGATGTGTATTCCATTCATTCTCCTTCTGAGCAAAAAGGAACCTCGAAGCAAGCCAAGTCCCGAAGACAGCGAAAATCTGCTTCCAAGAACTCTAAGGGTTCCTCAGGTAAAAGTGTCAACCTAAAAGTCGATTGAGAGACGATTTGGCTCGAGGGTAAGGCTGGTTTGGGCATTCCGAGTGTTTTACTTTCCCATGCCAGGTTTCAATTGGCGGGCTTGGGGTTTTAACCGGTTTGTATTGCCTAGTATGTTGTCATATATATAAAAAAGTGCGCCTACTGGCAAATGGCAAATTGCCTGGTATGCAGCTCCACCAAAAAGTGCAAAGCTGCTATATAAAGGTACTGAGATGCAAATGTCGGAGATTTTTGTTTTTGGGTTGAGAAGACGGAAAAGAGCTGAGATGAAATCGAACGAGATATCAGCTTTTGGCCGAGATATATGCAATGTGCCGAGGTGTAAACGGCTGAGGAGTTGCAGAGAAGACCGAGGTCTTTATCTACTGCCTTGTTTTGGTTTAATCCGAGAAGTATAATACTGTTTGGTCGTGTTTTCTCTACAAGTTGGCCGCTACGCTGGCAGTCGTTTTGCTAACGTGTATGCACTGGGACGAGATGCTTCTGACGGTGCACTCTGCATAGAGCTAGCTAGGAAAATCTGTGCCTTCTGGCTTTGGACGTGATGTCTGCAATGAGTCGGCAAATCAAGTATGGATGTTGCCGTGGGACTGAATTTCGCTAGTATTCAGCTTGCTCCATGAACTATGCTGCTACATTATGCTGCAGAATTCTTGAGTCTTGTTGATGTATGATGGATTCTGCCTGAGGTGTTGTATTTTCCTGATTTGGTCTGTTGTACTTTTAGCTCGGGATGAGGTGTGCAAATGACCGTGGTACTTTTTTTTCGAGTTGCAAACGGTTGAGATATTGCTTTTGTCGAGATGTCTACAAGGCTAGTGCTGCTTTAGGTAAAATGACCGAGGTGATGCATACTGCTTGAGGTAGGCATTGCCTTGCTTTGGGCTGTAGCCTTTCAGAATGCCCTTGGTGGTGCAAACGACCGAACTGGAATTGTCCACTAGTAATTCCGAGATGCAAATGACAGAGACATCTGCTTGGCCGTGATTGCACATTTCTGAGATCAATTGCTTCTGGCAGAGATGGTGATTTAGCTTTGGTCCGAGGTTGATGAACAGGGCCTTTTATGTTTGTATTTTTATTTTCATAACTTGTGTCATAGTGCTCAGGGGGGTGGCCCTTGCTGCTATGTTCTACCTCCAAGTTGGCAAAACACTTGGATTAGAACATAGGTATTGTAATTTCTCTTCTTTTCTTTTTAATGCATATTAATTACTTACCGAAAAAAAAAAGTTGGTCGCTCCTTCGCATGGCTATCTGCTAATGTGTTGTCACCATGGGGGATGATGTCTTGGCAGGAGCAGTGGTATGGGCTCTGGTGTTGACCAAAGTTGCTTCGATGTGGACGGTGGTTAGGCTTTTGTTCGCCTTTCCACAAGGTGATGCCAATGATGCATCTTAGATCTGGGTTGCTGATGGATTAGGGTGCTATTTGGTCTTAAGTCAAACTAAAGCAAGTCCGATCTTCGCACTTCATAGCTTGGATCATACACACAACTTAAAAATAAAAGGTCAAAGGATTAGTGAAACTCACTCCCCAATTTATCATCCAGTGCTTAAGTTAATAATCTTCCTCATAAGATGAAAGATGTAGTGATAAAGGGATATGAGCGATGATGCAAGAAAGTTGATTTTTGAGTTTGACTTGAAGGTTGCGCTCGGTGTGGATTGACTTCGATATTGACTGGGCTAGAATTGTGAAGGAGTTCTTTAAAGGTTCCACGGGCGGAGAGTGGCCTTTTGAGAGCTCTTGGAAGTATCGTTTGTGTGAGGTTTCGGATTTGTGAACCCGACAATTAAGAGGTGATTAGTATGTTAATGATCAATACTAATCTTATGGGATGATTAAGGTTTGGTATCGGAAGAAAAATCGGGAAATTATTTTGGTCCGGCCGCTTGAGACTGCCGGCGAAGGCTTGCGGCTGCCGCTGGCGCTCGAGCCGAGGCTCGAGCGTGAAAGAGAGAATCGCGACTCGAAATCTGGCCACTCGCCACCCGGCCAAGGGCGCCCATGCCTCGCCATGAAAATGTGGCTCGATGGCCGCTGACTCGCAGCCGAATGGCCGCCGCCGAGCCGATTCTCGGCCGGGGCGCAGATATATTTGCGCCAAATGCGAACCGTTCTCCCTCATTTTCGATCGGGCCGAGGGTTTTGAGGAGAGAGAGGGGCGCGACTAGAGAGAGAAGGAAGGAGATCCAGCCCGGGAGTCCGATTCGCGCCGAAAACCAGGTATAAAGGTGAAAGCACGCGTCGAGGCAAGTGTTCTCATACCCACTTCTCGTTCTCTTTCGATGTTTTGTGTATTTTCGTTGGGTATTTTGTGTCGATACCCACGGAAAATGTTAGGACATTGAAAACCCATGCCTTGAGGTCCATGAAAATGTAGTTAGTTGTCCAATTCGTGTCCGATTCGCCCGGGTGGGTTTTACCGAAACCCTAACCCACGGGATTTTGGGGATTTCCCGTTTCCCGACCTCGTATCATGAAATTGACCCCAAAATTGGAATCCCCACGTCCCAATGATGCATATATATCGACCGCGGGTCCGATCTCGCTACTAGCCGGCGTTTGGACCAATCGATGAACCCGTGAATCACCATTCGCGTCCGAGCCCATTAAAGGGGCGCTGTCACTGTTCACCTGAGACCGAAGGTGGACTTTACGCGTTGTCGCCTTCGGGAAATGTTGAAAGAACCCTAGAATATGAATACCCGTATCCCAATTGTATGTATACATCGACCGGATGCCGAATCTCGCAAGATTTGACCCGTTCGTGGCATCCGGGAGCCTTGATAGTGTCCTATTGTCGATAATCCAGAAATAAATGGGAAGTTGTGTACTTCCACCCTCGTGATAAGTTAAATCGAACCCCAACGTGAAATATCGTGTACAAAGAGTACGAACGAATCCACCGGACGTACGATTTCCAAGTATTGAACCATGTACGGCGTCCGGGTGTTCAAAGAGAAATCCGATAATGATCGCCCAAAACGAGACAAGAAATGCAAAGTGAAATGTGATCCTAATTGTAATGAAAGAACGTTTAAATGATTAAACGTAAATGTAAGCCCCGAATGTGAATCCTTGTACTGGAGGCAAAGGAATGTGTCTCGGAGGTTCCAAAGTGATATGTGATCATCGGAAGTAAGAATCGATCTCTTTTTGGGAACTTGAGTTCATTATGGTGACTAAGGGAACTGGATCCCGTAGAAAGTGGAAGCGAACTTGTGATGACTTGGATTAAGGGAATTGAGTCCCATTGGATATTGAGATCCGTGACGAGGACGGAAGGGAGTCCACATTGTGCTTGAGATGATATGATCTCCTAGATGGAGACGTGTTTGATGATGTAATCTCCCGGTTGGAGATGATTGTGATGGGAATGAGGTTTCCCGAGATATGATTGTATGGCAAATGTGGATTTCCCTCTCCAAGTGTCGAACCTAACCCTGAAACTAGGACCCTGAGTCATATGGGTAGTATTCTTTAGTGTACCATGTCCATCGTGGTGGGAACCCGAGGGATACTTGGCCACGTATTCCGGCCGCTATTGTACCGTGAGCGGGTGATGTCTCTGTGGGTAAGCTTTAGAAACTACTGTGGAAGAACGAGGATTGCCACTGGACCCCGGGGGTGTGGGGTGTGTCGACGCTACATATTGAGATGTAGTCGTCGGGAGATGATTGTTGCATGGATGCAACCGAGGGTCGTGTGCTACCGACCGAAAGTAGTAGCCGTGGCTTTAGAATGTGTAGCGAACACATTCCTGTCATCGTTCTCTCGCATCGTTGGTTAGTACGATCTACTAGCCGGGGTCCGCAAAGATGATATAATAATAAAAATAAATAATGTCCAATCGATGAACCCGTGAATCAAGTGATTCGGGACAGAACCGTGAAACTGTAATGAGAACCGTGAGAATCTTGTGAATCCAAATGATGACCAATCAGTGTAATCGTGAGAATGGTAGGGATCGAGTGATTCCAGTTGCTTTCTATTCCCTAACCTGTTCCTTGATTGTGGAGAGTGTGTGTATTCCATCCGGTTTTAATTCTTGTACATGTCTTGGAGGGGTGTTTATGATTACATTTGCTGAGCTGTTGGCTCACTCTTGCTGTTGTTGTCTCTTTTTCAGATGAGAACACTTAGCTGACGTCGGATAGATAGAGCAAGGAGAGAGAGACTTGCTTGATGAGATTGGCTGGACGGCGGGTGCGCGAAAGCTTTGGACTCAGAGTTGGATCGGATTTTGAGCAGCCACTTAGAGTTGGGCGTGGCTCAT
Source organism: Nepenthes gracilis (assembly GCA_033239525.1). NCBI lineage: Eukaryota > Viridiplantae > Streptophyta > Magnoliopsida > Caryophyllales > Nepenthaceae > Nepenthes > Nepenthes gracilis. The sequence goes on along the minus strand of BSYO01000035.1, from coordinate 8,078,830 downwards.
TATTGTTATTGTTTTATGGTTTTGTTATGTTTCCGCATTTATGATGATTTAGTATGCTTCCGTGTCTGTATTGATGTTAGGAGTTTTGTTTCATTTAGACGGCATCTCTCTAGATCCAGTATAGTAGATGGAGTACTGTATTGGAGCCATTGATGATATGGCCGATGTGTGATCCTGTGTGGGGTGTTGTAGGCTTTGAGTTAAGCCTTTTGATTAGATGTGTGCTTGGATAGAATGATATTTAAGCGAAGTTGTATTTCGGTTTTTCGTCCGTAGTTAGTTGCCGATTCCCGGTCCGATTCGGAGGAAACTCTACCCTGGATTTTCTCCGTTCTCGTAGAGAGTCTATAGGTTAATTATGGACTCTAGGGTGTGTTTAGACATCGACGGAGATTATTCAATGGAGAATAATCCGCTCCGAATCATGAGTGTTAGTGTAAATCGAAATAAGAGAGATGCCTAGGTTTTTATAATCTGAATTGGATGCCAAAGATTGGCCACTAGCTTAGGTTTGATTAAGATTGATCGATTGACAAAATGAAGGCATCGATGAGGACCGAGTTAGTCAATCAAAGGGAGTTTTGGTTACTCAGGATATTGGGAGAACCCGAGAGTTAGGAGTTATTATTCCCGAAGAGATATCCGACTGGTTAGGGCAGAGATGGGCGCTAAGTTATCCGATTGAGGTATTGTTTAGTTAATGAAAGAATTGGGATGGCTAGCCTTCACGCCACCGTGTTCTAGCTTGTGTTCTAGGAGTGGCTTTCTACCATCCGAATTTCTTATTAAAATAATTAAAGAAAATTATAATAGTAGCGTTTTGTTACATTTTATGGGGACTACTAGTATTGGAATTGGCCTACTTTTTGGTCGAGAGAAAGAATGGTTGTCGAATTGACACCTTAGTGTTTGAATTTTTCGGTGTTGAAGACATCCTTAGGCGGAAAGAAAGAATAGCTTTATCCCAGGCCTAAGTTAATTAGTCTTGGTTCGAGGTCTAAGTTTCATCGATTCTTAATTTGAAAAATATTGGGTTATTGTTTATGTTTTAGTTAGAGTTTAATGAAGAACACTTACCTTAGAGCATCGTGATGAATCGGGAGGAGTTAAGATCGAGCAATTGAAGCTCTTTGAGGTTGGAAAATTCATGAAGTGTCTATTAAAGACTTCTTAACAATCTAGATCCTTTTCAAGATTGAGATTTAAATAATTGAGGATTTTGAGGTTGAAGATATCATAATGTTATATGGTGACCCCATGTCTTCATTTATGGTGACATGGTGTTGCGTGGTAGATTGTCCATCCGGATAAGTTCCTAGGGTTTTATTTCAGGAAATGGAGTTAATCTCGGGTGGTTGACGTTTTTTCACAAAGATCTTGGGTCTCAAGGATTAAGAGATATGGTCCTGCCATATCCAATTATGGAAGTTTCTTTAATTGATTTCGCGTCGATGAGACTCTTGAAGGAGATGCGGGCCTGGATGCTGCTACCTCTCAATTGTGGATAGTCTTGAGATTTCGAGACCTAAGGATGCCTTTAGTCACGGACGCTTTGTAGGCGGTGAGAAGGGCGAGAATGTTTATATCGGATCCTATGATATGAACCTAGGCTGTTAATGTCGCCGACATGCACTTAAGCATCTCTTTGGAGAGCTTCTCTTTGACCCTACCTTTTTAGTATTTGACATGATGTTGTTTTGAGAATCCCGAACCCATGTTGGGATTGTGGTTGGGATTGTGTAATTGGGAGGATCTAGGCTTGGCAAGAAATGTCAAAAAGCGATCTAGTGTTACTTGAAAGGCGGAAGGAAATATGGCAAGGTTTGAAATTCACGGATGAATCTTGGAGGGTGAATGCCTTTTTGAAGAGATTTTGGAAACTAGGATCTAAGTTATAGATAGTAAAACCCGATTTAGTGTTGGATTGAGAATGGTTGTAAAAATCGATCTTGGAATTTAGGAAATTGAAAGACCGGAGGATTTGAGAAAGGTTTGAAAAAAAAACCAGTGATGGTGCATGCGAAAAAAATCGAGTGATTTAGTGTTACTTGAAAGACCGAGTGAGTTGGGAGATGAAATTTCTCAATCGTGATGTCACAAAACCGACTTTTAGCGCTCTTTGAGACCGATGATGTTTATGGTTTTGTGATTCCGGAGGGATGGTGATGTAAATGTTGGCGATTTTGAGTGGTAAGGAAATGTTGGCTTCTGTATCCTTGAGCTTGTGAATATGATTGGTTTGAGTAAGAAGAAATGTTGACCGTGGTGAGAAATAAGAAAATGTTGGCTTTTAAAAGGAAATGGTCAGTAAATTATTGGGAGTTATTGACCGGTTTAAGAATGTTGGTAATAAATTATATTGTACCGTAAACTAAAGATGATTGAAGCCAACTTTGTTATTTAGCTGGGTATCCAACTACTTCATCTAATTAATGTGTTAAGTCTTAATCTGATTTCTAACAGAAAGTATCAAGTAGGTAACTTACCCCACTTACTCTCATCTAACCCCTCCTCTATATATACTGAACTCTTAGTCTGAAAAAAAAAAGAGCAAGGAAACTCTGTAAAAGAAAGAAAAAGTAAGAGGCGAAGAGGAAGAGGGAGCCTTAGGTCAGTTGGAGTGGACAGTTTGGAAATCAGGCAAGTGTACCTTTCGATTTTAAGTTAAGGCTTTTAGGACGTTTTAATGCAAGAATACTTCAGACTTGTTTTCTATAATTTTTGCTTTAAATATCTCTGTATGTTAGCTGCTAGGAATGCATGAATAATATGGATTTTATTCGTAATATTGATTTCATGTTTTAAGTTAATGTATGGTCGGATTGCTTTGCATGAATAAAATTCTGAATTGGATTTCATGTTTAACCCGTGCTTTCTGTTCAAATCATGTTCAGATTTGCCTTGCATGAAAACTTGGCATGAAACTGGAATAACAAAACAAGAAGGCCCTTTGTATCTATCCGAAAAATGGAGCATATAAATTATGAATCGGCCTTGAGATATGATATCAAAATAAGAAAGCCCTTTGTATCTGTCCGGAAAATAGAGTATATAAATTGTGAATCGGCTTTAAAACACGATAAATTATGAACGAATAAGATCGGACCTAGCACTGTCACACAGTCAGATAAGGTTCTCCGGTATACCTTAGAACGTTACAGTGGTAATCTAAAATCGCTCCGTCTTTGGAGTGATACGTGGTCCGCTCCGTCTATGGAGTGATACGTGGTCTGCTCCTCCTCGGGACGTAATGAAAGGGTAGAAATTGAATATCGAATAGACGCCTTTGATTGTGTGGAGTAAATAGAACACAATCTATCTTATGGAAAGGATACGAATATGAGTTTTGAATAGATGCTTTTGATTGTGTGGAGTGAACGCAATCTGTTCCCAATTACTCTCCCCCTTGGTTGGTAGGGTCTACCAGCCTAGGTTCCTTTCGATAATGAAGACCAGTAAAAAAAATGATATGAATTTGAGAACTTCAGATTTTGACACTAAAACTTTAAACTCCAAAAATTTATACGCAACAGTAAACTATATGCTTGAAAACCCACACTGAGCTGCCATATTACGTACTTCGAAAATTGGCTTTGATCACGAATCTTAATAATTTACATGACATTGTTTCATTGCATGTTTTTAGTACATTGCTGGGATTCGTCTCATTCTTTTACAATTTTTCAGATGAGACTGTAGAATTAAGGCCGAACGAGCAAAACTAGACCCAGCCTAGTAAGAAGGGATCTTGGATCCGAAGAGCCAGTTGAAGATTCTTTCTGAAAGATTTCGCTAATCTTAAATGAAATTATTATTGAATAGCATGTATGAGAATATCGATGCTTCCCCTTTTGTACCTTTTGTAATACATCTGCTTCTGCCATTATCTTTTGGTTGTAATCAGGTTTTAGAACGGCATCTCTGTACGAATTTTGATTCAATAAAATGGAATGTTAAACAGTTGGAGCCATTGTTGTTATATAGCATTTGGTGGTCTTGTGATTATATTAATTATGCTTCTTTTACCTTGGATGGCATAACCAGTCTGGACTGAGTTGCCTAACAATCTGAAATCTTGGGCGTTAGTTTTGGATGGTCTCCAACGGAGCAAAAAAAAAAATGAGGTTCCATCACGGGAGCCCCCAGCCTTAGGGTTGCCTTCTTCTTTTCCCTCTTATATATATATATATATATATATATATAGGTGGGTGTGTGTATGTGTGTAGAGCACAGACACGCTTGTATAGTCCAACTCTGTAATAAATAAGAGAGAATTTTTCTAATACTTGTCCTAATTTTCTATACTTTTGAACAATATTTGTGTTCTATTGTTTGCTGGCTAAGCGTCATTGTTATCGTGGTCGTGCTTTCGCAGAGTTAGGGCCATCGTCCGCCTGTAATCACTTGAGATTGTCTCCCTGTGGGACGCCATTTTCATGCGTCGGGTCCTAACTCATCAACCATCATCGATTGATGGTGCTTGCCCTTGCTGGAGGAGTCGTCACACGCATGCCAAAAAGCCCCCTAAGGTTTTGAAATCTGACTGTGTATGGACTGCTCAATGTTAGATTGAGGTTCAAATCCGACTGCGTATGGCCCACTTGGTACTGGATCAAGGTTCGAATTCAACTGTGAATGGGCCGCTTGGTGCGGGAATAAGGTTCGAATTCAACCGGTATGGGGTATTCAAGTGCAAAACCGAGATTTAGTAACGGGCAAATGAGAATACGTCCAACTTAGGGTAGCCTAGGTCGCTTGAATTTGTACAACGTCAGATAAGCATTCATATGGATGGACAAACAAGTAATAAAAATTAACAATAATCAATAAACAAGCAAACAGATCATTTTATTAAACGTGATACATTCTTACAAGCATGCTTTGTAATATATGCCGGACTTACCTAGGTCCAGTAAGATATTACTTGTAATACATTTTTGGGTGGGCGGCATTCTTTGTGCTTGGAACCAATTTGTCGTTTTGTGCTCAAAGCTTATATGCCCTATTCTACAGGATGGACAAGATGAGGAATGGGCCTTCTCAATTCAGGGAAGGCTTGTTCTTGTTAGTATTCTTACTCGTGACCTCTATACTCCGTAAAATCAAATCCCCCACCTCGAATTGGCGAGCCTTTATTTTTTTTTGTTGTAGTATCGAGTGATCTGCTCTTAATAGGCAGTCTTGCACATCTTGGCCACGTTCTATACTTCTTCGAGCAGGTTGAGATGCTCTCCGAATTGCTGGGGGTTATTGAGTGGATCAAAACTCACAACCCAGAGATTGGGAAGTCCGATCTCGATTAGGATGACGGCCTCGATTTTATAGCGTAGTTTGAAGGGTGTCTCACACGTTGGCTCCTTCAATATCGTCCCATATAATAATAAAATGGAAGGTAGCTCGTCAACCCAAGAGCCCCCAGTGTCTTCCACTTTGGTCTTTAGTCTGTGAAGTAGGGTTCGATTGGTGACTTCCATCTGCCCATTTGCTTGTAGATAGGCTACCGAGGTGTGGACCAACCGGATGCCCATACTTGTGAAATATTTGGCGAAGTGCTTGCCGGTGAATTCAGTTCCTTTGTCGATTATGATGACCTCAGGAATCTCGAACTTGCAGACAATGTTCTACCGAACAAACTCCATGGCATTTTGCTCAAAAATTTGAGCTAGTGGGGAGACTTCGACCCTACTTTGTGAAATAATCGATACTCACTATGATGAACTTCCTTTTCTTTGACGTGATGGGAAAAGGGCCGCGTATGTTGAGTCTCAATTACACAAATGGCCAAGGGGCTTAAAGGATCCTCAGCTCTGTGGGCGGCTGATGGGGCATGTTGCCACGAATCTGGCAGTTTTCACACTTCTTCACAAAGTTTATGGCATCTCTCTTCATCGTGGGTCAATAGTATCCCTGGCACATTATCTTGAAGGTAAGGTTCTTAGCGCCAACCTATGACCCACAGATGTCGAGGTGTACCTTACTTAACACGTAGTCTGCTTCCTCTAGTGTGAGGCATGTAAGTACAGGGTGGTTTACCCTCGGCTGTATAACTTTTATCTGTGATGGTGTACTAGCTAGCTATCTTCTTTATGTGTTTAGCGTCGTTTGGATTCTCTGGCAAGGAACCATCTGTAAATATACCTCCAGACAACATCCAGTTTTTGTTCTTGGAGACTTATAGCTTTTAGGGTTATTCTATACTTGGAGAAGTCAGGACCTCCTGTATGTCTCTTGAATACTGCTCTGGGCTCACGGCCATGACTGTCCTCGCGAGCTGGTCAGCCTTGCAGTTGTCTGCCCTCGAAAAGTATACTATCCCGACCTTGTCAAACTTTTGGGCAATACTTATCGCTTTAGCGAGATATTTCATGAGCAAGGGACTCGACACCTATCTTAATATATGGCATATTGGATCAAAGTTATGATTCAGTGAGTTATATATTATGACATATCTTAATATATTATAATGATATATCGATATCCGACTCTATCACCTACGAGGTTAGAAAATGGCATTTGATCCTGTGTATAGGATTATATATAGACTGCCCAGATTCAAGTCTTAAATAAGAGTATATGGCCTTTGGTTATGTGAAAAAATATATAACCTAGGTTTCAATTGTCCTCTCCTTTAACCGGTAAGGTTTACTTGCCCTGATCCTTAAAGAAAAATTAAAATTAATCATATTTTTATGGCTAAAAATTAAGAAGAACCACGATAATAATAATATAAGAAATCTAAAAATGTATCATGTGTATTTTTCTTGCACAAATTTATGTCTTTGCATTCACTCATATTCTTTTTTCTTTTCGATATATTTTAAATGCAAAATATGCCCATTCTTTGATATATTATGCGTTTTTGTTAAGTATTTGGCTTACTCTCTTACTATTTTAGTAATCCTGTTAGATGAGATACCCGAGTTCTTGTCAGGTGAATAAGATTGAAGGATCGAGCTGATATAAGAGGTTTAGATTAATAATTTAATAATGATCATTGCTATTTAACATTTTTAAATAATATTTATTGTATTATTTTATATGTGGACAGTGTTCGGATGATAGTTAATGTTTTTTATTAATTGATCAGATAGTTTCGAATGATATTAGCTTATATTTCAATTATTTAGATGGTAGTACTACATTTTTCGAAAGCCTTAGAACTTGTTAAATAATGTAATTTGGCTTTCGGATAGATTTGGATTATGATTATGGACTAATTATTTCGATATTCAGGTTTTGAATAGTTTTGGCATGTTACGAGATCTTTTGATTTTCAGGACAATTTTCAAGAGATTTAAATGATGTTCTACAGTATTCGATATCCAATTTCATTGCTAGAAAGTAAATCCGAGTATGGGTTTGTCTTTTATCTTGAGTAAGTCAATTAAGACATAGCACGTCTATAATATATGGTCTATAAATTGACTTTTAGTAGTTGATTCACTTTAATTGATTTGCGAAATTCAAAAATTTTTAACTCAAAAACTATTTAGTTCTTAAAATTTTCATTTATCACTTTAGTTGACCATTTTGCTCCATTACTAGAGTGCAAATCTGAGTAGGGACCTTTTATCTTGTGTAAGTTCATTAAGTCATAACGCGTCTGTAATATATGGTCTATAAGTTGATTTTTAATAGTGGATTTATTTTAATTGATTTTAAAATCTTAAAAAATCTTTAATAAAAAACTATTTGATTCTTGAAATTTTATTTATCACTATATCTTATGTTATTTATTTTTTGCGCCTTTAGTTATGGTTGATATTGGTAATGGTTCATGAATAAGATTAGTAACTTATTTTTATAGTATCTAGAAGTAAATATTTTATGTGATTAAATAGTTGTGTAATTTATGCTTCTACATTTTTTGGTTCTCCTACGGGAGATATTGTATACCAATTGTTAAAACCCAAGAACATAGATTCATTTATGCAACTTATATGTTTGTTTATATTGCTATTTATGAAATGGCAAGGTAAATCAACTATCTGCAGAATGATTTTAATCACATAAAGTTTTATGTGATACAAATAGTGATTTGGATTATCATGTTATTTCTAATCTTCATAATTTTTTATTTGTCATTTGAATGTTTTTGAATCTTCATGCCTTTATCTCTCCGTCACGTGTGTGGATTCATTTTTTTCAAATTTTTTTCTACAAAACATAAGCAATCACTAGATTAATCCTCAAAATTTGTGCTAAAATTTTTTTCAATGTCTCGCGCAATTTTCATGTGAATGGGACTTGATGCGTTCTTGATCCAGGTTTCGAACAGGTTCAGATCAAGTGGATCGTCTGAGTCTAGCTCCATTTATCAAGTTTAGATTTTGCACACCACAACTAAAAACAGGAGGTCAGGTGTTGGCGGGATGTTGTCCCATCGAAAACACTCTGACGTTCAAATTAGAAATCGGCCTTCAAATCAAGAAGGTGAAAGAAAATGAATTCAAATGAAAATGTGGGGAGTATTTGTGATGGGGGTTTCCTCTCGTCATGAGAGGCTTTTGTCTGCTCGTGAGGAGCGTTGGCTCTTGGCACTGTGTTCTCTAGGAATGTAGCGGTAAAGAGAGAGAGAGTTGTTCACTGAAAGCGTGGGAGCTTTTCAGTAGAGAGAAAGGGAGAGCTTGTTGAAGAATGAAGGCGCTTGTGTGTGAATTTCAAAGTGTTTTGTGAGCTGAGTAGAACATGCCTTGGAGTGAAGACTTCATAGCCTTTTATAGTACTGTGTTGGGCTACCTTCCTTGGGCAAGAAGGCTTGATTCCCGCGCTCTACGGGGATCGCTGTCTTTCCTAGTGTGGAGTCTTAATGGTGGTAATGGCTCATTGGATTGATTGTCTTCCATCTGTATTTTGTAATTGTTAGGGTTTACTGCAGACAGGAAGAGGAATCTGGTGATTTCCTTCTGGAACGTGCGTTGAATTTACTGATTACCGTTATAATGGAAATTGCCTTCTGGGAGAGCGCAAAATTAGGGAAGAAGACTGTTCTTGGGTCGAAGACGAAGCGTGGGCCAAATTGGGCTTGGCTTACGTGAGGCTCGCTCTTAGACTGACCTACTGGTGATACTTTCGGTCAACAGAAGTGTTGACCGCCCCGTGAGCCAATCGTCTGTCCTGTCCTTGAGCTTTGCCGATCTCCTTGGCTTTTTGTCCTGTCAATGGTAGGCATTGATCGTCTAAGCGTATATGGGCCTTTGTGGGCCTAGGCCGTTCCTCCTTTTTGGGTCAACCCATTACAGGCATACCTTGATATCCCCCCATACTGATGGTCTAGACTCCGGCCTCCAATATGTTCATGATGGGACGTGCTTAACTAGGATACCTTGATGAAGAAGCCGATCACGACTCTAGGTCTGTTGATCACGCCGCTTGTAGTTGTTGACTGTAAAGTCAATGTTTGGAGGATGGGCTGAGGAAGCATTGACAGGATTTATTAACCGTCTAGGATGAAATCCGGAGAACTGGTGAAGGCACTGTTGACCAGATTCATTGACCGCCTAGACCAGAATTCGGAGAATTGATGAAGTGCTGATCGGATTCTTGGACCATCCAGGCCAGAATCTGGAGAACTGGTGAAGGAAATGTTGACCAAAATTGTTGACCGTTCTTGCTAGAATCCGAAGAACTTGTGGATGTTAAAACAATGCGCCATCATTCGCAAGTCTATCAGTCAAAAAGGCAGCCACGTGTCTGCCTACAGTGAATTCACCATCCTGGTAATTGATGTGCCAGAGGATCCGATTCGACTGCACCTGTTCAGGAAGAGACACGTGATAGCAATGATGCATGCATGTTCACGAGACAGTTTACTTCTTCGGCGTTCACACTCCTCTTTAAGTAGTCCGTCCATTACATTTTCAAATTTCTCACACTTTTCTTCAACCTTCCTTAAAAAAGTTCTAAGTGCACCGCAACTCACCTTGCTTCCTCATCCATGGCTTCTTCTATTGTAGACATTGCTTCAGTCCTAAGAGAGAGTGATATGAAGGAGTTGTATGTCGAATACAACATTCCAAAGGAGATCATCTTCCGAGTCCCTAACAAGGAAGATAGGGCGTGCTCTCCACTTGAGGGATTCATCACTATCTACGAGGCCCACTTAAGGAGTGGCCTGCGCATTCCGATTTCGGATGAGCTGTTGGGCATCCTCTCCACTCTTCAGGTTCCTATCACACAATTCCATGCCAAGGCTATGCGATACTTGTGCACGTTCTGCATATTTTTTTGCCAGCACACGAGGCGGCTGACGGTGGAGATGGTGAGGGTACTGTTTAAGTTCAACCAGGGACCAGAGTGGATCTCCTTGGCCCTACGTGGTGGTATTCAGATTAGCACCGCCATATATGACTCTTTGAAAATTTGGAAGAACCGGTTCTTCTTTATTCACATAGACGAGTCCTGGTCGGTTGGCCGGGAGTGGGGCAAGGTGCCCGACATTTACACTGGGACTCCTTCTGATGCGGAGACGGAGTCCATGGAGTCGCTGTTTGATTTGGTGGAGGGCCACCTTGATGACTTTCGGAGAGACCACCTAGTCTCTTGTGCAGAGGCCAAGAAAGCTAAGTGGGGGCATCCAATCTTGAAGAATTTTCATTCATCTCCACTTTTACCGCTAACCTTTCTGCAGGCCAAAAATCTCTTTCTACCCCGCGAGATTTCGAGTCGACCAACTTTATTACCTACCCCTCTGCCGACCAAAATCTCCTTCTACTCTGCGAGATTTTGGACTAGCTCCAATTTCAGACCACTACTCATGCAAAATTGTAAAATCCAACAAATTTTCTACATATTTGTAGAAACCAAACAAAATTCTAATTCAACTATTATATCAAATCATACATTACGTCACTTGTGCGACTCATCATTATCAGATGATTATCCTTCCAATTCAAACCCAAACCCCTACGATTCAACTTTCTGATTCAAACCCAAACCTCCACAACTCAAATTTTCTATTATTAACCAAAGGTAATACTTATTATACCCAAATATTCAGCCAATTATTTATCCAAAATAATCCAAAGTACTTCTCCTTATGACTTTTCTCTGATACCATTTCTGTCACGAATACGGACCAAGTAGGTCAATTTAAATAATTAATTATAATTTCTAAAATCTAAAATCCCAAATAATTTTAAACAAATAATACTAAGTCCCAAAATCTGAGTGTGACAAATCAAAATGTACAACTCCACAAAATTAAAATTTTCACAGGATCTCATCGAACAACCGTCCGAACAATATAAATGTGAGCTACTCTATAATCATCGTAAGGGAGGTAATAATTTAACCCAAAAATCATAATCAAACATAACAAAATATTCAAACTATTCCCGAAATATAACAACAAGCTCATATCCGGTTAATTCCATAATCCAAGTACATCCAATATCAATATAAACTATAATAAAACTGAAACTTACCAAATCGGACGAATATCTGACCGATCACGTCTTTACTCCTATACTGCATTCGAACCTTGTACTCTGAAGGGACAAAACAAAAAAATGAGCCTAATGCCCAACAAGTATCATATTTAGTCAAAAGGAGTCCAATAAATCAGAGGGAATGTCAAATGGATAAAAATCCAATCAAATTTCAGAACAAATCCAAATCGTCGATAAGACAAATTCAACCGAAATCCAAGATCCAAATTTCAAAATCCAATGGTAGTCTCGTACTCAAATCAAATATCCAAATCCAAACAAATGTCCAAATTTCGAAAATAGACCTCGTCGGGACGTATATATATATAAATATATATATATATAACCAAAACAGAGATAATCCGGACCAATTCCGAAGCCGATGTCGATCAGAGTCTAAATTCAAATCCGAGTCCGAATCCAAGTCCAAATCCAATGCCTGATCAGCTTGTGATTTGGGGCAGAATCCGATAGTTGGATGATCCAATAGCGTGCACAGAGACCGAAGCAGCACTACAACATATATTCCAAAGGTTCGGATCAAAACATATAATCAAACAAGTTTGTACGAGACATACCTAGCCCAATTATAGGCAAAAATCAGCGAATCTCAAATCCAAATCCAAAAATCTATATCCAAATCAAAATCCAATACCAATCAATACAAACATAAAAATTATGTACCAAATCTGGGTTCTAATTATTTAATGACTAGCTTGAGGAAGTGCTATACATAATCCTGGTAATCTTAGGCCAAAATCCATGTATTGTGTACCCATAGATAAGGTTGCTCACTATGTTTTGCCACCCGTGGTTTTGGGTGCATTTCTTAAACTTTTCAGATATATTAGGACGTTCGAATATATTTTAAGGTCAAATTAAAATATCCAAATGGGAATGGTCACTACTCCAAGCCTTTCCTGCCGGCTGAAAGGGATTTCCAAATAACAAAATAATCTCCCCGTCGGAAGTTGGCCAGAATCCAATAATTCTAATCCAAATGTAGTGACCACAACTCGACATGTGCATATGAAAATGCACGGCCAATGTAAATTTCGTGTATATTTTCGTTACATATACTGATATAAATATATATCGAGTCCAATAAATTTTTCGGGCTTTCAAAAATTATAATAAATTTCTAAAATCAGAAACCCATATTTAAAACGTCTAAATTAGTCAATAAATTACACATGCATGTCCAAATTAAATAAATCAAATAGATAAAATTTTATGCATATTAGTAAAAATTTCAAACAGTGTCTAGAATATTTCAGATATTAAATTAGATCAAAAAGGAGGTTTACAGATATTTGCCTGAACCTCATACTTTGCAGATCTGAACAAATGATGTCCCAAAGTGTCCGAATCACCACTTTCTTTCTCTACTGCGCGCGGCCATTCTCTCTCCTCCCTTTCTCTCTCTTCGTGCCCGTCTCTGCTGCTCTCTCTTCACGCTAGCGGCCACTCCGGCAGAGCAATCACGCCGGCGACGACGGCGGCAGCAAGCTGAAAGGCAGATGGCAGCGGACGGCGGCACGAGTCGGCAATGGTTTCCTCTCTCTCTACACGACCGTAAGCCTCCACCAAATCACCAAAAATTTCAGTCGATTTTCACAAAATATACACATACAATCCAATAATCGACATCTACAAAGATAATGGAAGGATTTTTATACCTTGATTTCACCGATTTCTTCCAGTAACGGCATCGGACATGCGGCGGCCACATGGCTTCGACTTGCAATTTCTCTCTCTACATACACCGGAGCATATAATGGAGGGTAACATTACGAAGAGGGCTTCGCCGACTTCGTCTTCCGGCATCTGAAGCTCCTGCAGCGGCGGCGGTGATGGCGCTCGTCGGCCTCCCTCTCTCTTCTCTCTTCTCTTCTCCTCTTCTCTCTCCCGGAACCCTTCCGTCCTTATCTTCTGTTTTCATTTCGATGCTTTTTTTTTTTTTTTTTTATTTTCTTTTTCATTATATTATTATTATTATTATTATTTATTATTATTATTATTATTATTATTATTATATTTTAGTTTTCTTTTATTTCAAAATCCGAATCAATATTTGGGTGACAACACGGGCACACCCCAGGCGTCAACCCAACCGATCCAAACATCCTCCCAAAATTTCTCAATACTTTATTAATTTTGTCAAGCCCAATTCACCCAAAATTATAGTTAATATTAAATTAATCTGAATAAAATTCGGAATATTACAACGGTCTTAAGCCAACTCCGATCAATTTATCCAATCCAGTCAACATTTTTCTTTCTTCTCAATCTATTTCGGTCAACTTTTTTAATCGGCAATTATTCTATTTAATCATCTGTCTGTTTCTTTCGACTATCTTATTTGTTTAATAATCTATACCGGTATTCCATTTTAGTTCGGTTATTTCTACTTTGTTTATCTTACTTTAACATTCTATCCACTCTGGTGTTCTCGTGCTCGAATTTCCTCTCAATTCTCTCCGAAAATTGTCTTTGGATTTTCGCACATTCCCCTCCGAAAATGGTCTCCGGGTATTCACACAGTTCCTGTCTGAAGGAAATCCATTCTCCAATCTCAGTTGGTCAGAATAAGCCTTTGCCTCCCTTAACCGGTCAACCTTCTGTTGATCGAAACATTTGTGCAAAATCCATACCGGTCATTTAACTCACTTGTATCTCGGTCATATCCTTTCACAAGCATATCGGTCAACTTGCCAATTTTGGTCAATGATTTTCTACTTGTCAACTTGCCAATTTTAGTCAACAATTTTCTATCAGTCCACCATTCGGATCCATACTAGATAATTTCTTAGCCTTAATATTTTATTAATTAAGGCAAATCTTAATTATATGATCTTAATTATTATATTTAAAAATTGGAATATTACATCTATGACCTAGATTTCAAGTTATTTTCAAAGTTTGATATTACTTAAAGTTTGAAAATAGAAGAATTAGTTTGTTTAAATATATATATATATATATATATTTTTTTTTTTTTACTTGTGGCATAAAAAGTTGGGTTGTCTGCATAAAGAAAAAAGATTGAGAGATTTGTGAATGATGGGAAATTATTGAATCTTGGTTTCGTTGATTTGACGTGAGTCTAAATTACATCGAAGGAAAGTAAATTAAACATACAAAGAAAAGAAGTCACAAAAAAGTCAAGAGCACCTTGTGATTTTGTATTAGTAGGCCAATAGAAATATTTTATAATATAAATTGATGAATTTTTACATTATTGATATATTTATTGTTACATGAAAAGTCTAAGTGGTGGATATCCTAAAAATATACATTACTAATGTTAATTGTGATCATAAAAAGTGAAAATTATTAGATCTTACATAGATAATAAATATTATGATAAATATGATATAATTTAATATTGTCCAGACTCGTTTGCTAAACTCTTTTAAAAGCATGACATTCATGTCCAATGCACCATGTTGGTAATGGCACAATAATGATACTGCTAAGAAATATAATTGTATTTTAATGGATATGGTTAGAAGTGTATTGAGTATCTAGTGTTAACCACAATTTATGTAGAAGATTTCTCTAAATGAAGAAAGGGAAAAAGAAAGATCAAAGATCTAGAAAATCGAGCTTGTTGACCTAAGGATTTTAAGAGCAAAAATCTCAAATCATTTACACAGACAATGCCAATAATTCATATATAGAAAACAGATTTAACTAAGAAGATATGAGGCAAACTTTGTATTAAGGATTATAATCCCATCACCACAAAAGCAAACCAGATGTCGTATGCTTGATCTATCTCTTTAGGGTTTAATCTAAGGCACAAGTCAAGAACACTCTACATTAACTAAAATGTGTGTGAGTAGAAGGATTGACATCTCTTTGATTGTTAGGTCACCATGAGATTAAATTATTTTTTGTTAATATCAAAATTTATTGAAAAAATATTACATGTCCAACAAAATTATATAATATTTACTCAACAATATTATGTTAAATATATATGTGCATAAAATTCAACAAATTTAAATTGAACTTTTATAAAATATAGGTAAAATTATATATTTTTTGACCTTAATTTTGCAAAACCAAAAAAAAATCAAATTTAACATAAACTATATAACTTAAATTAGGGTAAAAAAGTAAATTTTTATACTTTGTTTTTGTAAATTTATAACAAATTTGATAAACTGGATGAATATAAGTTTAATTTAAAAATTAAAATTGAAGAACAATTAAGTACTTTTTTTTTTATAAAAGATTTGTCTAATATATTAATATGATAAAAACTTACTATTTTAAAGATACTTACCAATTCATCCGATTTTTATGATGTGTTTAAAAATATTATTTTAGAAAAGACAATAACCTAAGTATACAAACTCAATGACTAAAATGTCCTCCCACGTAACTACTACCATCCACTCTCTATTTTTAATTCTATAAAATTGATAAGTACTAACACCAATGACTCACTGAGAAAACCCATTACCAAAGTTTGGCCCATATACCAAAGAAGCCTAAGAGGGTATTTTGTTCCAATCAACAGATCCATCCGAAGATACGTTAAAACTGAAGATAACAACCGGGTGGTTTCTCTCCATTTCATCATAATGGCCTTGGACAGTTGAAATTGAAAGGTGGATAGAGTTCTATCTATTCAATAGTTTCCTGGATGGTTTCTTGAATAGTTGATCAAAAGAGTCAACTGCTCCATAATAGTTACAGAAAGATATTCTATCCAGTAGAGCAGGAGAACACTCTCAGGCAACCAAAAAGAACTCTCTTTTTCTCTAAGATGTTTCAAGGAAATCGTAAGCTCCCAAACATGAAATTACTTTAATTTCTAAACTGCATCCTCTCTTAGTTCCTTATAAAAAGACAAATATTGATTTGAGTGTCGGAGAATATATCAGGGTGCTAATCTCGTAAATCTTTTGACTATTTTGTTATGTTGTATAGGATTCAGATTCGAGCAAAACGGAGACCGGACCCGCTTCATTTAGCATTTAGATCCCTAATCTGTTCAACAATTAGGATTCGAGAACGCAACGTTGGCACCATCTGTGGGAATTGATTAAAAGTCTCATTCACACACTTCCAACAACTTCAAATATGGTAAATACCTAAGCACAAGTTAGTGCCCCTATTAGAGATACTACTTCGTGTGGAAATTGCCCACCTATGGGTATTGGGATGGACGACCATCCGGATCTGCGTGTTTGAGTGCTTGCCATGAGAATGGACTACATCTTAAAAGCCGTTCAGACCATTTGCTTGCAATTAGACGAGCGGCCAAAGGAGGTGCTATCCTCGGCCTCTCAGACCGCAACGTCCAAGAGAATGAATAGGGGAAGAAAGCATCCCTCAAAGCAAGTTTGCCAGCATAACGAGCCCGAGGTTCAGGTTGCCTCAAGTACCAAAGTCCCATCGCGACTTGAAGGTCGCTTGAGTTCCAGAGTTTAGAAGGATTGCCAAGAGAGGAAAAATCCTCAATATTCACGAGAGCCCGCGTGTCAGGCAGGGCATTCTCGTAGTGAGTTTCCTCCAAAGGGTCGTAGCCGTCCAGCTACTTAGACTAAGCAGAACCCTTACAAGTTGAAAGATTATCTCAACAAAAAGAGAATGACGGCTACTCCCCAAATGGAGGAGAAACTTGAAAAAATTTAATAGCACGTTTTTGGAGATGATGCTGGAGGAAGAACTGTAGACCTATGCAAATCATCATTTACTATGGAGATCAAGATGAGGCCGCTTTCTCACAAGTTTAAGATGCCAAATCTTGGTCTCTATGATGGAAGTACTGATCCTATGGATCATTTGGATCACTTTCAGAAGCTCCTAAGCCTTCAAAACTTAGATAAAATGACGATATGTCAATGTTTCCCCTTGACACTGAAAGGAAATGCGAGGATCTAATTCTATGGACTGCCAACGAATTCAATCTGATCATTTGACGAGTTGGTAGAAAACTTCCTCTTTCAATTTGCTTTCAATCGGAGAGTAGAAAAGTAACCGTGGTACCTTGCTCGTGTGAAGCAAGGATCCAAGAAGAATTTGAAGAGTTTTATTGAAGTTGTTTATTATAGAAGTTAGACAGATTTCAAAGCTTATAGATGGAGTAAAGCTTACTGCATTTTTGTTTGCTCTGGAAGGAGGTAGCTTCTTCAAGCACTTTGTACATAATGTGCCTTAGACTTTCAAGGAGGTTGAAATGATTGCTCGGGTGTACATTGCGGCTGAAGAAGCCAATGAAGCCAAGAAGCGTGAGTGTGAAGAGAGTTTTTACCTGAGGGCGGTAGAAGGAAAGAGAAAAAATAGGGACCGTTAGGGTCCCTGAGGATCAAGAAAGCTATAGAAATCCAAGCAATTTGCTTAAAAGGAGTTCAAGCCTGTAAACTTAACCCCATTGAATGACTCACGCATCAATATCCTGATACAAATTTGGGATGAAAAGTTCTTCAAGTAGCCAAAAGTCTTAAAGAACCTTGATAGTGGTGACCAATCGAAATATTGTCACTACCATCGGTGCAGAGGGCACAGTATTGAGGACTATAGGATACTATAGAAGGAGATTGAAGAGCTAATCAAGAAAGACCACCTCAACCATTTCTTGCAGAGACTTGGATAGACTTCTGGAGGAGCAAACGATGGTGAAGCAGATCAGCCAAGAAATAGAATGATAATTGGAGTCATGAGCATGATATCAACACGACTGGCCTATAGCAACATTGGAGAAAGTTCCAAGATGGCCGCTGCCAATAAGAAGCCAAGGATAGAGAACAGGGAATAAGTTATTAGCTTTAGTGCTGAGGATATGACTCATGTAACTTTTTCCAATTCTGACCCTTTAGTTGCATCAGTACTCATTTCTGATGGCACTATAAACTACCAAATAAAACGAATGTTCGTTGATAATGATAGTTTATGCAATTTACTTTATCTTGATACTTACTTTAAATTTAGACTTAAGAAAAGTCAAATAAAGGTAATTGAAGAACCCATTTATGGATTGGACAATGAGCCAGTATCAGTTCAAAGAGTCGTGCAACTTGAAGTTACTCTAGGGATTTACCCGAGGGTTTCTTTCAAAACTCTTTCCTTCTCAGTAGTGAACCTCCCATCGGTCTATAACGCAATCCTCGACGTCATTGTTTGACTTCCTTTAGAATTGTAACTTCCATTCCCCATTTAAAAATGAAATTCTCGATGCCGTTTGGAATTGGAGAAGTATTTGGAGATCATGTGGCTGGACGGATATGTTATCTATCTCAAAGCACTCAGACATCTCTTCCCTAACCTGTCAAAGACCTTGACTTTTGTGATGAGACAACATTGCAGTAAGCTCAATCTTGAGAGTTAACCAACTGAATTCCTTTGGATCTCAACAATTTGGAAAAATATGTTCAGATAGGAAGTTCGTTACTAAAGCGTTTTCGAGAACGGCTTGTCAGTTTCCTCAGAAAAAATTCGGATGTTTTTGCTTGGACACTGAGTGTTTTATCGAGATACCAATTGGAGTAATGATCCATAAATTGGACCTATATAGCAGTCACAAACCCGTGTGATAGAAATAATGAAACTATTCTGTTGAGAAATTGATTGCCATTCGATAGCAGGTAAGGAAACTTCTGGATGCTGGATTCATCAAGGAAGTTTAATATCCAGATTGGTTGTCAAACGTAGTCATGGTCAAGAAGAGTAACGAAAAGTGGAGAATATATGTTGATTTCACAAATGTAAACAAGGCATGTCCAAAGGATAGCTTCTTACTGCTGAGGATCGATTTGCTTGTGGATTCAACGTCTGGATATGAGCTTTTAAGTTTCATAGGCGCATACTCGGGTTATAATCAAATTGGATGAGTTCCAGAGAATAAGGAGTACACATCTTTCATGACAAACTAAGGGACATATTATTACAAAATTATACCTTTCAGGCTGAAGAATGCTAGTGCTACTTACTAATGGCTCATCAATAAGATATTTAAAGCACAGATCGGACGGAATGTGGAGATCTATGTGGATGATATGTTTGTCAAAAGTAAAGTGATCGACCACCATATTCAAGATCTTGAAGAGACGTCCAACGTCCTTAGGCAACACCAGATGAAGCTCAACCCGACAAATGTATGTTCGGAGTAGCATTTGAAAAATTCTTGGGCTATATCGTTTCACATTAAGGGATCAAAGCAAATCATGAGAAGATTAATGCTATCCTTGACATGAATCTACCTCGGACAGTGAAAGAGGTCCAAAAGTTAACTGGAAGAATAGAAGCGCTTTCACGATTCTTGGTAAAATCAGTTGAAAAATATTTACCCATTTTTAAGGCTCTGAGAGAGACTAAGACTAACGGTTTTGAATGGATGACTGATTCTGAAGCAGCCTTCAGAGATCTTAAGGAGTATCTCTGCAATCCACCTCTTCTGACGTCTCCTCAAAAAGGCGAGGAGTTATATTTGTATCTAGTTGTATCCGACAAAACTTTGAACTCGATCTTAATTCGATAGCAGTGCGACAGGCAGCGACCTGTGTACTATGTTAGTAAGATTCTAGTTGATACAGAGACCAGATACACTCATGCAGAGAGGATGACTTTAGCATTTGTATATTCCGCTCGAAAATTGAGACTATATTTTCAAACGCATAAAATAATAGTCTTGACAAACCAACCTTTAAGAGTAATATTGCAGAAACTAGATATGTTAGGATAGCTGGTTAAGTGGGCCAGTGAGTTGGGTGAGTTCGACATAAAATTTCGTTCGATACCTGCTTTAAAAGGATAGACCTTGGCGGATTTTATTGTTAAAATATCAACCTTAACTTAGGATATATCAGACTTGCGTAGCAATGATGAATAGCTCAATCCTCAAGTTTGGACTTTGCATGTGGACAGCTCTTCAATGAAAGATGATTGTGTTGCTGGCGCTATGTTGAGAACACCTAAAGGGTCAAAAATTAAATACTTAATGATCCTCAAGTTTCCAACAACTAACAACGACGTGGAATATGAAGCACTGTTCACAGGATTTAGATTAGCAAAAAAATACTCAGTCAAGAACCTAGTTGTCTACAGCGACTTGAAATTGATTGTTAATCAAGTTTACAAAAATTTTGAAGTGAGCCACCAATAACTTTTCAAGTACATCTCAAAGGTCCAAAGTTTGACTTCGGTCTTTGAGATGGTGAAAATAGTCTACATTCTGAGAGAAAAACGACAAAATTGACTTATCAGCAAAGGCAGTAGCGTTTAGTATGCCCGAGAAATGCGTGAGGTTTTCAAAAATCCCAGTACAAACGATCTTGAACCAAAAGTTATGTGGATAGCTAATACGGATAATTGGATGACTTCATATTTAAGGTATCTGTCCGACGAAATATTGCCCAAAGACTCGAATGATGTCAAGAAGGTGAAAAAGATAGCAAGTGGGTATACAATTATGGATGGTTTGTTATACCGTCTTGGGTTTTCTACTCCATACTTATGGTCCCTTATTCCAAAAGAAGCTGATAATACTCTCAGAGAAGTGTATCTCGGTATTTACAAATTCCACATAGGGGTAAAAACTTACTTTCAAGCTAATGAGGTAAGGATATTACTAGCCAACTATAAAGTCTAATGTCATAGATTTTGTACGGAAGTGCAAAAATTACTAAATCCACTGGAAACCTTACCCACAGCCTCACACAGAGTGTTGAGCCTTGCAATCACTTAGGTCATTTACATAATAGGGGCTTGACATATCCGGACCATTGCCAATAGCTTCTGGGTAGAGAAATTTCATTATTGTCGGGATCGATTACTTCACAAAGTTGATTAAGGCCACACCATTAGTTCGGATAACCGAGCAAAACGTCATAGAATTTGTCCGCCAAAAGGTCATATGTAGGTTTGGTATTCTAGAATGTCTTGTAACTGATAATGAGACCCAATTACTGGTAAACGGTTTATCAAGTATTGTACAAACCTAAAGATAAGGTTGGTCCACACGTCAGTTGCATACTTGCAAAATAACGGACAAGTAGAAGTTACCAACCGCACCATACTACATAGATTAAAGACAAAGTTAGAGCATGTTGGAGGCTTATTGGTAGATGAGCTTCCATCGGTTTTATGGTCATATAGAACAAAACCAAGAGAACCGACCAAAGAGACGCTCTTTAGGCTATACTATGGGGTTGAGGTAGTTATTCTAATAGAGGTCGGACTAACTAGTCTTCGGGTTGAAAGTTTCAACCTAGGTAACAATTCATAAAGGTTTCAGGAGAACCTTGACATGCTTGAGGAAGCTAGAGGTATGGCAAGATTGCGAACAGCGATATATCAGTAGAGAATTGCTAGATATTACATAAGAATGTGAAAGTAAGTCAATTTGAAGTAGGAAATTTAGTACTGTGAAGTATTGAAGCTATAGGAAAAAAATACCGACAGGAATAAATTTTTTCCAAATTGGAAAGGGCCGTTCTTGGTCTCGGCTATCCTTCAAAATGGGGCGTATAAATCATGCACCTAAGAAGGCAGACTAATCTTTCAGACGTGAAGTACTTCTCACCTCAAAAAATATTATCAGTGAATGTATAAGTAGTCAGGTAAGGTTGATTGTATCATTTAATGTGCTTGTACCATGTTTAAATTAATAAAATGATTTCTTTTTGTTTATTCTCTGTCTTACATTTCATTTGAATGTTTATATTTCATTTCATAAAACTATATGACCTAGGCTGCCTCTAAATCAAGTAAAAATTTTCTCTTCATTTGTTCCCAGAGCTGCCCTAGAGCAGTAGTAAAACTCGATAAGATCGAGTGGCTCATTAGAAATCGGACTCTAAAACTTGGTAAGAGCACCAAGTAACCCATAAGAGTATGCGCTTTAAAACTTTGAGGGCTTAAACGACATGAATGCAAAGACCTTAGAGGAGTATCATCAGCCAACTATGGTCGTTGGGTTTGGATATCTCACTCATAAGAGATAAAACATCCTTATGATGTGTTTGCAAAAAAACCCTAACCTACGAGCAATCCAAAGAAAGAGAGAGAGAGAGACCAAATTAAAAGAATGTATTTTATTCATTTAATGGATATACATTTAAAAAAATTAAGTCCCGAAAGATCCTGGTTCAAAAGGATCTAGAGTTTCATCCTCTTCTAGGTGGTCAATCAGATCTGATTTACATTCGACACTGGAATTTCTCGGATGAAACACAGAAAGAGGAAACTTTGAAATTATCAAGCAAATTATGCATCAATAAAGTCCAATGCCGTCCCAATACTTTCGCTCCAGTGCAAATCTGATGTCATTGGCCTTTATTGAGGTCCTAAGCTCATCTTCCATATGAAGATATCAGTTCCGAAGGAAAGCATGTTGCTGTTGCTGGATTTTCAGCGACTCCTCAAGTGAAGAAATCTTATTCTTTGTCTTAGTAAGCTAACGCTCGAGACAATTGGCATGATCTTCTAAAGCCTTGAAAGTGTCCAAGTCTATGCAAGATTGGGCGACCTCTTTAATAATTGGAGTAAATCGTCCGATCCACTCACACAACTGCAAGAAAAAAGCCAGTCAGTAGAGTATTGATTAAAGTGAATGAACTAGAAAAAAATACTAAGCAGCAGTACCTTAGAAAAGGAAAAACTCCTTGGTATTTCTACCACTCTCTGGACATCGGACTCCAGACGTCCTAACATTTATGTAACATCCACAACAACAGTCACTTCCTCGACCTCATGAGCCTCAACAATTTCTTCGGCCCCATGAGCTTCAACCATGACCTCGGACTCATGAGTTGCTTCATGAACAACTGACACTAGGAGCTCAATTGTTTCAAAATGGTCCTCAACCCCAATTTCCACTTGATCCACAAATGAAGCATCTGGAATTTCCAAAATGTCCTCGGTCGTGGCCTTCTCAATGGCCTCGGATAAAATATCCCTCTCCACATATAATTGGACTGCGAGGCAAGGAAACTCAGAATTGGGCACTTCAGTTGCCCTTATTTCTTCCTCTATCTCAGCATGCTAGGCCGATGCTTCAGTTATGGCCTCAATCAGATTTTTAATAATTGTATCCGAGACTTCTCCAAGAAATATGGTCGTAAGGTCAGACATGGTCTCCTCAAAGGACGAAGGAACAACAAGTGGCCCAACATCTATATCCTCGGTAAAAAAAGAATGAGCCATGGACTTGCTGACTGTTGAGGGTCCAACCACCTCGGTGCCTTGAACTGAACCCATTTCCACAGACCTTTTCTTCTTCACTAGTTATCTGATAATGGCTTCATCGTCATCGGAAGCGGATATCTCAACTCTTGTCTCTGTCGGACGGCTTTTCTTTTCCCTGTCAGAGGGCTCTCCTATCCTCAATTGCCTTTCTTTTCTCTTCAATTTCTTCTTCTTGGCCACTGAGGAAGTGGGAATTTTCGAGCCCTCCGGCTGAGGATCCCACTTGGCCTTTTCAAAGGCCTCTCTCCTTAACTATTGATTCTTTTTGTTCTCATTAAAGGAATTGAGGTTAGCCAAAACTAAACTAATAAAATCTTTCACTGCTTCTCTTTCTTGCTTTGTAGCATCAATGCAAAAACTAGATGCTACGTTTCCCCATTCGTTCGAAAACTCCCCACTTAGGAGGAACAGTAAGGAAAAAGTACTTGTTCTTTCACCATTTGGTAGAATTAGGATTATCCCTATTAATGATGGCAAACTCAAGGTAAGGAGAGATTATAATCCAATCCTGCTCTTGAGTAAACCTCAAAATCACTTTGACTACCACACAGTCAAAAACTTTGCCATTGCAACGTGTAAAGACACAATGGGAAACCAGATACCTTATGGCGTTAGGTTGCAATCTGGCGACTGGGACTTCCAAAGCTTTTATTATTTGGTAAAACTCCAGCGCCATGGGAAATCGAAGGCCTCCTTTCAAATGGGTCTCGTACATGGTGATAAACCCATTTGGAGGCGAGCAAGTCCTATCATCAGCACCGGGTATCAAGAAGGCATACGAATTTGGGATTCTATATTTGGCGTGAATGACCTCAATATCTTCGTGAGAAAAAGAAGAGGCGATATCATTAATTCTAGGAGCCATTGTAGAGAAATCTGAGGAAGAAGAAGATGAGACGAAAATGGAAGTTCGAGTGTTTGAAGAGAAAGGCAACGCAATTGAATGAAATCCCAACAAATAAGGGATTTGAGATGTCGATTGAATTCAAAAGACGCGCCTCATCATGGTTAGGGCACGTGTCGGCCTTTTACTGGGTAGAGAATAATAATGGTTGTTATCTTTTCAAGATGAGATCAATCGCATTTAATACTTCAGCTAACGACGCATGCTAGCATCTTGGATTCAAAGAATATCCGCAGACTAAAGTCATGTCATCAGAGATATTTTAATCATTCTGCTAAATTCAAGAATGTCCTCGGACATGACTATGTCCTCGGATAATTTAAGAATTATCTCTAAATAAGAGAGCATGCCGTTGGACAATTATAGTTATTCCTCGGGCAAAAATGCCATTACTCAGTGTAAGAATGCAAGTTCATGTAAGAGCTTGCCTTTGGAATTCATCCAAGAAGGTTGAATTTCAAACCTTTTGACATGGGAGGCTATTGATGAGTATTGACGCCAATGACCCATTAAGAAAGCCCATTACCAAAATTTAGCCCATATATCAGAGAAGTCCAAGAGGCTATTTTGGCCCAATAAACAGATCCATCAGAGGATATACACTGAAACTGAAGATAACGGTCAGACGGTTTCTGTCTATCTCATTATAACAATCTCGGACAGTTGAAACTAAAATGTGGATAAAGTTCTATCAATTCATCAGAGTTCTATCCATTCAACGGTTTTCTAGACGATTTCTTGGACAATTGACCAAAAAAGTCAATTGCTCCATAATAGCCATAAAAAGTGCCTATCTCTAGCAGGGCAGAAGGATACTCTCAAGAAACCAAAAAGAACTCTCTTTTTCTCTAAGACGCTTCAAGAAAAGTACAAGCTCTTAAACACGAAATTACTTTAATTTCTAAACTGCATCCCCTCTTATTTCCTTACAAAAAGTAAATGCTGACTTAAGTGTTAAAAGATATACTAAAAAGTTAGTACCGTCAATTATTTGACTGTTTTGTTATGTTGTACAGAATTTAGATTCGAGTAAATGGAGACCGGACCCGTTTCATTCAACATTTGGATCTCTAATTCGTTCAACAATTAGAATTTGAAAACTCAACAAAAATAATTTAATATTTAAAAAATATAATATAATAATTATTTTTAAATACTAAAATATCTAATTATATTTTAAGATAATAAGGAATATCTAAATGTTCATTAGCTTTTGCACTTCCCGGCTTCCTTTCGCGAACAAATTCTCTCTCAAATCTCCTCCGCGCGGAGTCGCTTGGAGGAGAATCCTTGAAGGAAAAATAGTTCTGTGATGTTTGAGCAATCCATATAATGCCGGTCCGAGTTTCTGAGAGCTCTGTGCCTTCTCAAATATCAGGTATTCACTATCATTTCGTTAGTTAAAAGATCCAGAAATGTTCAATCTAGGGTTCATCTTTATCTAGTGTCTTCGTCAATTAAGATAGATAGGGATGACAATTATGGTTGCTAGACTAATTAAGCTTATGTGGGATTGATCATCACGATTAATGTGCTAGTGCCCATATGTGACATATGTTAATTTTTGTTTTATTCCCTTCTGCTTGTTTGGTAATTTTCTAGGTTCCAGTTCTGGGCAGAGTTCACCACCAGCTTGTACCCTACTGAGTGTTGGACAGGTGAGTTGCCACCATAGTTGGAATTGTATGCATGCGTGTGAACAGTTTCTATGTTGAAGAATAAACAACAATTTTCTTTTCGTTTTCTTTTGCAATGGGTAGATTTCCTCCTATTTGCATTGCAGTTGTATTTCTTTTTTTTTTTTTTGGGTAAGTAATTAAATTTTATAAATAAAAGAAAATAAATATAGAATCAGTTCTATATCCAAGTGTTTTGCTGACTTGGATTTAGAACACAGACATTGGGACATTTCCCAAGTACCACGAAACATTTCACGAGTCCAAAGGAAAAAAAAACCGAAGAGACAAGGAAGAAAAAAACAAAGGTGGAAAAAGAGAAACATCTTTCAAAAGTCAATAACCAAGCTAGTCCAAGTGGGACAAGCTGAATCAGCCAATTGAAATCTAAACTGCCAACTTCCGTAGCAAAATTCTGAGATCTTGTGCGAGGGTGAACCAGGATTCAGGGATACCGCCACGTTGGACTTGAGGGCAAGTCAGCCTTCCTATGCCACATCAGCCAACCTGTCCAGAAGAAACCACTTACGCGGGAACTGCCAACCATGCGGGAAAGCACCTGCCAAATTAGAATGCCAGCGAGGCAGCTGGCCAGCAGCACGTTCAAATCCGGAAAGCCACCCGGCAACAAAGTAGGCCAACAAGGTAAACATGTGGCAGCGCAACGCATCCGAAACCAGGAGCTTGGAAGTTCTAGAGTGCATCAAATCACCTGAAATGCCAGTTGGCAGCAACATCTTAGCTGACGAGCGTCCAACAAAGCAACCGTACAGCAACCAAACCGGAAAGGAATTTTTTTTTTTAACAGCAACAGGAGCCGGAAAGTATACCGGCACCACAACAGCCAGCGAGGTGATCAACCCGTAAAGTAGACAATGCCAGAGAGCAATAGAAACCCCAGCTTTTTAAACCAAAAATGCCGGTCAACAAGTTGGCCGGCCAAAAAACCTTTGATTTTTTTTTTTAGCAACAGGAGCCGGAAAGTATACCGGCACCACAACAGCCAGCGAGGTGATCAACCCGCAAAGCAGACAATGCCGGAGAGCAACATAAACCCCAGCTTTTTAAACCAAAAATGCCGGTCAACAAGTTGGCCGGCCAAAAACTTGCGATTTTTTTTTTCAAACCTGCTGTTAGCTGCATACCAGGAAGAGCATCAACTCCGCAATTTCCAGTAGATGGCCCATCCGGGCTGAGCAAACATCAGGCCAGGCAAGATATCCCAAATAGTCAGAACACCCATACCGGCATACAGCATCAAAAGGGCTGAGAGCATTCCGGAAGTATGCGACTATCAGACCGAATAGCCGTACAAACTCCAAAATGCCAGATCAGCACCTGCATACCAATCTTACGAGTTTCCTGACATTTGTGGGATCAAACCTCCAACCATTCCGCCTAAAATTGCAGGCCGCCCAAGAAACCCAACAAGCCAGCCAAACCACTCTAACCTAAAAAAACCTCCTAGTGACACAAAGCAATCTGCCCACCGACAACAAACCGCCAACGTGGCAAACAACCAGCAAATTACCCAGAGCCATGGCAATTAGCCAGCAAACCAAACCATTCCAAAGTTCCCGAAGATTGATTGGATGCTTTATATATATATATATTCCAGCGAATCAGGAAGGATCGATCCACCCCTCTGGTAGTATCAAGATGGGCCTTCAGCTTGTTTCGGACAACATTAATAATATGGGAATATAAGAGGGTGGTGTCCTGGGCAGGAGAACTTTGAAAAATGCGATTGTTGCGCTTCTTCCAGAGAAAATAGACCGTGACCGCAAGGGCTAGACATTTAGAATGGGCCAGCAAATTTTTTCCTTTCCATTTATTTGCAGGCCAAAGAATGTTCTTAGACCACTCAGGATAAGGCCAGGGATACTTACCCAAGTGTCGGATTATGTGCCATAAAGAATACGAGTAGGGGCAGGAGAAAAAAAGGTAATCATGGTCTTCATCCCCCGTATTGCAAAATGTGCATTTGGTAGAAATATTGGGGACACCGCAAATACGGTCAAGAGTGTTAAGCTTGCATCTAATGACCAGCCAAAGGGTGAAAGTATGGGCGGGAATGTGGGAGGGACCCCAAACCAGTGTGGCCTAGGGCATTTTCGCCTTTGGAGGATGGATGAGGTAGTAGGCTGAATGGGTAGAAAATTGTCCATCAGCTGAGACAATCCAATGGACAAAGTCCTTTATCCAAGTATTAGGGAGATAGGGGGGCATGTTTTCCATAAGACGGGAGACTTCCTTATCAAACGGGTTTGGCCAAGCCCACCAGTCACCCCGAATAAGGTCTTTGACCTTTGCGTCCCAAGGCAATCCTGTGACCATCCGGGTCCGATCAGTATTCATATCACACAAAGGGCCTAGAGGATGCCAATTGTCAAGCTACAGAAATGTATCGGTATCATCCCCAATTGAGTATTTCGTATGGAGGCTCATGAAAGAGCGTAACTTCATAATTTTCCTCCAACACCAAGACGCTGAGTCCGGTACTTTTGAGGTCCAAATACATCGGTCCTTAATCCTGTGCACATGAACCCATAAAGACCACGCAGAGCCAGAGTCCTTAGTAATAATGCGCCATAGCAGCTTGCAAATCAAAGCTTTGTTCGGGGCCTGCAAGTTTTTTAACCCCAAGCCGCCTTCGCTGTTTGGATGGCATATGTCGGCCCACGCAAACTTAGTAGTTGCCTTCCCATCAATAACACCATGCCATAGAAATCTGCGAATGTTGCTTTCGATGATTTTAAGAACGGACTTGGGTAGAATGAACATGGAGGCCCAGTACAAGTGGATGGACGAAAGAATGGATGAGACAAGTTAAAGACGCCCTCCAAACGAAAGCCATCGATTATTCCAGGATGAGATCCGCCAAATGACTTTTTCGATGAGAGGCTTGCAATTCGAGACTGATAGTCTAGACTTGATCAGCGGGACCCCCAAGTATTTCATGGGTAATTTGCCTTCGTTAAAACCCAACATGCCGGAGATTTCCTTTTGGAGTTCAGTATCCTTTATACAGATAAAGATCTCACTTTTATTTTTGTTTGCAGACAGGCCAAATACAAACACGAACTCCTCGTGACAGTCTTGTAGAATTCGGATTGAGTTTACATTAGCTCTGGAGAAAAGTAGCAAATCATCCACAAAGGCAAGCATAACAGTTCGAGTATCATCACATTGCCAATGAAACTTGAACATCTCATTTCATCTGGCCTTCACCTTAATAATACTATTCAGCACTTCCATGACGAGCACAAACAAGGGGATATGGGGTCGTCCTGCCGAAGACCCTTACCACCTTTGAAAAAACCGACCGATTCCCCATTAATATTAATCGAGAAGAAGGGGGTGGTAATGCATTGGCTGATCCATCCAATGATTTGAGGAGGAAATCCCATTAGGAACAATATGTGGATGATAAAGTCCCAATGGACGGAATCGTAAGCTTTCATGAGATCAATCTTCATTGCACAGCGAAGGGGACCATGACCCAAGTGGTATTTGTGCAGAAGCTCCTGGGCCAAGAGAATGTTGTCACTAATCTGACGACCTTCAACAAAGGTTGTTTGGCAGGTGTCCATCAGGTGGGGAAAGGTCATCTTAAGGTGGTTAGCAATGATCTTCGATATAGCCTTGCAGATGGCATTACTGCAGGAGATGGGCCTGTAGTCAGTTATCTAGTGAGGAGTCTGAACCTTGGGGATAAGGCTGATGATGGTAGTGTTGATCTGTTTGAGAAGCTTTCCGTGATGAAAGAAATCACGAATATCTTCAGTCACAGATAGACCAACAATTTCCCATGCATCTTTGAAGAACTTTGAAGAGAACCCATCAGGCCCAGGGGCACGGAAATCACCAATTGAGAACATTGCCTTCTTGATCTCCTCTTCACTGACTGGGTCAGTGAGAGGGGCAATTAAGGATTCTCGGACGGTGTGAAGAATGTACGAGCAAATCCGGTTGGGATCGGCTGATCCCTGAGCATGTCCAGATCCTAAAACGCGTTGAAAGTAATCAACAATAAGCTTATGGACATCCTCAATCCCAGAAGTAGGGGTTCTGTTCTCATGAAGTAAGGAGGATATCCTGTTCCTATTGCCGTTTCCAGTAACAGTCTGGAAAAAAAATTTGGTGCATTTTAGCTTTTTGCTTAATAAGGTCAATTTCCTTTGCCATAGTAAGGAAATAGGCTTCCTAGCAAGCTTGCTCCTCACGACAGGAGAACCTAAGAGTAGAGTGCCCAGCCTGGAGATCTTCTAACGCCTTATTGGTTTTTGCAACCTCCTCATGAACATCGCCAACATGATCATTTAGGGTCTTGAGGGCTTGTTTCACTTTTTTTAGTTTTGTGATTAACTGAAACATGGGATTACCGGGAGTCTCATGGGTCCAGGCCTCCTAACAACATTGAGGAAATTGGGGGCTTTTAGTGAGGAAATTATTGAAACGAAACAAACCCCTTTTACAAGCAGTACTATCTGCAAGGCGCAAAATGCACGGGGAATGATCCAAGAGCCTAGCAGGCGGGAAAAGCGCTCCCATCCTCCGGTACTTTCCGAGCCAATGTCCATTGGCAACTACTTTGTCTAACTTTCTGAATATACGTATAGAGGGGTCCCTACCATCATTCCAAGTATAAAACATCCCCTCATGGCAAATATCTTCAAGGTCGCAATCCCTAAGGCACTGGTCAAGGTCCAAGGAACTCCTAACATGCCAGGTTCCCCCCAGCCCCTCCGATTGAGATCGGATAGCATTGAAGTCACCAAGTGCAGCCCATGGAAGGTCCAGGGCAAGGTCACTGGTTTTTCGCAGGCTCTCCCATAGAGCACAGCTCTGAATTTTCGAGTTGGCACCATAAACAAAAGATAGAGTACAATGTTGATTGTCCTCTTTGACCAAAACATCGGTATGAATGATCTGGTCCTCAATGGAGTGGATGTGAACATCCACTAAACTAGGGTCCCACCCCACCCAGATTCTACCCTTGGAAGAGCCCGAGTAGTTCATAGACCAAGTCCAGTGAGGCCTTATTTTGCCGGCAATAGAGGCCGAGTTGCGAACCACAACTTTTGTCTCTACCAGTCTCACAAGGTGATATTTGTAGGAACTAATGAGGTTACACACTTCATGGGCTTTGACTTTACCATTAAGCTCCCTAACATTCCAACATGCAATATTAATTATGGGAAGGGGAGGTCTGGAGAGTTGTTCTTTTAGGCCCCGTGGAAGTTTTGTGGAATGGTTTCGCTTTTTTGGAAACATCTTGTCATTTCCCACTGTTTGGCTTGGCCAACCCAAGGCCAGAACCCCTCGGGGAGGGGGGATCCCTGCTAGGAGGTGGGTGAGGAGGTGGGGCGCGGGAAGGTGTGGGGTCCCTGAGGATCCGGGTGGCGTCAGGACCATCTGAGCTTGGTAAACACGTCAGCCGTTCCCCATAATGGGGGGCAAGCATCACATCATCCTGCCGATAGGCAAGGTTATTTATGCCAACATTTGCCAGATTGGAAGGGTTGGTCTGTTGAGCATCAATTCCGGGAGGATTAAGGGGATTACCCCTCACCTGATATGAAGCAGCTTTGTCGGAGGAGGGACTTCCATGGATTCCGTCTCTATCCACCGGATGCTCCATTGCTAGATTTGTGTGGCCTTCTATCCCATGCTCTGGGGGGGAGGCAACCATCATTCCTTATAGATACATTTTCTAGAGTGCA
Organism: Nepenthes gracilis; assembly: GCA_033239525.1. Taxonomy (NCBI): domain Eukaryota; kingdom Viridiplantae; phylum Streptophyta; class Magnoliopsida; order Caryophyllales; family Nepenthaceae; genus Nepenthes; species Nepenthes gracilis. Next base: position 8,046,894 of record BSYO01000035.1, on the reverse strand, counting down.
ATGGGGTGAGATGACCTGGGCTTCCTTACCCTTACTGGTTTTTCGACCCATCGCATTGTCGCCTACAGGGCCTTCGCATTCAGGATCCTGAAGGGCACCAAAAGAATTGGAAAAGGGGTAGGTATGGGTTTTGGGACGGTTGTAGAAGGAGCACCCATAGCAGGGGCCTTCTGATTGATCTTGGGTCTATACGGAATGGGCAGAGGACCCGCCGGAGGTCTACCGGTGGGCCGGTACATCATCGTGGGTTTGCTAATAGGATCAGCTTGTCCTTTCTCATTAGGATGGTTGCGCCGATTAGGTTTCCATTGGTAGTGAAATTGTATGTCTGTGTATTGGCAATCGGGATGCTCCTCCGAGCTCCCTGTCCAGATTCTCACATTGTCAGGCAAGGAAACTTCACCCACTACTTCCACACAGACCCTCGCATAACCCATCCTTTCCATCCTCTCTGTGACACGGTCTAATTGAATTGGCTTTCCAACTACACTTGCAATCCAACTCAGCCCCAGAGGGGTCCGGTATTCCACTGGTACACCAGTCATAGTGATCCAGATAGGAAAGGATTTATGTTCCTCCTTATAAATGGCCATACCCGGTTTCCAAATCTTGAGAAACAGGGGTTGGCTAGCAAAGGACCATGGCCCGCTGGAAGGCATTTTTCCAACATTTTATAGGAGGAGAATCAAAAGAAGAAAAAACCCCTGTCATTGCCCGCCACATGTTGGAGCCCAAAGCGAGCCCAGATTTTTCGGGCAATGTGGTTGACAGCAAGGTAATGCAAGGGGTTTCCAGAGAAGTATCCGACTAAGGTGTCCGCCCACATAGTCTCCCCCTATTCAAGAACTAAAGGAGGGGATGCCAGAGCCACGTGTTCCCCATTACTAAAATTGGGAGGGAAGAATTTCAGAGGGGACTTACCTCCAAATATGTTTTGTTGGACCACTGCTGACAAGGACGCATGAGGGGGGCTGCCAGCTGGGACCTCTGGATCCAGTGAAGCTGGCGCGCTGACTGAGGCCACGTTAAAGGCTTCATTAGCTCCCGTTGAGCCGCGCTGTTCAGTTCTTGCCCAGGAAGCTTTTGGGGGGCTATTTTGGGCGATAATTGTGTGCCCAGAACCCGACGCAACCAAACCGCCCAAATCTTCAGGCTAGTCTGCAACATCCAACCTTGGAACGCCTCCCGCAAGGAAAGGAACATCTAGAGAGTGTTGGGTGTTCAAACCAGTCAGCCCCATATCTGAAATCGAGTCGATAACAGCTCCAGTGGGAAAGTCTGATAGAGATTGGATAGGAGCAGCAGAGATGCCCGCCAGTACCGATTTGAAAGGGGAGGAAAGAAGGGTGGGGAAAGGGGGGGAGTCAACGGCAGAAGATGAGAAGAGGGTCAGAAAGCTCAGTTAGGGAATCATCAGAGGATACCGGGAGTGGTGAAGGGGAAGGAAATTTGAAACAGCAGGGGCAGACAAAACCCCTGATTTTTTAGTAACAGAAGGAAGACCGTGCTTGTTTGATGGCTGACGGGAAGCGGCGATGGGAGGGTAATTTGTGTCTGGAAGGAGAGGGGAGCAGGAAGGAGGAGCTTGGAGTATGGAGGATGAGACGCCCCACGGAGCGCCAAAAGAGTTTGAGAAAGAAGTGGAAGTAGAGGAAGGAGGAGAACAGGGTGCGATGGGAAATCCGTTAACGATGGAAGAGGGGCCTAAGGAGGGGACACCTCCAGCAGTAGGGTTTATGGTGGAGGAGAAAGAGAGGGGATGGGATTCTGGTGCCATGAGGCGCCGGCGAAGAAAAAAAAGAGAAGACAAGTGGGGAGGTTCAAATTTGAAATTTAGAGAGAAGCCAGAGCGTCTCTATTTGCTACCATTGCATTGCAGTTGTAGCCACAACTAATAGCCTTAAGCCTTCAATTTGTTCTTGGTCTAGGGGATTCTTTAAGATTGCAAAGTGATTTTTGACTAGGCACGCTTCCCTTTCATGCTTCCTTTTGAGTTAAAGAGGGACCTCTATGTACATTTCCTCTTCTAGTTTTCCATATTAGAAGGAATTTTTTACTTGAAATAGCTGCAGTGTCCAATTTAGATTATTAGAAAGACCAAAATTCAGATGCTATGAATTTTATGCATGGGCAAAAAGTCTCTTGTTAGTTTATCCACTAGTTTTGAGTGAATCCTTTGGCTAGCAATCTATCTTTATGCCTTTCCAAAGACCCATATATTGTATGTTTAGTAGTGAAAATCTGCATACAGCTCACCGTACTCTTCCTTTTGGCAAATCCACTATCTCCTAAGTTTTGTTTTATTATGAAGCTTTCATTTCTTCTGCCATGGCTTCTTTTCAATTTGGATCACCAGGGGCCTCACTGTCATTTTTCAAAGTCTCTATCGTAGAAAACTGAGAGGCAAATACATCATAAGTAGGAGATAGTTCATAAGGTGACGCAAAATTAGGCATGGGCTATTTATTGCAGTTCCTTGTTCCTTTGGAGAAGAGATATTTATTGCACCACCAAGCCACCAGGATCACAAGGGAAATAGGCCCAAAGAACGTGGTACTACATCCAGGGAGCCATGGCAGTAGGCTAGGGTGCCTAACCCTAGGGCATGTCACCTGGGTGCCTGGCTGGATGTCTGGATTCTTTGACAGACACTGGGATGCCCTATTAACAGATGACTGTGGCGTTCAGAAAAGGAAGATGGGTGCCCTAGCTACCCATATTGTGTGATCACAAAGAATTAAACAAACCAGCTTAGTAGAAAGCAGCAGTCTTGACTCCCTTCTCCTCAGATAAGGTGTGCAGTCATTTACCTCTATGCTCCAATAAGGTGCTGATGCCATCTCCTAAGGTTCTCATTTATAAAAGGTGAACATGGGCAGATGAGATGGGGGTAGGCAAGAAAAGGCTGACAGAGATCAGGACCATTACAGACTCCCAAGAAAAATCCAAATGAGCCATGTTGGTAATATCAAGTTCAAAGGAGGAACATCCTAAGCCTCAAAGAATAACCCAATGAGCCTCAGAGAATATCGTAGTGGGATATCCTGCAAAGGAATGATTCCCTAGCAATAACCTAAATGAAAGTATTTTCACAGCCTTGCTGCTCAGACAACTTTTCCAACTATTCTTAAGTACTGGTTGACAAGGGAGTTTCTATGAGAAAACATTGGGTTCCTCTCATATGGTCCACCGGCCACCATATTAATCACAAACTCAGACCTGTATAGGTCCAAAGGATTATAATGCATGAAGCTAGTCTTCCAGGTAAGTCCCTCTAAACACCCTACAAAAGCACTATGCCTCAACCTCCATGTTCAATATGTCAGGTCCAGTAAATTCTTCATCCTTTCAATTTAGCTATATTAATGAATTATCCTATTGCATTTATTATTTGAAATATTTTATTGACTTGAGTGCTGGAGGGTCTCTTGAGAGAAAATTTTTGGGGTCTCTTTCACCTCTTGTTTTTGTTGTGTACGCAGAAAATTAAGGGTTTTGAATCACTTTTTGATCTAGGTCATTAAAGGGTCTGGGTCGAATATTTTTTTTAGGTCTGCTTCAAGTTGGAGCTGCCATTGCAGTAAATTTGTAACAATGATTCTCAAGAGTGACTGTGCTAAAAATAGAGCGTACACTGATTAATCTAGTAGGGACTATGTTCAAGTGACTAGCTAAAACATTCTAAGGCCAAATGATTTTCTTTTTATTTTTTTGAAGGTAGGATTGGTGGTGGGGCTAGGTGAGATGGAAAGGGAGAATAGGCAGGGATCAAATCCTTGCCATTGGCTATGGAAAAGTTGGGAAGCCAAAATGTATTTTCTCATGAATGGTAGATTTTATATTTCTATCCCATTACTAATGACTTAATGAGTGTGTTGATGGAATAGTCGAATTTTGTTTATGGGAGTGAGAAAGCTTCTGACCAAGTGGACTGGGAACTTTTCTTGTCTATCATGAGAAGAATGGGTTTCAGCACCTTAATATTGATCTTATTATATCACTTGGGTATTTGGAAGGACATCCTCATTTCTATTGTTGGCTTGTTACTGATATTCGATACATTAATCCTTTTAGATTCATCTGCGAGGAATGTGCTTCATTGGAGTTGTGTCCAGCTTGCCTTTGAACTGTATCAAGGTCTCCAGATAATGGTGGGTAAATAAGGGTCTCTGGATAAAGGTGGGTAAATGTGAACTAATTGTAGTTGGTGAGGTTACCATGGCTGATCCAACTGACATCGTTGGGACCAAAAGGAGATGTCTTTGACAACCTTTTTTGCTTTGGCCTTGGGATTGAGTACAAAGATGAGAGCGTTTCAGAGATGTGAGATAAGAATTCAAAAGATTGGAATTGTTGGAGAAACCATACCTTCTTACAATTTTGATGAGAACAGCTGGTCAAAAATTTTTTACCTCTTGCCAATACTGTTTTACTAAGAGTATAATTTGAATTTTCTGAGTTGGATGACTATTTTCGAATCAGGGATGATTTGGTGGAGAAGAAAGTAATTTTATAAAAAAAATATGCCTCATGCCAGTACATTTTTACCAAGAGTTTAATTTGAACCTTTTTAGTCGGATGATTCAAATGAGGGTGGATTTGCTGGAGTAGAAAATAATTTCTTCAAAAATCAGCCTATATGTGACCGAAGTGGCTGTACTTTGGGAAGTTTTCTATGAACATCATGCCTCCAAATGCATAAATCTCTTTGGATATACACAATTGTGCATAACATAAATTAATCACTGCATGATATTTATTGCTGAGAATTTTTTTTATTGATGTGCCGTATTTGCATGGAAATAAAGTGTAACCTGTGCATAGCCCGTTTGGTTGTTTCCCTTTCAGGCTTTTTCTGGAACTCAGAACGTTTCTAGTGTGCAAAACAATGAAGCATGGAGAGTAAATGTACGAATACAAGGATGTGACCTTGACCATGGGTATTTATGTGGCACCATGGAAGCCCTTAATGTTCCTATGGCAGACACGCCTGTAAGTTCATTCCACTAGTTTATCTGATTATGGGAATTTGAATTCCTTTTTTGTGTTCTCTTTTTTGGTTTTTGTGGTTTCTTATTGAACTCAGAAACATCAATGTTGCACTGACTCCCCTTTATTCTGATAGTCTGATCAAATGGAAAACACTGTTCAGCAGATTGTTTTGGTTTGATACTAGGTGAAGGATAACAAAATGGGGAGTTATAATGTCAGCTTACTGTTTAATTCTTTGAAAAGAACTAAAACATTTTTTTTCAATTTTGTAATGATTTATTGTATTTGGTGAAAACCAAATAGTATCTTTTATAAATACTTTATGAATCAACTTCTAAATTAAACTGAAAACTCTACAAGCAGCTTGTAAACAAGTTAATGCAAATGACTTTTCAAAATGTTGTTCAGCAATACTTCAAGTTTTCAAAATAGATCATTCCCAGAAAGCAGTTTCTAAAAAGTTCCTTTAAAAGGTATTTTAAATACCATAACTTGTTTGAGACTTCACAGATGACATTAAGTAGGGTTTTAGCAGATTTGCACGTCTTTTTGATGTAGGACATTGCACTGCGTTTGCTGAAAACTGTGATCCCCTCCCAGTGCATGAAACTATTTCTTTTAGATGAATAACCCTATGCTGATATGCCCTTTTAAAAATTGTTATTAGATAAATGCGGTGTGTTTTTCACAAAATTCTTTTTCCTAGTACCCATTTTTTTTGTTTGTGTCAAGTCTTCCAGTTGCAGTAGGGACATGGTCTTTCAGTAATGGAGATGTTGTATGACTACTGTAACCTAATTTTAGAACATAATGTGCATTTATTTTTCATGTGCAAGTTTTGACAAGAAATTATGAACTAGTTTATATGGGAGATCCAATCTGGTAAAATTCTATCTTCTACTTGCAGCTATAACTTTGTCAGTAGAGCATTCTTTGAAGGTGCTTAGGCCTCGTTTGGTTGGGAGTAAGTAACTTCGGGAAGTCACACTCTAATTTCCAGGAAGTACAACCCAAGAAATAACTTTAGGAAGTTCTACTTCCTGAGGAATATACTGCCCTGTGCCTAACAAAGCCTTTGTATTTTGTTCTTTCTGAAATGTTCAGCAGACCAAGACTGATGTTTGTTAGGGCTGATTTGGCAACACTTTCTTTGTGTTTGTTTTATTTATTTATTTTGCCTTTTCTTTTTCAATATGTTTTACTCTGAGTTTTTCTTTTCTTATGTAAACAAATGTGTGGTAATGCTTTCATTTTATAAGAACAATATACATATCTCAATTTTTTCATCGGTATGTTGAAATTTGTTGCCAAGTACATTAGTTCACTAAAAGATAATTAATAAATGCTACCATAGAAGCTGTATTAAAATGACAAACTTCCAAATATGAAACAGAAGTGTAGGTAAGCTGATAAAATCTCAAAAAAAAAAAAAAAAAAAAGAAAAAAAGGAAAAAGAAAACCATAGAATGAATACTGTATCTGCCTTTGGAGCTTCTAATAAGTATTCAACCACTGCCTATCTGTGTCCTTTCTCTGCACTATCTTCTCTGCAAGCTTACATACTCCCCTCACCATTACCACAAAAGTTGCCAAAAAAACCCACTCCGAATTCTGATGCCTTCTCTTCATGTACACTTTTCTTCTTTCTATGGCTTCTTTTATTGCCCAAAGGCATGGGAATACTATTATCTTCAAATTTGCCCCTGTTGAGCATATACCAGAAGCTGAATTTGCAAATGATGCTGCAGGCTATTGGACAATTATGCCCACGAAAGATAAGTAGAAACTGCTAATAAAAAAATTCGTCAATGAAATAGCAAAGATGATTGATTTGTACATGAAACGTTCCTAGTTGGCCAGAGTAAAAACAAGAATATTCCCTTGATTTTCCCGTGTTAGGTCACGAAAAGTTCTGCAACATCAGTAAATTCTGCTGGGTACTCCACAAAATTGCAAATGCAACCATTTTTTTAGGGAAAAAAATTGCTTGATGAAGTTGCGGGAGTGGAGTGGGAAATTGAAAATGCCACGTAATGTACCCAGGGTCTCAGCATAGCAACTTGGCTATGATCTCATCAGCCGTGCAACCAGTTTGCTTTTATTGTGTCATCATTTTTGAGAATAATATTGAGAAAAACATTGTTGGTAGATCACTAGATTTGCATAAAAATGTGTATCAATGGAATTTAAGAAGAGTGAGGGAGGAGACCTGCAAATAGATGGGTGAGGGTGAGTATTTTTTTTTTTTTTTTCTGGTGAAATGATATTGCCCAGGCTTTTCTCCCTTGGCATAAGAAACATTTTGGGGGAAGAGAGAGTGAGAGAGAGGTAGAACACAATTTTCTTTGAAACAAGATGTGACTCAGGGAGATAACAAAGGGGCATGAAGGAATACCTAGGAAAAGAGGGGAATTCAGGAGGGTGAGAGGAGGAGGAGATGAGAAACAGAGGAAGGGAAGGGGTTGAGGAGCATACGAGAGTGTGAGGAATTATTGTGGCATGCAATTGTTTGCAATACAAGTCTTGGTTTGTTCATTACTCTTGCCTTCTTATATACACAGTTCACATTTATAACAGATTGCAAGATGGTCAAGATTTATTTCAAAGGAAATCAAGACTGTTATCAAGACTCGACTGAAGTGACTGCTTCAGTACTCGTGTTTCTTGGCTGCTGTAATAACTGATTTGGTTGAAGTAGTTGCTGTTTTGATCTTATATTCATCTGTTTTGTGGTTTGAGTCTTCGTGACACAACATTTTTAAACATCATCTCTGGGAGTAACAATATGTTTTCAACTTACTTTATTTAAGAACATATGAAAAGAAAAGTGATACCAGTGAAAAGCAAACAGATGACAAAAAGTTACACAGATAAGTTTTTGGTATCATGTTTGTTTGTTTTTTATGCCAGTAAAAATAATTATAGAAGAAACATGGTCCCAAGCACTAAATCTTTCCCATTTGAACATCATCTCTAGGGACACATTTTTTAATTTTATTTATGTACATGAAAAATCACAAAACAAAAGAGATGCAAATGAAAACTAACATCAGAAAACAACGAAACAGTTAAGATAGTCTTTGGAATCACCCCTTTTTTTTTTGTCGGTTGTGTGTTGGTCAAAAGATATAGAAGAAACATAGTGCCAACTACCATTCACAGTTTAAACTTTCATTGCCATCTGATGTCAGAAGGTATATCTTTGTGCCTATGACAGTGGAATATAGACTTATGGAATCACATTGGTAAATTTTCTGATTTTCATTATGCTCATGTTCTGCCATATGATGTTCTTCAGGTAGTAACTTTCTGGGAAGGGGAAATTGTTGATACCAAGAATTATACCTTCTTCACTGGAAAATGGGATGCAACGTATGCTTTTCGTTATCATTCTTTATCAAGCTAAATGACTGTTTGGCATTTACATTGTTTCATTGATGATAATTCTGGGGAAAAGGTCGTCTTTCTTATAAAGATTCAATATTTTCCCACTTTAACTAGTTTGGAAATTCTGTACAGACCGGAAGATGATATAAGACACTGGACCAAGTTTCAATCCTTTTCACCTCTTATGGTAACATGTCTGTTGTCTCACACTTCCTTTTGAACATATGATCTTTTACGCTAAATTTCTAATGTTTTTGTATTGTTAGAATCAAGCAAAGGTTGATGGGGGAAAATCCTTGGACCTAAGTAATTACCCCTACATATTTATGGTAACAGAGACGTTTGATTTTCTTCTGCTAAGACTTAGAAAAAAAGTATTAGTATAAGCCAGACTTCTAACTCAGTTTCTCATGTATTTTTTTACTCAGAGATGGAAAGAGCAGTATTTTGTAAATGTGGGAACTGACTGTGGATTAACTATTGCTGGCTTTTATTATGTTTGCTTCTCCTGTGCTGATGGCTCCATCAATGGTTTCTATTATGATCCTAATAGCAGGTATCCATCTTCTGTTTTGTTATATTAATTTTTTTTTTTCCTGGTTCAGGGTAAGCAAAATTTACGGCAAAAATCTGAACTACTAGAGAGCTAAGAAGCACAGATATGACATTGACATGTTGACATACGATTTTTTTAGAAATGAATACATGATACGTTGCGGATGTGTGATTCAAATTACAGTTTATTATTTTTCTAATTAATGAACAACACTATTTTACTAAATTAGCAATAAATATTACGTATTTCTTGTTTCTTTAACTAAAAAAAAAACATTATAAAAAAGTACTCAATTAAACCAATATAAATGAGTTCTTTTATAACATCTTCAACAAGTTGCTATAATAGAATAATAATAATAATATAACTTAATAAATTAAAAAAGAAAAAACTTAATGTAGTAGATTTTGAATATATTGATCAACACAGATATTTTATCTTTATCTCTTTACACATTGTAATTATTAAAAGATACAAAATATAAATAGAAAGTTTGAACGAAAATGTAAGCATGTTAAAATGTGTACAAACATGTCATAATTTTACAAAAAATTTAAACAAATTGGGACGTGTTTGGAAAGTGTTGCCATTTGGACATTGGCACTTTAGTCGTGAGAGAGTGTTCATGTTTCTCAGCTAGAGAACAAGCTGGATGACTGAAAACTGTCACTTATTTCACTCATTCTCTTGGAAGAACCTCGAGTGATTAATGAACATTATTTATCAATGTTCATCTGCAGCCCATTTCAGAAGCTGGAGCTAAAATCGACCAATGAAGGGAGATCCGGGTTCAGCTTTTCATCATATGAGTTGCAGTGATTACAAAGATTCTCATCCAAGATTGTAGATAATGGAATGCAGGTACCATGTTTGTTGTTGTGCTGGTCCGACACACGGGTCGGAACAATACCTACCAATGCTTCATAGCTTTGTTAACAGTTGTTCTAAATGTAGGCTTGCCGTAACGGACTTCAGAGGTTATCTGTCATAATATCTATAAAGCTGATAGAATATTTGAATTCCAATAACTTTCCCTTCCGTGATGTAACATCCTTAGCTAGCTATGTAATTAGGTCTTCAATTTCAAAAATTTTCATCATCGGCTGATATAGCTGTTACATAATGGTATCGCTGAATAAATGGTGGCATGTCAATTATCTAGTGATATCATATGTTCTATTTGCCTCATTGAATTTCCTTGACTATTTTGCAGCCTCACTATATCTGACATTAGCACATTTATTTGAGTATAGATACCAGCCTTATATTTAATGTAATTTTTGTTATTTATTTCTAATTTTTAATTTTGATCATTGAATTTATAAGAGAGAAAAAGTTAATGGGAGGATTGATATTTCTTTCTTTCTTTCTTTCTCTCTGATTTTTAATATTAGCAGTAAAATTTATTCTGAATATTTGTGAGATTTGGATGAGGTCTTTCCATTGGTTATCATTGCCGGTGATTTTGGGTAGAGGTAACTTGTGATTGTAGAGTCATTTGTGAGAGTCTTTTTATTTTAAGTCTTTTACTATTTTCTATAATGATTTTATTTTGACAATTTAAATGATTAGGGCTATGATAACATGCTAAATTATATTAAAATTATCTAATAACTTTTGAAATTTAGTTTATTAGGATAAACTTTTTATAATTGAAAAAATGAGAATATTCTAAATAAAAAAATGCTCTTAGCTTATAGGATTGTGGTGTCATTATCAATCTCCCATTATGAATTTTGTTGGATTTTCGGTTATTGTTCATAGATTATTCCATTATGACTTGAATGGTTGGCAACAAGCCCACAATTTGAGTTGCGGATAAAAAAAAAAAACCACAAAAACTAAGAGCCGCTTCTAATAAAAACTACTCAAAAGGAATTTTCTCTTGGCAAAAGAACAAACATTATAGAACCTAGTCTTCCAGTTTTTCTCATTCTTATTCTTCTACTCGTTTGATAGGTGATTAAAATTGATTTGAGCGTCGAAAAATAATCCGAAAAATGAATCCTTTTTCATCTAAGGCTTTTGTTCTATCATTGGCATCATATTTGAAAATGAGTAAATCAACTTATTCTTTCGAAAACATGAATACACTGACGAAGATCCACCGATTACCTACCTTAGTGAGCACCAGTGCACAGGGACTAATTAAGTCAACTGTAAAAGGGTATGCCTTGTCATAGCATCCCTCTAAACCCAATTCCAGCAGCCCTAGACATTGGGATGATGGCAGCTCAACTCTTGAGGCACGTCAAGATTGTTTAAATCCTTTTGAGAAAGATTTGAGGACCAACCTCATTAGATTGCAGTCCCCCTACTACAAGTGTTGACCTCTAAGAGGTCAAAAGTTAATAAAGTCACCAACAAAAAATCACAAATCAAGCCCTAATCTCTGGTATTTCATGAGGCGCACCACCGCCTTGTCTCCTTGGGCATTGAAGGTTGTCTAAATTTTAGAGGTAGGGAATATACCTCGGAGAGGCAGAATCATTGAAGCGTGTGGAATTTCAAGTGATGCTCCCGTTGGGAGGAGGGATCTTGTAATAGTATCCTACATACATTGCAGGCTAGATAGATACTGAGAATATTAGCTAATCATTTGTAGTTGAGGACCTTTTTCAAACCAAACGAATTGCCTCCATTGTTGAAGTATAGAAAAGGATAAAAAGAACAAAGAAGCATGTCTTTAGAGAAAACACTGCTAAGAGGATAGTTCAATTGTGCAGTACCCTGTTTACCTCAAATATGAGGAGGCATTCCCTCCCCCCAAAAGTTTAAAAGATGCTGACTCCAAAGCCATACAATAAAAGTACTGATCCTAATAGGTTATCTTGATCATTTTTTAACTCTGCCTTGCTTTTAGAATTTGAGGGACCTGTCTTTGTTTCTCTTTATCTTTAAAGGAAAATGCTCGGATTTAGTTCCATAGATTAGGACCAAACTATATCGGGACATTTAAGAATTAATTGACCAATTTCTTTTCTACTTTGCTTCTAATGGAAGAGAGGGGGAAAAAAAAAAATCCTAGCACCTCATTAGGGTTAAATAGGCTCGGAATGAGAGCCTCAATTTCTCCTTAGGCTGATTCAATGTACAGGCCTGAAACATTTAAAAGCTCATTGACTATGTGAAGTTAAATGCTTAAATAGTGATTGTCTAGCCAGGTAACTCTTTCAAATTCCTAGTCCAGCAAGACCTCAGGATGTTCCTAGAGGTATAGACGATTACTTGAGCTTTCATAGTGGAAGGGGCCAATGACGCCAGCTAGTCGAAACGCCTAGACTACAACCCTCATCCAGGGCAATCTGATGGAGGAAAGCTAATGGACAAAAACAATCAGCATGCCAATGATTTTTTTGAAGGAGCAAAAGACTGGGCAGGATACATACAGAGCATTCAAGTCGCTATACCTTACACTTCTCACTGATACCAAGTAAATTTTCTGATGCAAATCGAGAATGAGAAGTTCCTAAAGTTGTTCGAATTAGTCAAAAATCTGGAGGAAGGAGATTAGTCAAAATACTATCTCTACCATCGATTTCAGAGTCATAACCATTGAGGATTGCAAGATCCAATAAAAATAAATAGCGGCCTTGATTTATAAGGGATACCTTAAGAAATACCTATAGAACCCCAGGGCAGATCAAAAGGACAATGATGGCGAACCACTGGAACAACCACACAATTTGGTGGTAGCCAGAGTTATTAACATGATAACTACAAGACCAACAAGAGTCGTGGCACTGTGACCCCTAGAGGGAGCTTCCATTAGTGAGAGGCAAAATATAGGGGTAGGAAATGAGAAGGTTAGCTTTAACGTCAACGATATGACTCATATAATTGGCCCCATTTAGATCCTCTAATTATGTCAATTCATGTTTAGATGGGCAATTGACTACCAGCTAAAATGAGTCTTAATTAATAATGGAAGCTCCAAATACATTCTCTACTTCGATGCGATTTTAAAGCTAAATTTAAATGTCATCAAATGGATTTGTTTGACATACCACTGTATGGACTAGACAACGAATCAATTTAATTTAGAGAGATCATGCACCTAGAAATCATGATAGGTACATATCCAATCACAACTTCCCATCAACTGACCATCTTAGTAGTAGATTTGCCTTTTGTTTACAATGCGAGTTTGGGCTAGCCTTGTCTAGCCACTTTGAGGCTATGATCTCTATCCTGCATTTAAAAATAAAATTTAGAACTAAATATGGGATTAGAAAATAAAATTTAGAACTAAATATAGGATTGGAGAAGTAATGATAGATTAGGTGACAAGTCAAAACTGTTACTTAACCCAAATAAATGGTTTGGCTCCCCCACACTTGATAAGGAGTTTGATTTGAGGACAAAGTTTCTCTACAACAAGGATAGCTAGGTAAAACTCTAATCAAAATCCCGATAGACCCTAAAGATCCAGACAAATATGTCTAAATCAGGTTCTCATTGGGTCGGGATCTTAGACAACAAATGATTGACTTAAGACGGATCAACTTAGATGCCTTTGCCTGGACACCAACAAATAAGCTGGGTATCTCGATAGACCTGATGACTTACAAGCTAAGCTTCATCTTTGGTAATAAACCTGTAAGGCAAAAGAGATAGAACTGCTCAGTGGAGAAGCTAGTAATGATAAAAGAAGAGGTTAAAAAATCATTTGATGCCATATTTATTTGGGAGGTCCAGTTTGGTCCAGTTTCTTGACTGGTTATCTAATGTTGTTATAATAAAAAAAAGAGTAGTAGAAATGGAGGATGTGTGTTGACTTTATAGATGGCAATAAAGTATGTCCTAAAGATAGCTTCTCACTTTCCATAATTGACCAATAGTTAGACTCCACTTCCGGTTAGTAGATGTTAGGCTTCATGATGCTTATTTAAGGTGCAATTAGATCCAGATGGATCTCAAGAATGAAGGGATGACCTCATTCATAACGAACCAAGACCCCTACTATTATAAAGATATTTCCTTAGTTTGATGAATGCCGGCGTGACTTGTGAGAGGTTGTTAATAAGATATTCAAGTAAAAAATTGGCTACAACATGGAGGTGTATGTGGATGATATGCTAGTAAAATTTGTGTAGGATGACAACTATCTTAAAGACCTCACAGAGGCTTTCAATGTGCTTAGGAATTACTAGATGAATTGAAACCTAATCAAGTGTATATTTGCAATAACTTTCAAAAAGTTTTTAGATTTCATCGTCTTTCAGTATGACAATGAAGCCAACCTGAAGAAAATTAAACTCTTATGAGTATATAACTACTTAAGACGATCAAAGATGTCTAGAGGCTCACCGGGTGGTTAGTGGCATTATCTCGATTCATGGCTAAATCTGCCAAAAAAATATCTATCGTTCTTCAAGGCCTTGAGTGGGGCCAAAACGAATTGATTTTGATAGATAGATAAGTGCTAGTAGGTCTTCTGTGAATTGAAAGAATACATATATGTGTCTCTACTCACCTGCCCAAAGGAAGGTGAGGACCTACACTTGGCCATTTTTAACACGTCTTTGATCGGCGTCCTGATTAAGAAGAGCTAGGGGTCTAGAGACTGGTGTACTACGTAAGCAAAGTTTTGGTCAACTCAGAATCAAGTATGTTCACATTGAGAAGATTGATCTACCCCTACTATTTGCAGCACGGAAACTCAGGCTCTATTTTCAAGTGCATAAAGTTGTGGTATTCACTGACCAGCCCTTTAAGAGAATTCTTTAGAAGTTGAAAATATCAATGCGCTTGATTAAGTGGTCTATTGAATTGGGTGAATTTGACATAGAATTTTAGACACAACATTTATAATGAGCTGGGCCCTAGGGGATTTATTGCCAAAATGATAATCCCTAATGTGGAGGAAAATATGTTGAGGGCTCCTCTTGAGGCTGCATTGCCCTGTTGGACACTACATGTGGATGGGGCATCATGTTAAACAAGTAGTAGGATAGAGGTAATTCTAACCTCCCCCAAAGTAATGGAGCTTGAGTAAATATTTGATCGCGTTAGGATTCCCAACAATCAACAATGTGGCCGATAATAAAGCCCTATTAATTGGTTTGAAGCTAGCCAATGAGTGTTCTATTAGGAGCCTAATCATCTACAGTTATTCCGAACTAGTCATTAATCAAATATTGGCTTACTTTGAGCAAATAATCCCAACCTAGCTAAATAACTCTTCAAAGCACAAAACCTGCTATCAAGCCTCAATAGGTATGAGTTCCTCCATATTCCCCTAGGGAACAATTGGAACGCCAATTGCCTCTCTAAGATGATTATATTGAGTTGTCTAGAGCAATATGTAAGAGATATGCAAGAAACTTTACAGAGCCAAGCATTGAGATAGATGAAATCCTCCAAGTCATGGACAATGCAACTTGGATGAGCCCATATTTAGACTACCTCCAAAACTACAGCCTATCAAATGACTAAGCACTAAGACTACTAGCTGGTAAATGATCATTTATGGAACTTTATATTGAAGGGGCAACTTGATACCCTATATGTGCTACCTTTGACCGGCCGAAGTTGACTACACCCTCCTAAAAGTACATCTCAGAATTTACAGGGCACATGTAGGGGGAAAGAACCTCTTGTTCAAAATTATAATACAAAGATATTATCAACCAAGTATCAAAAAAGATGCAATAAAGTTTGTCAAAAAATGTGATAGTTGTCAGATCCATGGAAATGTCATAAGACAACTCTAACAGAATTCATGACATTATAAGCTTCTTAGCCTTTCACACAATAGGGAATGGATATATTGGAGCCATTCTTCAGAGCCATGGGGAAACAAAAATTCATTATCATTAGCATTGATTACTTCATAAAGTGGATAGAGGCCTCACCTTTAGGTAGGATCACCAAGCAAAATGGGGCCAAGTTCCTATGTCAAAGAATTCCTTGTAGATTCGGCATTCTTAATGACGTGGTTAGGATAATGGCACTTAATTCTCTTACAAGTGATTCTCAAAGTACTACTAGAGCCTTAAAATTTGTCCGGTACACACACCGGTCTCATATCCCAAAAGGAACAGGAAAATCGAGGTGAACAACTAGACTATAGTGCATGAGATGAATACCATGCTAGATAAGGCTAGAGAGGCATAGGTTAAAGAGCTTCATTCAGTACTTTGGATATATGATGCATGCACGATCGATGACGGCCCCGACAAGAGTGGAACAACAACGTAGATAGAGAAGAGGACTGCGGAAGGGGAGATCAGCAGAGGAAAATTAGAGGGAAAGAAGGGAAAGGGAAACGACCGAGGTGCTAAAGGCCGAAGTCCTCGAGCCATGATACCAGAGAGAGAGAAGCAGGGAAAAGATAGGGAGAGAGAGGGAAAGAGGAAAGCAGAGAAAGGGGAAACCAGGGAGATGGAGAGAGAGAGTAGAGAGAGACAAATAATTTCTTCCTTGTTGCTCTGCCCAGCAGTGATGGGCTAAATACAGTGAAGAGGACAGGCTTGCATGTGGCTCAATATTCTAACAAACGAAATGAACAAACTAAACAAACTTAACAAACTAAGGGAAAACTAAGGGAAAAAAAAAAAAATAGAAAAGGAAAAATTAGAAAACTAGAGGCACGTATCATTGCCTTCCTCATCAAGGAAACCCTATCCTCAAGGTTGAAGAGGGAAAAAAAATCTAGGTTAAGAGTTTCCACTGCAATGGAAATGGTAAGCTTCTAGCTGAGATGTTTTGTGTCCTCCATGATAGCTCTGATGGATTGGGGCTGCCTGAAAGTGAGAAGTGGGTTGACGATCATGGGCTGGAGCCGTCGGCTATCTATTTCAACAGGTCCACATGGACGATGGGCTTGCTTGGTGTAGCTGTTGGAAAAAAATGACCTAACCGGCTGTACTCCATAAATTGAATGGGATCACTAGCTTTGTCACTAAGAACCTCATCCTTATTATGAACCTCCATCTCTCGGGATAGGGTCTGAATCAAGGATTCGGGATTGCGCTTCACAAAAGTAGGATTCCCCAGCAAAGGCAATGCAATAGTCAAATGGTGAAGCTGATCTGTAGAGGGTTGCTTGGTGTTTTCCAACAGGTTATTCTCTGAACATGGTGGTTGAGCTTCATCAGGCTGAGAATTATCAGCAAAGGACAACTGGGCACCTTCGTTATTCTCAGCCTTAGTGACGGGTTGCTCCTTGTGCACCTCCTGCTCAAACTCCTCAGACGAATGTTGATCATTCTCCAACGATTTATCAGCCGAAATTTCTTCAGTATTTTCCTCTGTTAGCTCAGCTCTCTTCTCAGCTTGACAGGAAAAACAGGATTGGCTGAGAGCCCCCGGAGTCGGTGTGCCGATTAGCAGGCCAAGGAGGATGTTGAGCATTAGGCAGAGCAGCAGGAGTCGGTGAGCACTAGTTTTAATAGCAGCTTCCATTAGCCTTTTCCTCTGGGTTTCCAGTTTCTTCATGCTGCGCAATTTTCTTAACTCCAAGGAGTCGTGCTGGATACACGAGCGGCTGGGTTCCCCAAGCCTCGACAGGTGGTGCAACAAAAGAACCACAATAATCAATAGGTTTTGAAGAAAATTAGGAGCTGAGCCCCTATCCCCTCATAGGACCACGGAAGGTTCCAAGAGAAGTTCTAGCAGCCTCCAAGTTGAAGGAGCCAAGCGACCTTTTATTGCATGGAGGGTAATAGTCAAAAATATTTTTGAAGGCTGACGGCAAGAATCCATCCCGTGAGGAAGTTTCAATGAAAATTCTGAGTAAGGCGACTCGATGAGGAATTTGCTTATTGACAGTTTAGGAGTGAGACTTGGAGGAGGGGTAGGACGTGGTTTGGTCAGAGTGACTATGATATTAGCTGGTTGCTTAATGAATATGGGGTGATGGAAATTGAGTCATTCTGTATCAAATGTATTCTCTACTAGCACCTGAAGGAAAATGGTTGGAGCGTGTTTTGAATTTGGAGGTAAGAAATCGGTCACTTGAATAATTGCTAACAAAAAATCTGAGTTATTGAAATCGATCCCTGGACTTGGGCCTACACCCAGGGCATAGTATTTGCCCTCAAGCAACTTACCTAATAATTGTAGAGGTTTACCCTGATAGTCTAGAGTGGACCACTCTTCACAATGGAAACACGATCCATATTCACTATGTGAAGCCAATTCAGCAGAGAATAATTTCTGGAAGGGTAAGTTAGGTGGAAGAACGTGTTGAGTGAAAATTTTCGGTTGAATTGTGTTGGGGTGAAGTGATGGCTTGGTGAGTGGTGGACGCTGGACAGAGCATCAACCAGCCTCTATTCTGTCCTCCACGAACTTGGCCCTGCCAAGTGCTCTAGGCAGTGACCCAAGGTGCCATAGCAATTGTTCTCGCCAGATATCATAGCAAGGCCAGGAGATGAAGCAATTTAAAGGAGTAGAAGTCATCAAACCTTGCGTAGGAGTGGAGAGGAACTTAAACACTGTCAGGTACACTGCAACAGTGAGGGTCTGGTGAAACTTGAACAGCAGATTCTCCCAGGCCTCTGCCACGGTCAAATCATCAACGTTGCTACTGGTGAAGCCACTCCTCAAACTCATCTGATTCACAGTGCTTAATTTCGTTCCCAGAAATGGTTTCGTTATCTCGTGACACTCTAGATTTGCTTCAACAAGTGCTGCAGTAGATTCCTTGGCATGTGCTACAGTAAGACCTCGGTCCACTGAAACTGCTACAGTATTGCCGAGATGTATTTGGCCGAGATGATGAAGGGAAAGGGGACAGAGAGATGTACAGTGGAGAGATGCAAATTCGCCACTACCATCAATACTCGATACCTTCATAATCTCCTTTAACTTCTTAGCCGATTTAGCACTTCCGTTGTCCTTCTCGAATTCGGACGATAATGGATGTCGAAGGATTTCAATACCAGTTTGCTGAAAATGCTTGGTTGCAGACGAGTTGGCTATGAATCGTTCTGCTGTGTACTGGAGAGATGCCACGACTTCCTGTTTCTCCTTTGAAGGCTTTGCGATGGTAATTTCCGTTTCCTCAAGTAGGTGAAGAGCGATTGTGGCGTCTGGTGGTGATGGTAATCTCCTGGATAGAGTTTGGGTTGGGATTTGAAGATGCGGTAGTGGAATCATGGTCGAAGATGGGCTGAACACAGTAGTGGTGGGAATTACTTACCAGTTTTACTCAATTCGGTTGAGCGATTGAAGGATTTCATCAAGAGAGTATTAGATTTGTGCTTTGGTGGAAGCTTGGGCAACCATAGCTGCTGTGTGTTGTTGGACAATCACCTGCACCTTCTTCAACTCCGTCGACAGCTTTGCGATGGAAGTGTCGAGTGCGTCGAGTGCGTGTTCTTCAGTTCCAAGCGTCATTTCCTCTGCCTTGTCTCAATGAAAGCACCTATGATACATGCTCGATCAATGACAGCCCCGGCAAGAGTGGAATGATGGCGTAAACAGAGAAGAGGACGGCGGAAGGGAAGATCAGCAGAGGAAAACTAGAGGAAAAGAAGGGGAAGGGAAACGACCCAGGTGCTAAAGGCCGAGGTCCTTAGGGCCATGATGCAGAGAGAGAACAGGGAAAAGACAGGGAGAGAGGAAAGCAGAGAAAGGGAAAACCGGGGAGATGGAGAGAGAGAGTAGAGAGAGACATAATTTCTTCCTTGTTGCTCTGCCTTGCAGTGATGGGCTAATTACAGTGAAGAGGACAAGTTTACACGTGGCCCAATATTCTAACAAACGAAATGAACAAACTGAATAAACTAGCAACAAACTAAGGGAAAACAGAAAAAACAAAAAAGGAAAAATTAGAAAACTAGAGGCACATATCAATATACCTAACGATGCTGCTGGAGATGACTTGGGAGTCCCCATTTAGCTTGTGCTTTAGGACAGAAGTATCATCCTTGTGGAAATAGGTCTTCCCAGTTTCCCGGTGACGAACTTCATTCACAAATGAAACTGGTTGCTTTTAAGGCAAAATCTGGATCTCCTAGAGGAGGCCAAAGGGCGGCACATATCTAAGCTACAATGTACCAACAAAGGGTGGCAAGATACTATAATCGGAAGGTGAAAGTAAGGACATTCGAGGTCAGCGACTTTGTATTGAAGAATGTTGAGGCCACTTGTGAGTTGTCACACAAGGACAGATTATCCCCAACTTGAGAAGAACAGTTCCTCATACAATACTCTGAAACGTGGTGTATAAACTATTTTGCCTAGGCTGGCAAGCTAGCCCCACAAATATGGAATGCCTTTCACTTTAAGAAACATTACTAATAATAGGCTAAGCTTAGGAGCCTATACGTACACTCTACCCTCCTTTACTTCTAAGTGCTTATATTGTGTACAAATAAAATTTCATGTGCATGTATGCATCTTTTTAAATTGCTATAGGTATTATAAAATGACTATAATAGAGCCTAGATTAGACAAATGTTTTAAACACCCTGTTTATTCATCATGTCGGCCTAGGTGGGTGGTCACTAAGGTATAGGTCCAGGTAAATTGTAAGGCCATTGAATGATCACACACCGACTATGTTGAGGCCTTGGGGCTAGAGGCTATCATGCCTTATGCTCTCGTGAGAGCTAAAAACATAACATGGGTAGAAGTCCCCTGATACTAGACTATAGGGATAGTTGCCTGAAAATCAAAACTTTAGGGATGCTTAAAGGCATAGTTGATGGACAACCCACAAAGGGCTTCGCAATTTCTCACTGCATTGCTAAGGACTGAGGTCCGTATGTCCCAACGAAGAAGGTTAGAAACTTAATTGGACAATAGCCTAGGAGTCTTGTGGTTTGTAAGTCAATATATAAATGCCCGAGGGGATGGATCCTCAAAGGATACACACAAATTTACACGGTTGGACCAAAGACCCAAAATTACTGAAAACAATATTTACATAAATACATCAATTCGATACAACATACCAAATCCTAATAGAAATCTACAATTTAGGGAAGGGGTCCAGTAGGATCTTGCTTGATTGCAAGAATGGTTGGTTCTTTGCCATCTTTAAGATTTGTAACCTCAACGACTACAATAGTACCTAAGTTCCTGGAGTCCAGACATTCGAGAGGAAAACCAGGAGGAAGTAGTTGCACCAATGGCCGGCAGGAGAAAATTCCTTCTTTGAAAACGATTGTTCAGAAAGAGACTCATCTCTTCAGGACGGACATAGTAACGAAGTTTGTTCACAAGATGAAGGCAATTTATCTTCCACTCCTCAGCAATTTGCTCAAAGAAAGCGACAGGCTTCTTTGCTTCAGTGATTTCCTCCTCAGAGCACGGAGTCCTTCAACTTGACAATTTTGGTCTCTGCAGCGATCAGCATGTCCTGGCAACAGTGGCCTGATCATCAGCAACAACGGCCCTATACTTAATGGTTGTCACTCGACCCTTGATAGCTTCGATTCTATCCATAGCCCACTTTACCTTGTGCATCCATTCAGCAAGATCATCTTCCTGGCCTTCCACTTTTGCCTCAGCAATAACAGCTCTCACCTCTAAGGACTTTGCCATCGTAGATTGGCTGAAGAATCTGGAAAGTTCTGCCGCTTCGTGCTCCAGAAGTAGGATTCTTTGCTAAACCATATTTAGTGTGAATGAGGACTGTGAAAAGGCTTACATTAATTACAAAATTCATGTTGCAAAAACAAATCTAAAGTAGAGAAAAGGACGATCCTCCCAAGAAAGAACTAGCTCTTCATCCCCCACAGGATTGGAAGAAGGGCTAACTGCACCACGACTAGACAATGCAAGTGGTTATTAACAGCTGAGGGGAGGGGCTAGCTAAGGGTGGAGGCCTCTATCTCAGGAACCTCGTCGTTGCCCCCAAATCTCCCACATCCCTGAGAGTGAGATCTAGGAGACACCTCAGCAACTCCATTCACAAAAGGCTTCCTACGAGCAGGCTTGTCAGCAGATCCTGCAGGAAAGTCTGCCATTGCCTCCACAAGAGATGGAGCTTGAGCCATCAAATCGTCCTCATCTGCTGAATAGTGAGGGTGCAATCAAATTGTTCCCAGCCTTCTCAAGATCTATGACATAAACTCTCTCCTATACGGCATATGAGGGCACCTTGCGTGATTGAGTCTCGGGGGGAATTTGTGGGCGAGGAACTTGGCTAGATCCCTTGTGTGAAGGAATCTTTGGGGAACTTTGCAGGCCAGGAACTCGGACAGATATCTCATGTGAAGGAACCTCCGGAGAAGCTTATGGAAGAGGAACCCAAAATTGAGCCACTCCTTTGGCTCTAAAATTCTCCACAAACTCATTAATAGTAGGATTAGCGTTCCATCAGCTCCGCATCTTAAGCGGGTGGATTATCAACCTGAGTCATTGTCCTTGGCTGGTGAGTTGCTTAATTTGTTGCCTAAAAGCCTGCAGTTCCAGACGACCTCAGGGTTTCGTTCAACCTTTTCAAGGGGCTTGGGAGAATATTAGCCACACGGCCACCCCTAGCGATGGTGTACCAACTAACAAGAGATAGGGCATCGGGTGTAAAGAGGCTACTCGGCTCACGTAGTTCATCGGTGTGCTTCTTAATGAGATTCAATTGAGGCTTGAAAGTGAAGTCCTTGCCCTGGCTCATCAAATCTAAAAAGACTAAGTTCACATTATCCCAAATATTAGAGAGGGGTCAATTCTAATAAAGAAAAACCTATCTTTCCTATGTTCATAGAATTTGGATTTTCCCTGCCAAATTTGAAAGCCGTTTGAGGGGTTATTGAAATCCAGTTACTTTTTTAGTTAAACTTAGAAATGAGTTTAACAAGTTGAGCATCTAGCCTCATTTGATGTCACTAAGGAAAGATGCACAAGACTATTAGATATCTAATCGTATTCGGGTGAAATCGAACGGGGACACAGCGTGTCCATTACTTCCACGAATTCCCTCACAATGGAAATGCTAAGCCCGCTCTTTAAATGAGCATCGTAAATAGTGGTAAAACCATCATCAAAGTGTGGACGACACCCTATCCATAAGTAGTGGAACTGTGAAGCCGTGGAGAGAATAGCTGTAGGAATGTTATACTTATCGTAAAGGATAGTGATATCCCCGAGTGTCATAGATGAGGTAATATCGGCAACGTCACCACTGTCGAAAGCTTTGACATGATGGGGAGCCATGGATAATCAGAAAACAAAATCGAAAGCTCAAAAAGATGGCAAGTTTGGAAGACTTGAGTGGGGAGAAGCATAATGCTCAATTCGCAGAGATAGGAAACAAATAGGTCACAAAGTTAGGCACTTGAGCAGGAGGTGAAACGACGTGATTCAAAGAAGAAATTCGTGCCAGAGCCATGCATCCCTCGCAACCAAAACGATGCTTCCTAACTTGTTGGCATTTGCCTTATCAAATCCACGCGTTTGGATTCAAAATAAATGAGCTGATAAGGTAAGAGCCAGCGTGGCAAACAATGTGTCAATAATCAGTAGGAATTGACTCCTTCAGGAGGGAATGAGGCCCATTTGATACGTTGAGGGCCCATCAACTCAGGCCCAAGTGACCATTATGATGCCGATGTCATCCATTTCTAATGGAACAAACCATCCAACCAAAATGAAAGAAAAGAAATTACAAATCCTATTGGCCCTTGACGGCAGATGAATGACGCCTACAATATCAGCGTTAAACTCATAAAATACTCCTACGAGTGATAAAAATTTTCATTAGATACAAATAATTTAATCCGAAATCCGTATTCAGAATGAGTCCTGAAATATCAGAAATTCAACTAGTTGGGATCTTTATGGGATGGGTGTTAGTATTAAAAGTCAATCGGGTGGTTTTTTAAATGTACGGAAAATCACCATAAAGAATATTGACAGAATTTACTGAGTAATTAAAACCTCAAGTGCCCATGTTTCTTCCAATAGACCAAGCGTAAGTCCAAGGGAAAAAGGAGTAAATCAATAGTCCAACACATGTACAATATTATCGTTTTATTCTTTTTTATTCAAAAGTTATAC
Source organism: Nepenthes gracilis (assembly GCA_033239525.1). Taxonomy (NCBI): domain Eukaryota; kingdom Viridiplantae; phylum Streptophyta; class Magnoliopsida; order Caryophyllales; family Nepenthaceae; genus Nepenthes; species Nepenthes gracilis. The sequence goes on along the minus strand of BSYO01000035.1, from coordinate 8,023,004 downwards.
AAGTTACATCTCAATGTAAAAGCGTCGACCCATAAAAAGGTAGAAGAATTATAATTAGCAGCCACCACTTGATCACCAAGCAAAAACTTTAACAACATCTCATCTGGGTAGTGAGAGATGGATCAAGACGCCCACTCCCCCACAGCTAGGGCATCAAAGAAGGTCCCAAGGATGGACCAAGCCGCAAAGAATGGATGACCACAGAAAAATTGGTCTCCCCAATGGGAAGATGAGGGGTGAGGTCCAAGGACTCGAAGTAGTCACACAATTCCTTGACAACAAGCATGACAACTAAGCAAATTGACAGCCTCTCATTCTCTTGTCTACCTTGCTTGAGGAAGGTATCAGGAATGATAAATAGATAAGCCGACAAATATTTCCTGGTGTAGAAAGTTGATAACTAATACACAACAGTGACCTTCCATTTGGACATGACAATGAGAAAATTATTATATCGGGTTAGCTACCGAACTTCTTAAAGTGGCTCGAGAACAACTGAATGCTAGTAAGGATTTCCTTCTAGCATGAATGCCATCCTCGTCAAGGATGAGCAAGGGATCCAAAAAGGTCCCTATGGCATCAAAATTTTTTTAATTATTTTATCAAAATTGATAATTTAACTAAAGAAACTGTTTAAAAGAAGGGAACCAATATAGTCCATAGTTTAAAAGAAAGAAACTAATATAGCCTTATCATCAAGACCTAGAAGAGTGTCTCCTCAAGGTCTTGGATATGTGATTTTCCAAACAAGGAAAGATTTGAGAAACCTCACTAACTCTTTTAACAACTAAGTTTAAAAGCAAAGGATGGATGATTGGAACTAAAGATGGATGAACCCTCTTCTTATGGACAACAAACTAGGTAAAAAATAATATATTTTGGATAACAAATCAAAATAATACAAATGGAATAAATTTATGGAATCTTTGCCATCAATGTCGGTCAATGCACTAGAGTTGAATGAATTGACTAAGGTAAAATGCCAATTCGATGGGTTCTGCTTTATTGGGAAGAAACTCTCACCTCATGGAAACTTGCAACTAGACTTGGGCCAGACATACATCTTTAAGGCTCGATCTTGAGCTCTAAGGTTGGGAGGCTATTGCTAGGTTCAGTAGGAATTCAAAACAAAAATAAGGTCCAAGAAAAAAACGAGACCAAAATATTGACGAATCACACATTGATCCAAACCGACCAGGGGTTAAACACCACGTGGCTAATGAAGTAGAGCCCAAGATAACATTGAACTAAAAAAATATGGATTTGGTTAGTTGAGTGGTCATTGCATGTCATTTGGCATGTGGTCCGCCCATTGACAATTGTGACTTAGCAACTCATAGTAAGCACCGTTAGCCAAGGTTGCATGCCCATATGACCGAAAACATATAGCATAGTTACTGGCTTAAATGGTTTGCAACCAACCCATTACTCGAGTCATGAAAAAGTTCGCTCGAGAGGAGAATAACCTCCAATGATTGCTATAAATAGTCGTCCCTTGCCTTGAAAAAAAGGGTCAAACCTAATTCAAAAATAAGTAGAGTTAAGAAGAATTTTCCTTTTCCAAAAGAACAAATACTTAGTCCACCATCCCCTCTAGTTCTCATTCTCACTCAGTACTCTCCTAATTATTTTTTAGGTGACTAAAATCAATTTGAATTTCAGATAATAATTTAAGGAGCGCGTTCTTTCTCTTCTGAAGCTTTTGTTTTATCGTATGGTGTGTAGAATATGAATTAAAAATCTAATAGTATATTTTGGAATCACTATATATCAACAACTTTATAAAAGATAAAGTAAAAAAATTATTTTCCTAATTTTTAATAATAATTTACAACTAAAAAATGGAGAAAATTTATTTTTTTTTCTACTCTGTATTTTATATTTAATTATACTAATGATAAATACAAGTTTTTCTAATAAAATCGGATCAGAAATAAATTTAAAGCATAGTATCTCTCTTTTATCATATATGCCTTTCAAAAAAACAATAACAAAATTTAAAGTTTTACTGAATGAAATCAATTGTATAAATTTACTTTTGTTAATATATTACTTTAATATAATATCATTCAAAATAATTGTAAATAATTTTTATTATTTTATTCTAAATTTTTTTAGGTTCATATATTTCTTTAGTTATACTAATTACAATTAATTCACATTTTTTTCACAAGTATTTCATCTGATATATTTATTAAGTGGACAAGTTATTTTAATTATTTTTTAATAGTACCCTACCCAATTAATTAATATATTTATCTTTGTAATGTTTGACTTTTAATCAATTTCAATGTCTTAATATTATCATTTATAGAGTACAGAGAATTTAACAGCTGCCTTCTAGTATATTTGCCCTTTATATGGCTTATGAATTGGACTCTCCAGCTGTTAATATCCTTTATTTATGAAATATGATTTATTAATCAAACCCATGATATTATTATTATCATTATTATTAATATTATTTACAGAATTAATATTAATTCTGCAAATAACCCATGATATAACCTACCAATTTAAATTCGAAAAAGAAAAGCATTACAGATGCTACAAGCTAGAAGGCAGCTCTAAGCCATAACAGATCAAACAAGTTTCCTTCTTTTGAAATTAAAATAAGGACCGATCATAATTATACAGAAGCCAAGCAAGAAACAAGATGAGGATTGGGTGTTGACATTGATAAAATACATGCTAATAGCACTTACGAAGGGGCATGTCCCTGAAGCTCATCCTCAGGAATGCCAGCATCAGTGCGAGTTTGAACATAATCAGCCTCTCTAGGAGCAGGTCCTAGTAACAGAGGTGCTTCTTTCTTCTCATGAGCCGGACCTTCATTTGGTTCATGGCGTGCAGCCCACGCTCGAAGAGGCGGTTCAAAATGGTTGCTAGCAACATCAGGTGGGGGTGCATCTTCCCCCGGAAGAACAAGCAGTCCCTTCTCTCGGAGAATAGACGGCTTGTTATATAAGGCACTCCACAGAGAATCAACAAGCTGCCTCTCCTCTTTAGCAGCCCCGAGATCCTCTGAAGACATCATGCTTATGTCTTTGATGCGTTGTTCAAGTAGTTGCTTGAGTTTGTCATGTTCCACGGTTATGTTGGTGCTACTATCACTGGTTTTGAAATGGGCGAGCTCTAAGAGACCTTGGAGGGCAGCTTCTCTTACTCCAGAATCGTCACTGGCGGCAAGGTGCATCATTATGCGGGGGAATCCAATTTCAGTGACCACCGTGCAGTCTGCTCGATTCTCGTGTAGTAGATAATGGATCAAATTCAAAACTTTCCTGCAAAGAATCCACATTGTATGGAAACAAACATTGTGAAAACTTGCATAGAAGCAATGAAGTAATAATGAAATAATTCACCTCAAAAACACGACACACGGATCAGAAAATTGTGATAGAAAAGGGTAAAAAATATTATTCTTCCTACAAGTTTACTGCAACTCTTCAAAAAAAAAAAGGATTTGTTACTTATTGAGTGGTCTATGTTTTTCTTGTTGGATGGACCTACAAGGTGTCATATTATTCCTTTTGATAAAGTTATAATAAATTCGTAGTATGAGTAGTGTTGCTCAAAAGGGGCAGGCAGTGGTTTACCTTTGAAAATTCACACTCTCCGAGCTTAATGCATCTCTCAGTGATGCATACCCATTTGCAAGGCGAAATGCTGCAATTCCTGGCTTGTTGTGCCGGATCAAAGCTGTTCATCACCATATTACATGAACACATCAATCATAAGACCCCAGTGAGGGCACTGATATCATTACTAAAGTAGCAATAACAACTATAAACCTTTAAGTCTTACTAAGATGGCTACAAGGATCCACTTCAGCTATTCCACTTGATTTGGGGTAATATTCTCCAAGTTTAAGCTAAAGGTTTAGAAGCTGAAGTTGAAGCTGCTGTTGTTCTAGGAAAAGAACTTACTTGGCTCATAGACCCAAGACCTACTACTAAGCCCCTTTGATCAATGAACTTCTATGAAATGGTTTTACGGGATTCAATCAATTGCCTTAATCATGGGATATTATTGAGAAATAGGAATCTGTAATCAAAGGGTTTCCTACGATTATTTCTACTAAGCCCCTTTGATCAATGTACTTCTATGAAATGGTTTTATGGAATTCAACCAATTGCCTTAATCGTGGGATATTATTGAGAAATAGGAATCTACAATCAAAGGATTTCCTACGATTATTTCTAGTACAAAATGAGCTACTCGTTAAGGAAGACAGATCTTTTTCAAACAGAGCCCTTTTATTTGGAAAAAGCTGTTAATTTCTATCACCTAACTTCAAATTTTTCTATCTATATCTTTTTTTTTTTCTTTTCTTTAATCATAACTAGTTTACATTTTCTCACAAATGTTTCATTTGGTAGGCATACTTTTGAAGAAGTCATATTACTATATCATATCCACAAATTAAGGCTCAAGAAAGAAGGGAAAAAAATGCTCACATGATATTGCTCCAAGTGACTTTGTCCGAATAAAAACATCAGGATCTGAAGTAAAATTAGAAATAAGAGGTTCTAAACCATTTGCATCCATCACCAGCTGTTGGCTCCTGGGATTGTTCTGAACAACAGTAGTTACAACATTGGCGGCCTTTGCTCGAATATTTGCATGGGGACTCTTAAGGTAGCCAAGGAGAGGGACCAAGCCACCAATGGAATGAAGATCTGCAACATGAAAGCATGTTACTTGGGACAACGCTGAGAAACAAACATAGATCAGATAGATTAGGCAGCTATAGGAAATGAGTAGAGGGTCTTTTAATACATTGTACAACCATCTTCATGATAAACATTCTCTTAATCATGGATTAAAATATCGTTATTGGTATTGATATCGACGCTGGTCACGGCTATATCAGTATTGGCATATAGGATGATATATATCAATATTAGACATCAGCTACACAACTTTTTCTGAGGATGGTATCCAGAGGGATAAACACTGGTGGAAAACAGAGGGTATGTCTGCCAATTTTGGATATCGGTAGATATAAAGCAATATATCATCAATGCCTCGACGTATCACAATTTATCTAGGGATCAGGAATAACAGTATCCATGGGTCCGACACCGGCATTTCATTCCATGCATCTGACATATGAGTAGGATTCTACCAAAACTATGTTAACTGTGTTAATGAGTGTGCATATGCAGCATCTCAAGGTCAGGCTTGGCTATTTTTCAGTAACTTGGGAGCTTTATGAGTGATTTGATGTACAACATGCTAGAACCCAAACCAACATAAATATTTATATAATTTCCTGGCATCCTTGTCCCTTCTAGGAATTTTAGGTGAGTTTAGTTTCAATTTTAGCATTGTAAAATAAAAATAAAAATTTCAATATCAAAGTTGGGGAATTTCAATGTATTCTAATGCCAAAGTCTTAAAAGATAAAAACTCTCGATATAGGGGAATGAATTCAAAAAATCTTCATTCATATACAATTGTAGTATGTTGCTATTACTTGCTTGTATTTCTACACTCTAAATTATCAACTTATTTACATTTTAAGTACTCAACACTATTGCTTGCACAAGATTATATCCAGAGATCGACCTTCATACTTAAGTGTACTTGGAGATCAACATACTATACCGTTTTGGGGCAATAAAAATTGGACCATGACACACAGGCCCATATCCATCCATAAGTGCTCTAGTGCAACAAAAATTCTGTCAAAAAGTCGGACAAACAAAACAAATGTAGCTGAAAATCTTCAACTCCATCTGCTATCTTGAGTTAAGTTCATGAAATGAAATATTAGTGAATATATATCTTTATAGGAATGAAATATTAGTAGATATATATTTGTATAGGAAAGAAATATTAGTAGATATATTTCTCAACATCTTGAAAAGATCACAATATGTCTCTACATAGGCAATATATCGGCTGTTTCAGGGTGTATGAGCTGATACATTGGTCATATATTAGCTGACATTGCTCCCAAATTCATTTGTCAGCCCCCAAATTTATTTTTTTCAAAAATCAAATTCTGGTTTGCAAAAAAAAAATTGTCCCAATATGGCTGATATGGTAAAGCTGCAACAGATATGGATATTTTCATCAAAAACACTAAAAAGACATGGATGCTGGAATCAAACTTGACATGCCAAGTCCAAAGATTTCTTTGACCATCAAAGAGCAAAAAATGACCTACCTAGTATCAAGGGGATAACCATGTTCTTCATGCACATATAACCAACATAGCAAATGATATTTCACTTGCAATGACCTTAAACTTTAACAATTTTATTGTTGAAAATAAAAAAATAAAAAAAAACCTGGACTACAAACAGCAAGTAGCAAGTAAATTAGAGCATAAAATCATCAGATAATATATTGCAGCAAAGTGAATTATTTGTATATATCAGATCACAGATTGAGAACGAGTTTTTCTGGTTATAATATGAATAATGACTACATCCTCTTGATACAGCAATTTGACTCAAAGGATGAGAAATGTGCCAAATCAGGGCAATAGAAATCTAGCCTTTGACTGAAAATTAGGTTTGAGGTACCGAGCTTGCAGTCGAAGTAGCGTTATTATCAGGATAAAAAATTTTGGCATATGATATATGGTGCAGATGAATCAGAAATGACCTGGCACTGTCGGATGGAAAAATCAGCACAAGAAAATAATAAATGACAACCTTCAGAAAAGAACAGACACCTAGATTCTCACTAGAATGCTGAGGTTCACAACAAGCTGCTCCATCCAAATTCCTAGACTGGGTCTTGGAAAATACAATATTGAGTCACTACTAAGCTCCTACCTAAAGCCTTATGTTACAAGGTAAAAAAATCATTATTGGACCTTCACCTAATACGTAAGGCTTTTGGATCTATCATTTCTTGATAGATCACTCTTCAATTCACCCTGTGTAGGCAATCTGACTGAACATGGGCAGAGGAATCATAAAGTAAATTCAAATCAAGGGCTGTACATGAACTGGCACATCAAACAATGGCTACATATCAATACCTAATGCTTATCCTATTCTAAGATGAAGTGGAGCTGAATAACAAGTTTTCTGATGTTTAACTATTTCAATCAGTCAGCTGGCCCATTTCCATGGACTTCAACTCAAAACAAGCTTCTACCTAGGTACCCATTAGTCAAGAATGAATACTAGAAAGGATAAATGTGAAAGGGACGATGAGGTTTTCCCTCAATTCACACCAGATTTCTTCTCTGCTAACTTGCACTATTGAGCATGGCCAAGAAACATAGGCCTACTGTGAGGAAAGATGTAAATCAAGCTGCTCAAGGGATGCAATCCAAGGTGAACCAACAGAAAACCAGTGACTCTGCTAAGCATTCTGAGTTATCATGGTTCTAGGTATGGTTTGAACTTGGCTGTTCTTGTCTCATGCTAGACTGAATCAGTCTGAGAGATCAATTAATTCTGTGAGGGCGGCAGCTGGTGACTCTAAATCATTTCCTGAGCTCCATCTTAATTTTTATGAAAAATTAACTTTCTTAAAGAACTAGAAAGTTGGGGTCTCAGTCGCTTACTAATGTTTTAGGGATCCAATGTAATTTAGCAACATGGATGAGGAATAAGTGGGCTATTTTGGTCTGCTGGCAAGTGGAACACTCCCTAATGAATTTTTTTAATCTAAGTTCTTATCCCCTTACAATAAAATCAACTTTTTTGTGACTAGGGGTTTTATAGTAATCTGGGTGACCCTCCAATGGACAGTAATGCATCCCATGGACAGAATTTTTCCTTTTCTAAAAATAAGTGCATTTTGCAAAGAATACCATTTGAGAGTGTTGGTGTTGGTTGAATGGCCGCTAATTCCAAGTAATTTTGGTAAAACCCTTCGTGTACTATTCGTACGATAACATCTTATGAGATGATTCTTCACTCCTAGATAATGCATTTGCTGCCTTATTCTCCTTTCCCTTCTTGTATTATATCATAAAATCATACCCGGGTAACTTTGTTATCCACTTGCTGTAACGGGTACCAACATTTTCTCAAATTGAAACTTTAAACTCTATTGATTGGCATTGATAAGGGAAGTCTGCCCTAAAAAGCAGAGTCTCCACTGTTTTTACTGTCATAACCAAAGATAGCAATTCTTTTTCATGCATTGAAATATGCAATCTGTTGCCCTTCAAAGCTTGGCTGAGAAAGGCAATTGGTTGGTGACCCTGCATCAAAACCACCCCAATTCCTACTCCCAAAACATCATATTCTATTATGAACATTTTTGAAAAATAAGGCAAAGCTACTACTGGAGGATTAGAAACCGTTTCTGAGTTCCTGAAAAGCAGCCCTAGCTTGTTCATTTCATTCAAAGGAATTTTGGTAACAAAGCAATGAGGGGACTGCAATAAGACCATACCCCTTGATTAATTTTCGATAATACACAATCAACTCAAGAAACCCTCTTATGGCTTAACAGTAGTAGGCAGCTCCCATTCTATTGTCGCACCAATCTTTGAGGAGACAGCTTGTACCACTGGATCAAAAATTACACACCCTAAATATTCAATTTCCCTACGCCCAAATTGGCATTCGCTTAGCTTAGAATAGATATAATTGTTCTCCAGGGTCCAGAGAACCATCCTCAGGTGGTTTTCATGGTCCTTCAAGATTGGACTAGAGACCAAAATGTTGTCGAAAAAGACCAACACAAACTTTCACAAATACGGTCAAAAAATATAGTTCATGAGCCCTTGGAATGTAGCAGGCACACAGTCAAGCTGAATGGCATGACAAAAAACTCAGAGTGCCCCTCGTGTTCGAAAGGTAGTTTTCGAGATGTCCATCTCCTTTATCTGGGTAACCAGACCTTAAGTCTGATTTAGAGAATATAGTAGTGTTGCTCAACTCATCTAGCAACTCATCTATAACAAATATGGGATATTTATCCTTGACCGACTCCTAATTAAGTGCTCGATAATCAATACACATTCTCCATCTTCCGTCAGTCTTTCTAACTAGTAAAACTAGGGATGGGTACGGGTTTTGACTATGGTGACTCAACCTGGTTCCCAAAAGCTCCTTCACTAATTTCTCAATATCCCTTTTTGGGTAGTAGGGGTACTAGTGGGCATAACTGGGATGAGTTTAGAGTTATCCTTAAAATTAATTTGATGCTCATGAGAATCAACTGTGGGATCCATTGCAACAACTTGAGAATTATTTAGGGAATTCTAAAATTAATTTTTGAACAGCATGAGAATCAACCGTGGATTCCATTGCAACAAAGCTGTCAAGTAGGTTCAATATTACCCTCTTATTTTCCATAACACAATTCTCCTGCCAATAGTGTCCTTCTACAACCATGTTACCAGCCATCTTCAATCCCTTGAATATTACCTCTCTTCCCTTGTGATAGAATTTCGTCTGAAGGGCTAAACAATCCTACAGTATGGGACCCAAAGTCTACCATTGTACCCTAATTAACACATCACAACCTCTTAAGAGCAAATTAAAAAGTTTGTAGTGAAGGGTTTGCCTTGAATTAGTAATTTCACCCCGGTAAAACAACCCTTCCCCTTTATCATTTCCCCATTCAAAATTTGAACTTGGATCTAGGCCATCTTTGCTGCTTTCCACCAATTTCTTTGCACTAAACCTTCATTTAGGAAATTATGTGTACTTCTTGAATCGATTAATATGATTCCTGCAACCTTATTAATTTTCCCTCAAACCCTCATAGTTTTCACATGTGGGGCTCCCATAATTGCACTGAGAGTTATCTTAAGCATCATCTAAGCCAATGTGGGCTCAGCTCCCTGAAATAGGGGCTCGTCGGGCTTTTTCATGCAGCTGGGCTCCTCTAGTTTTATTAACTCCATCACATAGACTCTTAGGGCTGAGCATTGGTGCCTCTTGTTACACTTCTCATCACAGTTATAATAGAGCCCCTTTTCTCTTCTTTCCCTCACCTGGGTTGGATAGATTTGCTGCACCCTCGTCGCCAGTTTGGTCACAGCTCAACTCAGGCCAATTGTCCGGGTTGGGGAGTGATGGCTCATATATCGTCCTTGAGAGGTGGTCTGAACCCGATTTGATTTTTTTTTCCAACTAAAAATAAACTCATGTATTCTTTCCATCCCAAAGACTTGATGCGAACTGGTAGTTTGGGTAACTTCATTGGACACCAGATCTCAACTTTCAATCCCCCTAAAAGCAACTTAACTTCATCTAAGCATTGACATCCCATAGCCGATTTGTGATGGTCTCAAATTAACCTTGTAATCAGCCACTGTAGCAAGCTACCTTAATTTTTGAAGTGGGGTCATCATAAGCCAATCCTCCAAACTTGATAAGCAAAGCTTCAGCAAAAGACTCCCAATCAGTGAACTCCTCAGCTTCCCTTACGCCTTGGAACTATATTAAGGCCTCCCCTTCAATGTAAATAAGGCTAACAGAACCTTCTAGGCTTCAAAGGTCTACCGAATTTCAAAGAATTGCCTCGCCTTGAAGATCTAACCACTCGGGTTCTCATCTTCGATCCAAGGAAAATTGATCCTCACAGTCTGGGTCACCTGAATCCCTGCTTCCTCAGTTTGCTCTCTCGGATTTGGTGGGGACAGGGATAGCATTGCCAGTGCCACACATGTTTTACTCAGTCAAATCCACTATGCATAGTTCCAGAGGATCCATTCTTTAGGCTGCAATACTACTGCCTCAATCAACTAATTGAATCATGTTCCTTTGTCCATCGAATCAGCTCTTTTACTAAGTTGGTATGTGCCCCTTTCAGATTATAGTAATTTACAGTGGAATTTTTGATCTGGAGCTTGAACCTCCAATTTTCAAGAACAATGGTTGTTTAGAGTAAATGAAGAGGTGATAAGGATCCTTGTTCCAGAAGAGAAATCTCTCCAAAGAAGGTATAAACTTTGGATAATTTTCATTCATAATTCCCACTATTTACAATCTACTATATATAGAGCAAGCTACTAAAAATTTGCAAGATTCTAACTAATTGATTCCCTAAAAACAGAAATTGCAGCAACTGATGTGCTGGAATGGAATGGAATGGAATGGAATGGACGAATCACTGAGGAGGAGAATGGTTGCAATGCTTATTGCTCAATTTCCCTTGTCATGTGTAACTCACATGCTCCTTAGGGAGCCTCTCCATCACATGCCTGGCAAGTAAAAATGGACAGCCTTGCTTCTTCTTCTTCTACTAAACGGTCAGGATCTCTTCAGTACACATCTGGAGTCTTCTTTTGATTATTTCTGGCCCTTGTCCTTAATCTCCTTTGGCACCAGCCTCTCTTCTCTCTCTTCCATTGCTAAGCCAAGCTCCTGTTTGTCTTCTCTTCCTTATTACTACATAACAAAATATATATATATATATTGGCCAACATATCTTCAATATGACAGCATATCACAAATTTGTCAAGAGATTAGGAAATGGCATATCGAGGAGCTCAATATCAATATTCCGTTCCATGAAGTAGCCTGGTTATGAGGATCTTTTTTCCTTCATTCACCTATTCTTACTAGTGCACTAGAGGTTCCTCACCTTACACAAACAAACAACTCCAAATGTGTTTCTTACAATGTGTTATGCATTGGCGCTACTCTGACTCTATAGAATCCTATCCCTTCTTGTGTGACAATACATCCAATCCATTGGGACAGCACCAAATCCTATATAGAATCATTCCTGTTGGGCGTATTTTTAGTTGGCATAATATGTGACCGTGTCGAGTTACTCGTTTGGTCATCCGTCGTGCACTTTCTCGTGTTTGGAAGCTCTTCATCAGATTTCTGTTCGAGGATCGTCATCGTACCTCTCCCGGTAACCACGGCTGCCCATCGCTTGACCCGCGTTCAAGTACTACTCATAGAGTCACTGGAGCTCAATGCACACTCGAATCTCGCTTGAGAGATGATTCCCGAGAAGCCGAACTCGAGGCATGCTTACTCCGAGCTCGAGCGCCGTATCCAGTAGCCTGCCGCTCGACGTTTGCTCGCCATCCGTTCGAGCCCCAATTCCAATAGTCTCGTGCCAGCTACTCGCTTGCTGTGAGCTCAAGTGCCAAAACTAGTAGCGGCACACTCGATGCTTGCCGTATGCTCGCTCGAGCACCTGTGTGGTTTCTCTTAAAACCCTAGGCACACTCGAGCCATGCGGCAACGGTCGCTTTTTTTAAACGCATTTTTCGAACCTCTCTATAAAATTCTCCCTTCCTTCAGTAGCCCTAACTCTTGCTTGGGCCTTTGAACGACCTTGGAGTAGATGCTTGAAAAATCTCCTATTTGTGTGCTCCATTGTTGAGAAGAGATTGTACTTCATTAACAAAGTTTTCTCTCCACAACGTGTTTTATCCCATACACCTCTTCCTGCCTGTTAACCTTCGTAGCGACATCAATGGTGTGGATACTGGGCTCCAATTGTGTGCAGCAATTCAAGCGGTTTATTAGGAAAGATTGACGTGAAGACTAGAAGGCGTCCAATTCCATTGCCGTGGGCAAATTCAAAGAATTCCTTGGTAGGGATCACAAGGCGATAGTAAATTAGTTAGATTAACGCATATGTACCACCCATTCTGTAAGTTGATTTTCATAATGGATATCTTCCCTAACCGTTAAAACCCAGAGAATTTTTTTCGATTGTCGCAAGTATCAAGTTTTTCCTTCATCATAAAAAACTACCTCTTGTTTATTATTGCTTATTGCCTTACTTTTTATGCTCGTTATTGTTTATATCATTTAAATTTAAATATTCTTTATGTATATTGAATATTTGATTTCGTATTACTTCCGCTAATCTTTAAAGGGGTCAAAACTTTTTGTGTGCTTTGAGACGAAAAATTCCTTTCAATTGGTATCAGAGCCTCACCCCAATCTACGACCCCCGATTTAGATGTATACGAGTGGATCACTCTCTATTCCTCCCTTCTTTGATGGGAGCAATTATACCTATTAGAAGGTTCGTATAAAAGCCTTTCTCAAATCGATTAATGAGCACGTGTGGGTTAGCACTCAAATTGGGTAGACTCTACCCAAAAGTGTTACGGGTGATGAACCAAAAGCTCTGTCCTAATGAACAAAAGAAGAGCTTGATTCGTGCAATTGGAATCGCAAGGGGCTATATGCTATTTTTATAGTTGTATCACCTGAAGAGTTTAAACGCATCTCTATGTGCGAGACCCCAAAAGATGCGTGGGATATTCTTGAAATCACTCACGAAGGCACTAAACTTGTCAAAAATTCAAAACTACAAATTCTTACTACTAGATTTGAAGAAACCCGAATGAAAGATGATGAAACCTTTGATATATTTTATGCTCAATTAAATGATATTGTAAACTCCACATTCAATTTAGGAGAACGAATTCCTGAACATAGAATAGTTGGAAAAGTTTTTAGATCACTCTCTGAGCGATTTAGATCTAAAGTCACTATAATCAAAGAAAGTAAAGATCTTGATAAAATAAAAATTAAAGAACTTGTAAGATCTTTTCAAACTTATAAGCACGTTCTTCTGCAATCAAGGAAACATAAATCCAATTACTCTAAAATCGACTAGGGAAGAGAGAAACCGTGACTCCGATGAAGAATCATATAGCAATGACTATTTTTCTTTATTTATTAAGAATTTTAATAAATTCTTAAAGAAAAATGAAACTTCATCCGACAAACCAAATGTGAGTTTAAAAATATCACATAAATCTGATAAGAAAGACCGACGCGAAATTAAAAACTCCAAATCGAAAAATAGCCAAGGAGTTCAATGCCATGAGTGTCTTGGGTTTGGCCATTATCATATTGAATGTCCAAATTTTAAAAGCCAACAAGGTCAAGCCTTAAAAGCTAATGCAACATTAAGTGATGAAAAAGATGCAGATAATGAAAGGTGCACTAAAGATGGCCATGTCAAGTATATAGCTTTTATGACCTAGATGTGTAGAAATGATGAACGTTTAGAAGAAACTCTTAATCAATCTGATAACTCTGAGAACGAGTCAAAAGCTAAATTTTATGACCTTTAGGATGCTTATGATAGATTATTTAAGGAATGCCTATAGATTAAGAAAACTAATATGTCATTAAAGTATAAACTGACAAAAATTGAAAAAGAAAAATTAGCTTTTAAATCTGAACTAGACACAAATATTCAAGTAATTGAAAAGTTGAATAACTCATTTACCAAAAATATCAAGGCCCTTGAATCTGATCTCAAAACTGCATGCAATGATCTGAAACAATTTTTAAATGGGTCCAAACAATTGGATCATATGCTCGGTTTGGAAAAATTAGAGGAAATAAAACTGGGCTGGGTTATTTCGAAAATGCCTTGAAAGCCCATATTAATCTCAAAACTGTCTTTGTCTGAGCTACTTCGATTCCAAAACAAAGCAGCGTAACATCTTCTTGTAGTGATCAACCGTCAAGAGTTCCCCCTCAATTTCGTGCCAATTTTCAAAATTGTCATAATTTAAAAAGTAGGAAAAACCTTAATGTTAATCTCTAAGAAGCAAAGGTACAAATTTGATGTTAATACTATTTTTGTCCCAATGTGTCACAGGTGCGGCACCACTGGTCATATTCGCCCCTATTGCCCTGTAACCACTTTTCGAAATAATTTTCGGCAAAATTCAAAGATAGAAAAACTTATCAATCATATAAACCCTCTAAATGAACAAGTGACGAATTTAATCAACATTATAAAATGTGATAAGAAAATATGGATCAAGAAGGGTGAGCTCCATTAACTTTTAGTCATTCGTGACAAAAAGGAATAGAATTTTTCCTTAGGGGAGATTGTTCCTGTTAGGGAGAGTTAAGGAGAGAAAATGTCTTTTATTAGAGGGTGTTCAGGTTGAGGGGGAGGTTATCTTAATATTTGATTCCTGCTATATATTTGTCATGTTTACTACTGTTAGTGGTTTTATTGTTGCTATTATCCTGCGTTTATCTATTTATGTACTAACCCAAATTGGCGGGACCAGCAACTCTCAACAGCTAGCAGCTCCCTTTCAATTGTATTGTATCAGTTTTTTTAGCGTCGATTTTCATGTACACGTGTTCTATCTCGGTGGTATCTGAACCCGTGATTATCTTGTACTTTTATTTCTTTTCTTATGTGGATTTTGTCACGGAATTGCCAAATGGGGAGATTACTAGGCGTATTTTTAGTTGGCATATTCCATGACCGTGTCAAATTGCTCGTTTGGTCGTCTGTCGTGCACTTTCTCGTGTTTGGAAGCTCTTCATCAGATTTCTGTTCGAGGACCGTCACCGCACTTCTCCCGGTAACCACAGCTGCCCGTCGCCCAACCCGCGTTCAAGCACTACTCACAGAGTCGCCTGAGCTCAAGGCATGCTAGAATCTGGCTTGAGAGCTGATTCTCAAGAATCCGAGCTCGAGCAAAATATCCAGTAGCCCACCGCTCAATATTCGCTCGTCATCTACTCGAGTCTCAATTTCAATAGCCTCATGCCTGCTGCTCATTCACTGTGCGCTCAAGCGCCAAAAACAGTAGCGGCGAGTCCAATGCTCGCCACCTGCTCGCTCGAGCGCCTGTGTGGTTTCTCTTGAAACCCTAGGTGCACTCGAGCTATGCTCGAGCGCCACGGTAACGGTCACTTTTTCTAAACGCATTTTTCGAGCCTCTCTATATAATTCTCCCTTCCTTCAGTTATCCTAACTCTTTCTTGGGCTTTTGAATGACCTTGGAGTAGCATCTATCTTGAACAACCTCCCATTTGTGTGCTCCATTGTTGAGAAAACTTCTCTACAATGATTGTGCTTCATTAACAAAGTTTTTTCTCCACAACGCATTTTATCCCATATACCTCTTCCCACCTGTTGACCTTCGTGGCAACGTCGGTGACGTGGACACTGGGCTCCAATTTTGTCTGGCAATTCAAGCAGTTCGTGAGGGAAAATTGACGTGAAGATCGAAAAACGTCCGGTTCCGTTGCTACGGATAAATTCAAGGATTTCCTTGGTAAGGATCACAAGAAGAGAATAAATCCACTATATTAGAGCATCTGTACCACCCTTTCTGCAAATTGATTTTCATATTGAATATCTTCCATGGCCGTTGAAACCCGGAGGGTTTTTCTCGATTGCCGCGGATATCGAGTCTTCTCTTCGTCACCAAAAATTGCCTCTTATTTATTATTGCTTATTGCCTTAATTTTTATACATGTTATTATTCATATCATCTAGATTTAAATATTCTTTACATGTATTGAATATTTGATTTCATACTGCCTCTACTAGTCTTTAAAGGGGTCGAAACTTTTTGGTATGATTTGGGATGAAAAGTTACTTTCAATTACAAACATCCCCTCTTATATGGCCATCTATCTTAACATCTTTAATTCTACAATTACCGATTTTCAAATATAGTAATATTTAATTGTCCAGCCCTATTCCAAATAAATAGATAGCCAAAGTGCTGCTAATAGTACTTCCCATGAAATTTGAGTGATATATTCCAATCACACAAGACCCTGAAAACATTATCCACTTCATCCAACCAACTTTGACCAATAAATGGTATCTTGTTAAACACTCTGGCATTAGTGTACCACTGAACCAAGATGTTTGAAATAGCTCCCTTCGGGAAAGCTTTTCATCCTTATCCTCACCTGCCCATCACACAACATATTCTACCAATGGACACTTAAAATCAAAATATCAGGATTAAAATTGGCGTACGCAGCATTCCAAACAGTAAAACAAAGTTTTACCCCATAATAGACTTCAGCTACAAAATATTCTTTTCCTTTAAAAAATTGTCTTTGTTTCACCCCTTAAAGGACTAAGAGGCACAATATTATTTATCTTCTAAGCTAAAATAACCTTAGGCATTACAACAGTCTCCACAGCTATAAAATAACTTGGAGAAATAGCATGTGCTACATGACGTGCCAATCAAATGAAAACAAAACATGCATTATGGGAGCTGCAATAGCAGCTCACTCAAGTTTACACAATGGACGACGTGTAATATATGACACACATTCAGATAGTTCAAAACAAATTACCATTTGCCATGTCAATGGACTCCACGTGCTCTTGCAGCTCATCCAACATATCTGCCAGAATGCAGCTTCAGCAAAACTTTGGAAAATTATAGGCCAGTGTACCAACCAAATTCAAGATATTACCTTCAATATCTGCAGGAGTAACTCCTTGAGCCTCCAAGACATGATCAGGAGTTTGCATAACTTGAGTGATCTCTTTCATTCTCTTGACAACATCAACAGAATGTGCTTGCATGGCTTCCATGAACCATCTTCGGTCATCCTCACTGACAAAAGAAAAAATAAAATTCATATTACAACCATCTTTTCAATGGACGATGCAGGAAATATTGGACCAAAATAGAACTGCTGATTGCTATCTAAAAAAAAAACCAGGTTGAAACAGCTTACAGCATTTATTGCTTTGAATATAATCATCAGCTAGAAAGGGATATTTTCAATTTCAAGAGATCACCAGTAATATCATATTAACACATGAAGTGATAATATAGGATGTTAGGAACTTAAATTGACAAGCTAAAATATGATATTCCTGAATACATGGTGGTCTAGAAATGAATAATCCCATTGAAACAGGAAGTTGTGATACAGGAACTGAATTGAATTATGAAAACTAAAACCATGCATAGCACAGAAACCAACCTTTAATCAACATTAAAAGCAGAGACAACAAAAAGTGAAGTGACTCAATGATAATCCTAAGACGAAAACTCAGCCTACAACATACATAATGTGCAATTATTCTAGGTTGCCTCTTAATTCCAAGAGGACCTACTCAAGCCAAGCTATGGAAAAGACTGGGAATTCATTAGAAAGGCAGCTTGCAGGGTGTACGTTTGCAATTGTGAAAGAGTGAAGCCAATTAAAACTAGGAATATTACTACTCTGGTCCAAAGTATAATCAAGCCACATGCTATCTTCTCAATTTCAATTTCGTTTCACCAACTCATGCCCAAGTCCAGCTGCAGATGGACCTTAAGGTGCATAAACATTCTAAATAGATCAGAAAAGTTGTTGGTCATCAAAGAAAACTCCAAAAGGTTAAAGGTGAAAATCCAGTTGCAAAAACGCAGCAAGGAAGCCACTAAATGGCTGAGAATCTTCCCTTCTTTTTTTGCTTGGATAAAGGGCTGACAAGGGGTGATCTGGAACAGTCAATAACCATTTTTTTTCACTTTTTTTTCTCAAAAAATGATGTGATTTGTCCCAAAAACTGCAAATGGCATTACCAAATCCTAAATCTTCTTGTCCATCATAGCAAGAGTCCATTTAACTACCCAATGGCACTTCTTCAGGTACAACTAATATAAAAAATTTCATTAGTACTTTGAAAAACAAGATGTGCTGTATTGAAAAAAATAACCCTTTCATGGAAAATGGTTGTATTCAATACAAAGACACCTTTGTTTTCTAAATGAAGATCTTAAAAAGTTTCACATCACAGAGACACTTGTTAATCTATCCCTTATGACAATAATAAGGCAACCTAATATACAAAACTCTTACATCATAAGACCTAATAAGAATTAAAAGTACACAATTTTACTGTGCAAAGCTGATAGATTATTTTCATGGTTTGAAATCATTTCCCATATTATAATAATTCTATCAAATGACACATTATACAGCAGAGGTTAGTACCTGGGTCACTAAAAAATTCCTAGGCTGTATATCAGGCAAAACTATGGTCATCAGGCTCACACAGTAGTATTTCAACTAAAACAGATAGAAATTCTAATGGAACAAGACTACGCCATAGGTAGCTACATCATGTAATATGAAGTTAAATATCCAATAAAAATAAAATACTTCAAAGACAGGGGGGTAAGGCAGCTGCAATAAATCTCCTTTTATAAAAACAATAAACATTAAACAAATTATCAGAGCTACTTTTTTCATTAATGGTGCTCATCATCCATGCGTTCACTAAATCTATATATGACCTATCAAGCAGAACACTATTAATCAAAATTTCAAGTGTTTGAACTGGAACATGTTATTAGATTAGTCCTCCTAGATTAAAAACATGGTGTTGGTGGTTTGATCCTAATAGAATACCTACTTGCTCAAGTTTGAAAAGCAGGATAACATTAATATTATGAAACTTGTTCCATTTGTAATAATCCGCAAGAAACTCTGAGCACTATTTGGAAGATTGGTTTACCAGTAAAGACATTTGGATAAAGTTGAATATCTGTAAGAATTCAGAATCGTTTTTGAGTCTGATGGAATTTTATGGATATAAGGTAAATCCTACATAAGCATGTTACCGAAGCTGTTGGCAATGGCAAGCTATTTTTATTAAAATGTTCTAACATTTCACTATGCAGGAACGCTATTGTTTTTCAAAGGGGAAGATGGTGCAGTTGACAGAATAGTTCTAAGCCCAAGAATGGGCTTATCTTGGCTCCCAACAGACACCATATTCCTATAGTGCAGCTGGAAGATTAAATGACGAAGAAGAGCGGGCGGTCTAGTTTGCATTCACAAGGGTACATTCATTGAGAATTATAGCCAGAAACCAGGGGCAAATTTGAGTCAATCTGTCGAGGTGTAAAGTCAAAGAGATGGTTGAAACTTGGAACAAATTTGGGATAAAGAAGATTATCGGTGACCTCAGAAGTTAAAAACATTATCCATCTCTGAATCAACCTTAGAACCTTCAACATTCACTGACCCAAAATTGTATTAAATTGCTGGGACATGATATAACACAAATTGAATCTGCGGAAATTATAATGTGCCAAGGCGGTAAAATTTCTGTGCAGACCGACTCGCAGCCTATGAAGTCAAACAAGCTCTGCATTTCGTAATATGTATCAGTAGGTAAGAGTTGTGACTTAATCAATACTACTACCTTCTTGCATCAAAAAACTTAAAAATAAATGAAAATACGGTTGAGACCACATCGAGAGCAGGAAGAGAGGAACCTGAGATGACGCTGAGGACCAGTAGCATCAGAGTGAGAGAGGCTCCATTTGAGTAAACCTTCCCAATCCGACCCGTCTTTCGCCATTGCCGTCAACAAATCAAAAAGCCCCAAATCTTCGCTTCTTCAACAATGAAAGAGAAAACTTACAAACAGTGGGGTTTATAATGCTTTAGATGTCTACGCTTCGAGAATTCGCTCGATTCTGTTTCACTTTTCTTTGGGTCCGACCCAAAACGGGTCAAATCCATCTAGGAAAAATGGATTTACAATGGGTTGAATTTGGATTCGGGCCAATATTTTTAACCCATATTTCAAACCAAATCTATTAGTACAATAAATTCTTGGAATTCAAGATAAGCAATTAAGAGATTGGAGCATTATTAACTAATAAGAGAAAATATTTATCTAGTTTATTAGTTGCCTATACATTGTATCAAAAGTTAAAAAGCCGATCAAATTACATGTGAGTGGTTACACCTATGATACTTAATCTTAATATACCAGTATTTGAGGAAGACCCTTTAATAAAAGATTAAAAAAAATTTGATAAAATTTGAAAATTGGGCCATATTTTGGCTTTGGCTATCTATCGAGGGGCCATAGGCAGCTTGTATCATCCACATGAGTCCTCGATGTTGAACCAATTTAATAGCGTAAAGGTGGCATAATTATTCTGTTGAGTTTTTTACAGATGCAAGACTCTTGAGCTTTACAATGAATTTTAAATATTTTAGAGACTAATTGCCATTACATTGAAAAAATTCCTTGCCTACTTTATAGTCAAAGCCAATGCTCACAAGTTTTGAAAAATAAGTTGTTATATCTTAAAAATTATATTTATATCCTTTTTTAAGTGGTAGACTTAACCTAAACTAACTAAATCTTTCCATTGTACTTGAACTCTCAATAACTAGTCATCCTAGAGCTCTCACCACCCAACCAAGCCCTATACCCAACTCAATTTCTTGATAGTCACCTCCATTAGAAGTTTTATAAAGTGGGTCAAATGAATTAATGATCTTTTACTTATCTCATTGATTTCTTGAGTCAAATTAATTTAGATAGGAAGATTTTATTAGAAAATCATTCGGTCTCCTTCATTTATTTATTTTGTCTAATAAATGTGTAGATAAAAATACTATATTTATTGAATAATATCTCAAAAAATAATAAATGATCTACTGAATAAATTATAAAATTCTAAACTAGTGACCCTTAAAATTCTTACATATGCCATAAGAATATCCTTTGCTATAAGTGTAGTTGATAAGTCCAATCATGTGACCCATAGAAATGTATTTCATAACTTCCTCTTCATGCATTATATCTTAGATGAATATATATTGTATATTTTTATATTTGATTTTTTTATGATACTTGGGATTCTTAGCATAAATAAAAATTATCATACTATCGTAATAAATTAACACAAAATTTGAAGTGACCTTAACAATCCGTAGTTTATTGTCCTAGATTTGGTATAATATACTTTTACCAATTTACTTTTTATATTTTTCTTATTTAAGTTGTAAAACAAATGACCTACCCAAGTTATAAGTAATAAGTTGGTATAACTTGACTTATTATAGTAAACATTTTTGGGTGTAATCCAACATTTCTATAGTTGTGTTATACATGCATAACATGCACATAAATATGCACATTCAATGTCCTTTGATTGTCAATTTTCTTCTCTTAGCAAATACATTAATAATGGCAAAATTATTAAAAATATTCTCATTTTTTTGAGTTGAATCAATCTTATTAGCACATTTAATTTGAGTTAATTTTATCAGATACTTAAAAAATTGATTTAATTTTACTAATCGAAATTTTTCTTAACAAATTAGGGATGACATCAAAGTGACCACAATTAATTTTGGATTTTATTGATATAGCACAATGTTAATTTCATTTTGAACATGAGACAGATGTATTAATTTTTCAAATAATTCTTGACTGGTAAAATTGATTTGATTTATCACTTCAATAAACGTAGAATAACATTAATATCAATTCCTTAATATCAGAACAAAATTGACCCAAGTTAAAATATTTAAGTAAAATAGGTAATTTTACCTATGTATAAAAGAAGAAAACAAATCAAGGGAAGAGAGAGAGAGAGAGAGAGAGAGAGAGAGAGAGAGAGAGAGAGAGTAGAGTATAAGAACCGTAGTTGGTGGATATCTCGACAGGTATACCTACTCTTGAAAGCCAAAAGAATGTATTTCCTTGACACATATATTATGAGTGCTTGCATAACAGCCCATAATCTTAATTATTTTTTTTAAAATATAATTTCTTCTATAGTATGAATATTTGAATATTTTACATTTCAAGGATAAAATAATGATAATAATTTTCTCTTTTTTTTTTGCTGTTTCTTGGATAAGTAATTGCTGGTATACACAATAAAGCAACAACAAACTATCAAAAAACGATTATAACAAATATAACATCAATTGAAAATTAAAAAAAAAAAAAAAAAAAAAAACTCAAATGGGTCATCCATCAAAGGCATTCGATAATGGCATGAACTTTTCGGACTTGCTCCATCGTAAAGTCGTATTTGCACCTAATACAGATGTTAGGTAAAAGACCCTGTATTTGCACCTATTGTGTAGATGATAGTTTTTGGAGTTAATAATTTATATTTGAAAAAGAACTAATTTTTTGAAGAGTTTGGATGAATTGGGCTTGAGATATCTTCCAAATGGTATTTTGGTAATTTTTTAGTAAACAGTGGATTAATTTTTTTAATGTGAATTATTAAGTAGAATTTGTTGTAATCGTATTTTATACATTTTCGTGTGATTAAATTAATAATTAATTAGATAATGTGCTATATAAGTGGGTGACCCAAAAAACCCTAATGAGCCCTTGTAAGCCCAAACCCTAATTCTCTCTCTCTCTCTCAAACCCTAGGAGTACCTCTCTTCTCTTTATCACATTTGGCCAGGTCCTTCATCCCTTTCTAAGCCTATTTATTTAATTAAATTAAAAAATTAAGAGAAAGATTGAAATAGACTAGAAAGTTTCAAGTCACAACTCGTTTTGATCTTTTGTTTAAATTGTGAAATACAAAAGCACACAAATAGATAATACATGTAAACTATATTTATATCTAGATATTAACAGTAAGTAAAAATAGTAATAATAGAAAAGTTAAGATTTTAATGATAAAGGAAAACCTCGATGATTACAATTATCGAGTAAAACCCTCAGCGTTTCTACGATCAAGAAAAAAATGTATTAAGAAAGTCAACTTATAGATTGAATAATACATATATACTAATATAACCAATTTACTCCCATTTTGTGATATATACCAATGAACTTATTAAATTTGCTATCAGTAACGGAATTGAATTCCTTTCAGACTTCTTGTCAATCTTTTTTTATAAGCCATTGAAACTCTGCACACAATTAAATTTCAATTTTTACGCCACTCACGTCTCTTATGAAGGTTAATAGATAAGAAAAGGTATGTGGGATAAAATAAATGAAGTGAAAAACCTTTAGAATTAAAACACAATAATCGAGAGTAAGTTTCTCAAATGGGGGCAAATTATAAGTATGAATGTGAGAGCGTTTTCACTGAGTAGCTATAAGAATATTTCACCAAAAGTTCTAACACAAAAAGAAGAAGGTGGATATTTATAGAAACGCTTTAAAATTTAGTTAAAAAATATTATCGTTTAGAAATCGTTCCTCGATGTACAAGTGCTGCTCGGGCGCACGTTAAGCGTGCCCTGGCTAGCACAGGTTCCATATCCAAGTGCTCGAGTGTGGATTGTAGAAGGGTGCTTTAGGCGCCCTTTGAGCGTGCCCCGAGCGCAGGCATACGAGAAATGGCGCTTGTGCGCGACCCAGGCATTAGGCAAGCGTAAATATTAGAAGTTATATATCGGTGAATATCGAGCGTAAATCTGATACAGATTTTCAAAACATCGAAATATATGTTAATGAACGATTAGACATGGTCATAAAATATGTTAACACAAAATATGTTTAACAAAGATAACTCTAAGGTAGTGCCCCATAACAAACCTAATCTTCCATCCTCCCTTTATATTGTTAACCTAGCATTGTGCACTTTTGACATTTTGGAACCATCTTGGGCAGTAGCCTTAAGAGTAATTACACACACACACACACACACACACACACACACACACACACACACACACACACACACAGAGCCTTCTGTTTTGAAAGAAAAGAAGAAAGTATGCTTGAGTTTTGGAAGCCCTAATAGTATTTCGAGCTTCTTCTCCCTTGAAGTGTCGTTATTGGTGGTGGGATAAATCCGTGCATGGAGATGGGTAGTGGTGGCCGTCTGTGTTCTAGGTCTGTCGGAAGAACATATCCCGTGACAAATGGAATAACCATCCTTTTTAGTATCACGAATCTAAATCAAATAGGTCAATTAAATAAATAATTAAAATTTAAATCTTAATATTATAAATTTTAAACCCGGGTATAACAAGTAAACATATATAAGACCCAAAAATAACTCACATAGAGCCTCATCGAACAATCGTACGAAAACAATTATGACTTGCTCCAACAGTTGTAAGAGAATAGCTATAAAATAACAACCGCACAATGAAATAACCAAATAGTTTTCAATATACAGTCCAAAGGTCTACGTTTGACTAATTTCAAATCCAAAGATAGCCCAAACAAATTAACCACAAATTGATACATAACCGATGGCATCACAATCTAGAGAAATATAATACTCACTAGAGATATATGATGCCACGTCGAAACTCTTCCTGCTTCTATAATGAATCTGATGCCACATCGAGACTCTTCCTACTCCTATAATGAATCCGAACCTCTACTTTAAAGAAATAAAATAAGAAATATAAGGCTAAAATTTAACAAATATCATATATAAACAAATGAGCCCAAAGAATTAGAGGGATGGTCAAATGAAACAATATTCAATCAAATGACATAATAAATTTAAATCGCCAAAATAATAAATCCAATCAAAATATAAGATCCAAAATTTAATGATAATCTCGTACTCAAATTAAATATCAAATCAAAAGTAAATATCTAATCCAAAAACAATTCCCTCGGGACATATATATATATATATATATATATAACAAAAAAGTAATTTGAATCGATTCCAATAAGCATATATCCAATCTGAAGTCCAAATTTAAGGCCTGATCAGCTCATAATTTGGGGTAGAGTCTAATAGCTAGACGATCTAATTGTATGCTTAGAAGCCATAGCAGCACCGTAAGCGGATAATTCCAAGGTTTGAATAAACAATATATAATCAAAATCATTCATACGAGACATACCAAAATTCGTCTGTGGGTAAAATCAGTAAATTTTAAATTTAAATCCAAAATTTAAGTCCAAATATCTAAATCTATACAGAAATACAAAACATATATCAAATCTAAGCTCTGATTATTTAAAAATTAACTTGAGAAAAATATTACTCATAATTTGATAACTTTAGGTCTAATCAAATGTAGGTAAAGCCAACATATTAGGCCACATATGCACTTTATCTCTTATAGGTAAGGTTGCTCAATATATTTTACCACTCGTAATTTTGAGTATAATTTCTCAAGTTATTAGATATATTGGAAAGTCTGAATATATTATAAATTTTAATTAAATATCCAAATGAGTGGATTACTATATCCAAACCTTTTCTACCGGTGAAAATGAATTTTCAATAATAAATTTCTCAATTGGGAGCTGGCCAAAATATTCAATAACAAATCTAAATGTAGTAATTACAACCGATATATGTATGTAAAAATGTACAACTCATATAAAGTTTTATACTTATTTTCATACAAATATACAAATATAAAAAAACACAATGTCTAATACTTTTTTAGGTTTTTAGAAAATAGCAAAACTTTGAAAAATTAGAAAGTCTGAACCATAAATTCCCAAATCAACCTGTGAACTATACATATATATTTAGAATAAATAGATTGGATGTATAAAAATATATACATATTAATAAAATTTTTAAACAATAGTCAAAATAAATCAGATACTAAATCGAATCAAAGATATGGTTAGAGGATACTTGTATCAATTATATGCCAAGCAGGTCTGACAAAATGATATTTTGAAGTACCTGAATCGCACGCTCTCTTTCCCCTATCACATGTCCTTTCTGTCCCATCCTGTGTGACTTCTCCCTGCGCGAGCTCCTCCTCTCTCAGCCGTGTTGACCTCCCCCTACGTGTCGCCTCCTCTTTCCCCTTCTCCTTCCTCTTCTTCTTTCTTCCTCATGCGAACCCTCTTCCTCTCTCTCTCTCTTCTTTCTTTTCATGCTGCTTTTGCTTCTGCTACAGTGGATCCTCCCTTCCTCTTTTATTTCCTTTCTTTCTTCCTTTACTAGCCGCGGGTTCTCCCGCAGTTTCTCTTCTTATATATATATATAAATAGCCTATTGGCACTCAGGTCGCTCTCGGACGCACTTGGGTCCCACATCGTAATTTGAATTTTTTTAAAAAAATTTTCATAATATATTTAATTAATTTTTATTATATCTAAATTATTTAAAATTATAATTAATATTAAAATAATTTAAACAAAACCCCATAATATTATATTTAAACATCTCATAACTTGACTTATTCTTACCAATCCACTTTTTCATTATGTTCAATATTCATCATTTCATAAAAAAATCATAGATTAAGAAAAATATAGAGGATATATATTTGATTTAGTGAGTTTTTAAGATGTTTTAACTCATTTATAGTACGATATTTGACTAGTATTTAAGCTAATGCTCGAATGATATACATGGAATTAGCCAATGTTTGAATGATGTTTGAAAGTTATATTACAAATACTAGATCTATATTATTTATGTTGCAATGTTGTAGATCTATTTTTTAATAATATATATGTATGAGGTATATCTATAAATAGTAGACTTCACTTTAATTATTGCTTCTTTTTTTTTTTTTATAGATCTACGGATTTATATATTAAAGGACTCTGTTTGGTTGGCATTGCGTGCCAAGTTCAAACGCTAGATCATAGTTGGGGTAGATCTATAGATTTATAAGCATGGCTATGTGATTTTTAAAAGTACCTCAATGGGTATATAAAAGTACCTTGATGGGTATATTCTAGATAGGCAGAGTGTATCATATGACAAATCTCATAATAATTGAAAGTGTTTACATTAAAAAATTAAGCTGACATTTGAGGACCATGAGAAGATGCATTAGAGTGCTGGGTGTGTTTCGAATAGTTTAGGGAGTCTCCTGAATTTAGAGCATTAGTAATAAAATTAAGGGTATTTTATCTATTTTAATAGCCTTAGTGATAGGGTCAATGGTGTGTGTAGGATGTCTCAATGACATTCTAATAGAGTGTAAATTTCAGCGAAAGTACAGCGTGTAAGGTCACATTCAAATGCTAGAGGGCCAAATTAAGAGTTTGGTCTGGATTTTAGGTGTAAGACCTAGGACGTTTACTTCCAATGTTAAGTTCAGAGTATAGAATTATAGTCGGCCTAGTGGATTGCACTTGTCAATTGCTTAGGGTATTTGTTTGATTTTTTGAGTACTTTCTCGATGGCGATTTTCTTTGCTTTGTCCTTGAATGAATTCATATGTTTTTGTTATTTATGGTTGGATAAAAGAGATTATATAAAAATACTAATATTTTAAGAAATATAAAACCTATAAAACTATAATATAATCTATAGTCATTTGATATCTCTTTTATATTTAGGTGGATTAAAGTCTAATAATTTATGAAGGGATACTTATTGTTACATTTCAGTCCCAAAGCCAACAGTTAAATATTTTAATTTAATTAATAATCACATTTAACCAAACCAAAATTGGGCCATGATCTTATAATAATATAATTAAATAATTCAATAATAAATATATATATCAAAGTTTAAAATCAAATGCCACGTCATAAAGTGGTTCCAATACTCATACCTAAAAAACTAATACTCAAAAGTAAGAAAAATTATCATCGAACTTGACAACTAAATGTCCAATATTCAATACTAAAAACATAAATTCAAGGATTGTGGCCAAATATAATATTTTTAAACCCAAAATAATCAACTGCAAATTGATTATTACAATATAATTAAATATCCTAATACCATTCCTTTCATACGCTCTCTTCATCATCTAAATTTCTATTAGAACTTGCTA
Source organism: Nepenthes gracilis (assembly GCA_033239525.1). Classification (NCBI taxonomy): domain Eukaryota; kingdom Viridiplantae; phylum Streptophyta; class Magnoliopsida; order Caryophyllales; family Nepenthaceae; genus Nepenthes; species Nepenthes gracilis. Next base: position 7,994,871 of record BSYO01000035.1, on the reverse strand, counting down.
AGCTGAAATATTAATAAAAGATGACAAGAATAAGCCTAATATTTAACACGATGTGTATAATTACATATGAAAATATAGTTAATGAACATGCAAAAGATAATAATTATGGTTGAAGGTTGAAATATAAAAAATATCAAAGTAGTGATAAAATATATTAAAATTATGCAAAAATATAAGAATTAAAGATTAGTAATGATCTTACTAACAATTGTTAAATATCAAACTTTGGGTTATGATTACTTTCATATAGTCAAATGTCATATACTATTATTCATGATCCATGGATGGAATGACTATATATTATTTTTTATAGTCGCAGTTAAGCGCTACTTTTTGATATGTGGATGTTAGGCTTGACGTTTAACTTTTAAATATTATATTAATATATCTGAATATATCTTATCAATTATATATAATGATTCTCATTTAGTTAAAAATAAAAAATCTACATCAAAATATAAGTATATAATTTTTTCTCAAATATGGAAAAATAAATTATATTCGTCCAAATTAAAGTAAAAGTTTTAAAACAATACTTATGATTAAAAGATATGTAAGATTAAATATTTAAAGATTTTAAGATTTTAAAATAGTATATATAATTTAAGGTACAGGCCCTCAAAATCCTAAGAATCGAACCAAAACAAGCATGGATGCAATACATAATCAAAGTAAGCAAGCAAATATCATATATATATATATAAGTATTTAAATAAAAAATATTCAAAAAATTTAATAAAATTTAGTAAATAAATAAATAAATGAACTTAGATGCACTTATCTTTATTTAAAATTATCAAAGATTTGCTTGAATTACCTTGATTTCTCTTCCTTGTTCTTCCTCACTCTTTTTCTCACTCTTTTCCTCTTCTCCTTTCTCTTCTCTCATAATTTTAGAAAAAATGAGTTAAAAAGTGATTGAAGTCCTTTATATAATAGACTAACATAGATACGCTAGTTTGGTATAAAGGTTTCTTTAAACCAGCACATGGACACCTAACGGACATATGTTAGGCACTAAATTTCTAGACCAAACATGTACAAACACCCCTTCTATGCATTTCAAGTGTATCGATTCTATCTAAGACGTACTCATTTATAATTTAAACGCACATTAAGCATCACTTATACCTACATCACTCCATTCTAATTTTTAATTTCTAATTCAAACTTGCAATTAGTCTTAATAGTTTACCAATTTACTTATATTTAATATTATTTTATAAATCTTAATGTTTATGTCTTATATTTATAGTAGTGTGATTATTATATGATGTGTTATTGATGGATATTATAGTAAAAGGAGATAGGGTTTTATATATAGATGAGAAATCCTATGCCCAGAGTAGTGGAGAGAATTTGAAAATTATAATTTCTATACCCAATGGTGTGGAGGGGATTTGAGAGTGATAATTCATATAACTAGATAGGTGGAGGAAATTTTTAGAAAAGTATATGATTAAGACTTTGTACACACGCAACTGCAATGTTTTAGGAGACCATAAATTTAGTCAGATGTTAAACATATGAGTACTATTTAACTCATGATACTTACTAACCTATGGCAACGATAATATGCAGCTTTTGTTTTATTGTAATAGAATAAGATTTGGGAAGATCATTAATATATCTCGTGTAGTAGATACATCTATTAAGATGATATGGAGGAATTTATATTATTTTTGAGTTTAAATTCTGTAGAATTCATATACATCTATGATGTTTGGGTCCAGTGGAACCCATTATTTAATAATCATTTTAGTTACTCTTAAGTCGTGGTTACTATAAGTTGTACAATCTTAGATAGAGTTTTGTTAAATTGATATGGTTATTGATGATATTTATTGTTGATTATTATCACATTTAAAAAAATGGAATATTAACATTATTTATACTCTTTCTTCCTAGGTGATGTAATTCTAATTTTGGTTGCCATTTAACTTATCAACTTTTAACTATTAATATTTCATCCGATACATCTAATAAAATGAGTTACTTACCAAAAAAAAAACTTTTAACTATTAAAAAATGAGAGCAAACTCAAGAGAAATTCAAAAAAATTATAAAAAAATTAAAATATCTTATTGAACAATCAGTAAAATTATAAGTCAACAGCGATACATAACAGTATTTTAGAACACGTAGATATCGCACAATAATATTATGTCTTACTACGATATGGGAAGTTATTTTGTAACTTTATACGAATTAATTCTAAATTTTTTCAGCTTAAACTTATATCTTACGAAAAGCCTTGTAGAATTATAAGAATCAGTTTAAGATGGTAGATAGTGCAATCCAATTAAACGGCTAATTACCATGTAAAAAGTTTACTAAACAATTTTCAAACACTTGGGCCACATTAATATTGACGCTTAATTTTTATTTAAAACGGCTTAAAATAGATTAATTTACCATAAAATTTAATCAGGTGCTAACAAAATTGTAGAGCCATTTATAAATGCTTGGCCTACCATGGAACGCTGCGCCGTGGGACTCATTGGCTGCCAAACGCCGAGGTTTAAAGAAGCGCAACAGGAAAGTCAAACGTAGGTTAGATAGTAGGTAAAGAAGTCGACAACACCTCGGGCATTACTTACTAACCAAAAAGTTGAAAAAAAAAAAAAAAGAAAGAGAGAGAAAAATAAATGAATTAATAAATCATTTATTATTTTTATTCTGAAAATATATAAAAAAAGAAAGCCTGAAAACAAATTGGTGATGTCCATTTGTCACCGCTGCATAAAGGCTTATCTACGGGAAATAATAAAGAAATCAAGTAGACTTTTTATTATTGCAAAGTTCGTAGTACTTGTTCAAGATCATGCATTTGCTCTAGTGTTATCAAGTAGAGAGAATCTTGGCATCTAGACATGTCTATTTAGGATTGGAGACTTGTCTTATGTTTTTTAGGCATTTATCAAATATTTGTGATTTTGTCTCTTAGAATTTCAAATGTTCTTGGACTTTTATTGCCCCAATATTTTCTAGAAGATAGACATTTATCATTAATATTTTATATATGAGATTTAATTATAATGATGAGTTATAATTTAAAATTTCACATGTACGGTCCGAGCTGTGGCCAGTTATTTAGGTCTGAGTCACCATGTCTTGGCTATACGACTAGCTAAGAGAGAACATGCATATGTTGTTAGCCTTCCAAGTAAAGTAGGCATAAGTCATAAGAGTGATTCTAAAAGTTCACTACATAAGATATTTATCATTCCATTTACCAAAAATTCGTAGAATGCCTCGGTCTCATTAATCATAAGGCTATATGTATGCAATTTTGTTGTAAATAGTAGTCCAGATTAATTTTGAAACTTGGCATTAGAATAAACGATGATGGATGCTTTTAATTTTCAGTGCGCAAAGAGACACGGACTCCTGAAATCAAGTGGTATAACAGGTAATCAAGAGTTTTAAAGCTGTATCTAATAGCAAGTCACAGAATAAATATATAAATAGAGATAGAATAAGGTAACTATATCAACTCCTATCAGAAAACAAAACTAGTCCATGGTTGAAAAATACGCCATGGCAAGTTTCATGGTGTTGTTTTAAAGCATGAAATTCCACCCATTGGATCTATAGCTTCTTTTTTTTTTTAATTTTTTTTGTAGTATAAATATTTAGATATTTTAACATTTTAAGATAAAATAATAATAATGACTTTCATATGATAGTTTAAAATATTGAACTACTAGCTCCTCTCGTTTGCGTTTATATATAATCCTGCAATTTTATGCCTATAATCTTGAGGCTAACTAGACTTCTTTTGAAATTTACTTGCCATATAAGCCTATCTAGTTGTTGCTACACATTTGTTGTTTGATTATTAAGTGACATACGTAAAAGGAAGAAAAAATATTAAAAATATGAATTGCTGTTTAAAATTTACTGTTACTGTTGAGAGTCTAAGAAAAATTACTATGAAAAAGTAAGTGTAATTTTGAGCTGTTATTGTTGATATTAGGCATAAAAATAATATTTATTTAGATTATTGTTAGCTATTACTATTGATTGATATATGGATAATCTCTTATTTTATTTAATATATTTATTCACTTATTTCTTTTGTTTTTTGAAAGGGTATAAATAAAAATTTAAAAAAAGACAAATAAATATGTTAACCTAGTTTTCATATGCTAAAACAAAAGTAGAATGAAATAAAAAACATAGGTATGTACATTTAAATAACAAAACTGAATTATATGAATTATAATTTTAAAAAAATGATTACACTACTAATCTTTATATATATATAAAATAAGTGTATAATAGGGACAATTGGTACCATTTTTTTTTTTAAAGAAGAAAAAATAAAAAGATCATGTATTAGTGTCATTGCACAAACATATCCATAGATTTTGAGCAACACCGTTTTTTATAAGTAATAATGTATGAAAATTAATGGAAATGAATATATAAGAGGATATAGGGAGGACAGTCAGAGATCGGGGGCACTACAATGCGACACTGTATGACACTAATACGACACCGTATAGTTGCTGCCGGATCGCCTCCAATGGCCCTTTATTTTTATTATTAAAAAAGATTAAAAATATTTTTTTTACTATTAGGATTGACTAGGGCTATTGTATACAAATTTAACGGACGCCATATAGCAATGCAGTGCCCCTCAAGTAGGACAATCAAGGGTTATAAATGGACCTAAGAGCTAGAGTAGTCTAGAGGAAAAATCAAGAAGTTTAAATAGGAGAATGTGAAAAGGGGCAACACGTAAAAACGAAGTGAACTACAACAACATGTTAATCAAATAAAAATTGTTTTGGCAAAAGACTCCTGCAGGAGCAAGTTCAATTGACACTGTCAGGATGAAGAGCTTATAGATAAATAGAAGTGATACCAAAAATAACATAAATTAAAGATTTTAAAAGTGAGAACAGATCAATATAAGATCTGCAATCTAAAATATGGAGAAGTGAGTAAGTTTTTTTAAAATAGAAACTTTAGCATTGTGTAAAATGTGAGTAAAGTCATAAGGATGCCCGTAAAAATGGAAAGGGTGCTTCTGAAGAAAAGATGCAAGGCAAACAGTTAAATCACCCTTGAGAGTTCAACCAAATAAGACCCTATCACCTTTAGAAAGACTTCAATTGCCATCAAGCTACTTAAGCTAACCATTACTAAAGTTCAAATAGTACTATTTTTAAAGGGTATATATACTTTAGATGAATGTTATTTTTAATTTTAGAAATAAAGCATATTTATCTATGCATAAATATACTTAATTATATATTTATTTATATTAATTGACTGACATAAAAATTTTAAAAAAAATAGATCAAGGTTACATTATTAAAAATAATTTTAAAAGAATTAAAAAGTTTATCAAAATATTTTTATTAAATAAAAGTTTATTAGTTTTTAGGTTTGGTGTGACTTTGCATTAAGAAAAGATGCAAGGCAAACAGTTCAATCAAATAAGACCCTACCACCTTTGGAAACACTTCAATTGCCATCAAGCTATTTAACCTATCCATTACTAAATTTCAAATAGTACTATTTTTAAAGGGTATATATATTTTAGATGAATGTTATTTTTAGTTTTAGAAATGAAGCATATTTACCTATGCATAAATATACTTAATCATATATTTATTTATATTAACTAACTGATATAAATTTTTTTTAAAAAATATTTCTATTAAATAAATGTTTATTAGTTTTTAGGTTTGGTGTGACTTTTGATTTTTAGGAGGATATTATTAGTTCTATAAGCTTTGTTTAAATGTATGAAGTACATAGCATTCGGATTTATGGACGATGAGCTTTACTGTATTATATAACTCTATCTCACTATCCTTTATTTATTGTGATATCCTAACAAAAATAAATAAATAAATAACCCTAAAAACCTTTATCGACCTAATTTCATAAGCATATGAGATTGAAATACTAAATATTTCTAGGTACTTTAGTATATATAATGATAGAGGATCCTTACTGCCTGTTGTAGGGAGGAAGGAACAGGAAAAGTAAGGATGTTATAACTTATTGGACATTATACATGCACTATTATTTAGTAAACATTTAATGACCTATTGAGTTTAAGAGATTAAAAGGCCATTTGGGATTGATTTTTAAACCAATTTTTTTAAAAAAGCTATGATTTTTAACTTATGTTGAGATTTTTTTAATGTTTTTTTTTTTAAATGCTAAATAAAAACTTGCTATACAAGTGCAGAACAGCTCTTAGGAAAAATCTAAGTCAAAATTTTTGAGGACTAATGGGTTTGTTTAATTATAGAAAAGTGTAAGAAAAGAAAATAAGAAAAATATAATAGGAAAAAAATAAAGAAAAATTCTTGTTAGAATTCAAGATATCAATAATAACAAAATAATAAATAATTATATAATAAAATATTAGATTTATGTGAAAAAAAATTTTCAAAAAAAAAATAATTTCAAATAAGGGAGAAGAAGTCTCATTATTTTCTAATGGAATTAGAAATGTAGTGATGATTACAAATTATATTTTGAAATCACACTCAAAATACTAGTGTAAATGTTATATATAGAATATAATTAATAGACTCAAAATATAACAAATTCACACCTCATTTAGAGTTCTTCCTTTGGTTTGGTCCTTCTGCCATCACCACCAGTATCCATTTAAAATTTACATCATATTACATCCTAAATTTTTTGAGTCTAATATTCAAACAGACTAATAACATATAATAAATTTGGTTCATACTTAATAATTATTATCTTTTAATATGAATGTCTTAATATATATTTTTATTTATATTTTTTATTATAATTTTTCATGCAATTTAAATATAGAAAAATATTTTTTCTTTAATTAATTTTTTCTTTAAACTTTCATAAAAAATAGATAGGCCTTAGAAAAATCTGAGTTATTTCAATAGTAATAGTAAAGGCTCTCGACTACTAATGCTTGCTAGAAATGGAATGGGTTCCGAGAAAGAAACTAGTCAACTGAAATGCATTGCCTTTTAAAGCACTCTAGCTTTCCTCTTGAACAACACCTATGCACTGTTCACATGGCATTTGAAGCTGCTTCTCTACGTTCTCCCTATAAAACATGAGTTACTTTTATCATCACCTAACAAACCAAACCCCTTTTCCTTATTATTATTATTATTATTATCATCATTATTTTGAAATAAACCCCTTTTCCTCAACCTTTATATAATCTCTTATTCTCCCTTAGCTTTGTTCAAGCCATAGCCAAAGAGCTCAATTCACTTCCGTCCATCACTCTCTGCCAGTTTTCCCACTTTTCCAAGGAAGAGAAAGAGAAAGAAGAGATGGGTTTTTATTATTTTCTCTCATCTTTTGAAAACTTGAGAGTTATTTCCTTCTCTTTGTTCGCATTCTGTGTTCTTCCTGTGATTGCAGCTGCAAAGAACGAAACCATAATTCGGCATTACAAATTTGATGTATGTCAAAGATTATGTTACTAATTTCATTTTCATTGAAGAGGTTTTTAGACAGATATTGATTAAGTACTCACAAATTGATGTATTTTTTTTCACAGATTGTTATGCAAAATGTGACTCGATTATGCCACACGAAGAGCATTGTAACCGTGAATGGAAAATTCCCAGGGCCTCGAATTATAGCTAGGGAGGGTGACCGCCTTCTTATCCGCGTGACTAACCATATTTCAGACAATATCACTATCCACTGGTATATCTTACTGTTAACCTCAATGCTCGTAGTTCACTTCTATTGCTGTAACATTGGCATTTGAATATCTACCTCGATTTATAACTAATAGTTGAAATCATTGATCAAATTTCATGTATATTCGATCGAAACAGGCATGGCATCAGGCAACTAAGAAGCGGATGGGCCGATGGACCAGCGTACATAACTCAATGTCCCATACAAACAGGCCAAAGTTACGTGTACAACTTCACTATTGTTGGGCAGAGGGGTACACTGTTTTGGCACGCTCATATCTCATGGCTAAGAGCCACACTCTATGGTCCTATAATTATTCTTCCTAAGCGTGATGCATCCTATCCATTTCTTAAACCCTATAAAGAAGTTCCCATAATTTTTGGTAAGTATCTATCAATTTGTTAGAAATTATGAAAACAATAGACTTACTATTACTAAAATTATTATCATATGATTTAATAATCATTGATTTAAATTATAAAAATAATCTCTTATATAATAAAAAATAAAATTACATAAAATAGACCTCAAAATTATCAATCAGTATCTCAAAGCCCCCAGTATAGAGGGAGTTTCATGCAATTAGATGGCTTTTTGTAATATACGTATCCACTTCATAAATTCAATAAAATTTAATGAATATGAACACCGAATTGCAGGAGAGTGGTTCAATGCCGACACCGAGGCGATCATTAGCCAAGCAATGCAAACTGGCGGTGGGCCAAATGTATCAGAAGCTTACACGATCAATGGACTTCCGGGGCCATTGTATAACTGTTCTGCTAAAGGTATATGAAAAACTATAACAATGTGACAGTGATTATTAGAGAAAATGTAGAGACATGGCAGGAACCTTAAGTAAATATTTCAAAGCATATAATAATTAACTTTCATGAGGCTACATTTGCCCATTGCAAGCGTTAATAAATTTGTATGAATTAGTTCAAAAATACAATAAAATTTTTTAATTGAATGTGTTTTATACTAATGAAATCAAACTAGAATATTCAATAGTATTAAGATTGTTGTCTTTAGTGATTATTTTCTCTAATAGATTAAAATTATGATTGATCTAGTTTTGCTTTCATGGAACTTCACAAAAACATGAGTTTTATAGATTATAATTATACATTTGCTGAATAACACCATTTGTTCATGATTTTTTTAACTTTGCCACATATGTTGATTGGTCAATCCAAAATTATGTGTCAAGTGAACTTATAAAAGAATCTCCAATGCACAACATAAGTAAGCGTGTATGGTTTGCACAAGTAGCATACTACCAAAGAAAGTCAATTTAATATGAAAAGGATACTTCTATATATATACATATATATACATATATTTATAACGTAAATATGTATACATTTGCATATTTATATATACATATAATATAACAAACATATATATATATGTGTATGTAAAGATATAAAACATTCGATATTCTTATGTCATGCATATATATAAATTAATCTTATGTCATTGTATTTTGCAGATACATTTAAACTCAAGGTTAAGTATGGAAAGACTTATCTACTTCGTTTGATCAACGCTGCACTTAATGATGATCTCTTTTTCAGTATTGCAAATCATAGTTTAACTGTGGTTGAAGCTGATGCTATTTATGTTAAACCTTTTGAGACCAATACACTTCTAATTACCCCAGGACAAACCACAAATGTTCTTCTTAAAACCAAATCTTATTTCCCGAATGCCACATTTCTTATGATGGCTAGACCATATGTAACCGGTCTAGGCACGTTCGATAATTCAACTGTTGCAGGCATTCTTGAATATGAATTGCCGTCAAGTCCCCATCATGTTGCTATGTCCCCGAAGAAACTTCCGCTCTTCAAACCGAGCTTGCCAACACTAAATGATACTGCATTCACTACCAACTTCACGAAGAGAGTTCGTAGCCTGGCAAGCGCTCAGTTCCCGGCTAATGTGCCGCAGAAGATTGATCGACACTTCTTCTTCACAATTGGCCTCGGAACTAACCCTTGTGATCAAAACCAAACATGCCAAGGACCAAATGGAACTAAGTTTACAGCCGCTATCAACAATGTATCGTTTGTGCAACCAGCCAAGGCGCTATTGCAATCACACTATTTTGGAAGATCAAACGGTGTTTATGACCCCAGCTTCCCTGTATCTCCGTTAATCCCATTTAACTATACAGGAAATCCTCCTAACAATACGTTAGTGAGCAATGGCACAAAGGTAGTTGTTCTTCCCTTCAACACTAGCGTGGAGTTAATACTGCAGGACACTAGCATTCTTGGTGCCGAGAGCCATCCTCTTCATTTGCATGGCTTCAACTTCTTCGTCGTTGGCCAAGGTTTCGGAAATTTCGATCCGAACAAGGACACTGCAAATTTCAACCTCGAGGATCCCATTGAGAGAAACACCATTGGTGCTCCTGTTGGTGGCTGGGTTGCAATTCGCTTCTTAGCTGACAATCCAGGTGAGAAGAAAATCAACAATCATGACTTTCATATATGAACATGCGTCAAAACTTGTATTTTTTACGTAAAGAAAGCACATGTAAATAAAAAGTGAATTAGAATGGCATGTTTATTGCAATTGTGACAGGGGTTTGGTTCATGCACTGTCATTTTGAAGTTCATACGAGCTGGGGTTTGAAGATGGCATGGATTGTCTTGGATGGAAACCTTCCAAACCAGAAGCTCCTTCCTCCGCCGTCAGATCTGCCCAAGTGTTAACTTAGACACCGAGTGATCTCTTCTGAATCTGACCCAATTTTTTTGGTGACATTTTTTTCTTTTTTCTTTTTTATTTTGTTGTGATTTTGTGCCGTTGGCATGGCTGATTCAGAATGTTTTTCTTCATGTTGTTTGCTAAAATGTGGAATGGAAGAGAAATGAGAGGAGTTTGACAATGTTTTTTGTATCACTTCAAGGGTGTAATTTCCCCATTGGAGAAGATACTCATAAAAGCTTTGAGTTACATTGTTTTTCTCGTAAATTTGATTTGAATTATGATTTTTGTGACAGATGTAGATATAGAATTAAATTGAATTCACTAACTGTTACATATTATTGATATAATAATACATGCAAGTTAATGTAACTCAATTGCATCGGATTTTGAAGAAATGATTTTCAACGTTGGGAAGAGAATATTCCATTGCAAGAGCATATTCATGATTTCTTTTTTTCTTTTAATGGGGTTAATAAACAGAGTCAGCTTTATAAATATTGTCTTAGAAAATAAAGATTTCCATAATTTTATTATTTTGTAACAAAGTGAATTTAAAATAATAATAGTATTACTATTAGAATAAAAATATGGTATAAATAATTAATGTTAGACAGATAAATAAGTCAAAATAAAATTTATTTTTATTATTTTAATAAGGTTTACTAACCCCGCTATCCCATTATATAACTTATATCAATGCACCAAAGAAAGAATAATTCATTGCCAATATCGACAAAATCTTCCTTAACAACACTAATAAACGTGGTAGAGGTGAGATCGCTAAAGTCAGTAGGTTATATCACCCACAACGGCCTAGTTAAGCTCAAGCCTCAACCCTAAAATTCTTGTGTCTTCTATACGTAGATAAGTAAATATTTTCTTACATTAGACATTTTATTACATCCATTAGAGATCATATTAGCATCAATTAATGAACAATAAATTATATCATATAAAAATGCCCATTTATTTGTGTTATGGGCCTAGTTGATTGGACTACTATGCCAATGACCACCACCCCACTCATTTGACGAAGTGGCCGCCCCACCTGACCACCTATTAAGTTTCAGGATTACTATTAATTTATTATACTTATAGTTTATTATTGTCTTTATTTTTTATTTTACTTTTTTTGCATATGTCATATTATTATGGCTATTAGGAATATATTCAATTATTACATTTTATATATACTGATTGTCTTCTACAATTATAGATATTGAAGTCATAATTTCGATTTTCTCTCCTCCCTCCATCCTCCCAAATTCCGTTTTTTCTCCTCTATTTTCCACTTATTTTCTCTCTGCCTTCTATTAGAGCTCGTCATCCCCTTCTACTTTCTCAATTCCCTTCTCTTTTCCTATTTTTGTTGCCAGTTGCAGAACAAAACTTTATTGTATACATCAATTTGGTACTTTCATTGAGACTTGACAGAAGGTAAGAACACTGTTTTCAAGGCCCTTAAAGAATTAGTTGCTGGATTGTTGCAGGAATTGAAGGAAATCGCGGTGCCCGTACAACACCATGCAGACGGCCTTGCTGTAAATAACACAACCATGGAACAGTTTCAACAATTCCTCTTCGAAATTTGTCAGTCCTTGAATCGTCTTGAGCCTCAGTCTTCACCATTAGCAAACCCTCATTTGCTTTCCACGCCTTTGTCATTCATGACTTCTCCCACTGTTCATACCCACACTTCGCCATCAAACCTTCCGATCTAGCTTCCAATTCCACCTGATGTGCGATATCAACTCATTCACGGGTACCTAAACACAAAATTTCATTCTTCACCGGGGAAGATGTGATCGGGTGGTTGTTCCAAATGGGGTGTTTTTTTTGTACCACAATATTCCACCTATACAAAAGCTCATAGAAGCTCACCATCGCCGCCTTGTACATGACGGGAGTTGTGCTTCAGTGGTATCAGTGGATGCATGCCACAAGACAACTCTCCACCTGGGAAATATTCGCCCAAGACCTAGAGCTTTGATTTGGTCTGTCATCTTACCTTAACTACGAGACAGCTCTGTATAAGTAACGCCAAAGCACCACTGTGGCCAACTATATGACCAATTTTGAAGCACTGTCTACTTGTACTCCAGGACTGACTACTGGTAATCTCCTTAACTACTTCATTTCTGGGTTACGCGATGATATTCATCGAGAGATATTATTGTTTAAACCTACCTCACTATTGGATATTATCGGTATGGCCAAATTAGTGGAGGAGAATATTGAAGGGGGAAGAATCACCACCCGACGTCTATCCACCACCAAGCTTGTGTTTCACCCCACAACAACCTTACCCAAACCGTTTCCACCCCAACCCCTTCCACCCAAACTACCCATAAACAAATTGACCTCTACTGAGAAGGCCTCACGCTGTGATCGTGGGTTATGCTTCAATTATGACGAGTGCTTTACACTGAGTCATAGGTGTAAGCCTCCCCAATTTTTGTGTATGTTAACGGATGATGATTGTTTGGCTTAGCAACAGGACCATCACTTTACAAACCCTGACTTAGAATCACCAATTGAAATTGTCCAAGACGAAGACTCCTCTACACTTTCTCTTACTGATCCTCCACTCACTATTTCCCTCCATGCGTTGGAAGGCCATTGTGCCCCTGCTACTCTCAGGCCACAGGGCTTATTGTCGGGACATCTAGTAGTGGTCCTTGTTGACAATGGTTTTACTCATAATTTTCTACAGCTACGGTTGGTTAAACATTTGGCCCTTCCCATTGAACCTTCCTAGCACCTTAAGGTTATGGTGGGAAATGGCGATGCACTTCATTGCGAAGTATTGTGTTCTAATATTGAGGTTGTGTTGAGCTCCTCCAAATTTCATGTGGACCGTTATTTGTTGTCCATCTATGAAACTGATATGGTTCTCAAAATTCAATGGCTGACAACTATTAGGCCGATGTTATTTGATTATAAAGTCCTATGGATGAGCTTCTTTTATGATGGTTTACAACTCACTCTACACGGCTTGCAAAAAGCTTCTCTGTCTATTATGTGTAACGACCCAAGCTCAAATTCCTGAATCGGATCCAAACCGTCACGGTAAAAAATCTCAAATCATTCAAAATTATCAATTATACGTCATCAATTAACTTAAATGAGTTCAATGCAATCGCACCACTATCATCTAAAACACCATCAATAGTTATCATAAAAGCATCATTAATTAAATATCCACAATAGTAATAAATAATTTTCATAAATGATATCGATATTTAAAATATCAATCATTATAAAGAAAATCTAATAAAAGTCAAATAGTTACTGAACTAACAAAATATTAAGTCCCTATCCTAGAAGCCTCAATCTCTGAGATCACCTCTATTTGAAATTTAGATAATAACACAGGATCACTTTTATCCTAATATCAATCTATCTACTCTGAAACTAATAAAATATAAGAGTGAAACGGATACCAAATAAGTAAAAATAAACAACAACAGAAGAGTATAATTAAGCATCCCAAATGATAACAAATGAATAAAATTAATAATGGTAGGTAATATATTAACAACTGTTCGAGATTCAATAACATGTTGAGTCCATGACCCCAAAACCATATGAACAATTGTATATCTAGAAGGTAATATTGATTCCACTGAATCCGATCATCAGCTTAATGTGAGGTCACAACTGTATGAATGATTAAGAATTTTGATGGACCTTGTTCTACCATAGTGAAGCAAAGACCGTATATTTATGCACCCAATAGTTGGGTAAGTGTAACGAGATTATCCATGGTATCCAACTACCCCTATAGTCCTTTCAGAGGCTGTACCCATAGTATATTGATACCACCCATGATATCCCTCGCCAAATGATATCTCTGATATTATCTCCTACGATGGTCACATGGTTATAAGTATCCCTCCTCAATATCAATGATATCAACCAATTGTACAAGGTAATAAGAATCTGATTATTCACCCAATTTGAGGTCACGATTGTATGAGATAATAAAAATCTCCCTGGACCTTATTCTACCACAGTGAACCAAAGGCCGCGTATTTACTCCCCCAACGGTTGGGTAAGGGCAACGAGATTATTTATGGTATCCCACTGCCCCTACAGTCCTTCCAGAAACTATACTCGTAGCATACTAATACCATCTGTGATACTTCTCGCCAAATGATATCCCAGATATTATTTTCTACGATGGTTACTAGGTTATAAGCATCCTCATCGATATCGACCTCAACCTCCGGAATATAATCGGTATTGGAAAAGTGTAGATTACATTAAAGTTCCGTAACCTCCCATTCGATTCAATACATTAGTGTTTTCATACCGCTCTCTCAATTTAATTATAGAGTGCCAATAAGATATACGCACGCCAATAAGGTTAATGCGAAGAATGAATTTTTTCAGAATTTATCAATGTTGTACGGAGACAATCACTTAACCGATTGTTAGTATTTTAGACATACCAACATGCCTGCATAAATTCATATGAACATGGTATAATATAAATATCCATACACCATCCCACATATATATATTTATATATGTATACACACACACACACACCAACACATACACACAGTACTCACGTAGACACACACTCACGCATCAACAACACTACACTCCACTGTTCTCACCACGCACAGCTTCACACAGCCATGCCCACACACACACACTCACGCAGTCCTAGACGCCTATAGCAACACATGCTGCTTACCCTCACACACGCACACACTACCGGCACGAGCAACACGCACCCACTCCCATTTCAAAGCCTTGTCCTACCCGTTTTCCTTTTACAGAATTAAAGCCCAAGTCCCACAATTTCTAAACAATAATACTCCACAAGGGAGGAGGAGTTTGGTTGCGCGAGAGATCAATAATATGGTAATTTAATTAATATGCAGATTTCCTACCCATAATCCAAGCAATCCACAATCCACGACCGCGGCCCTATCTTCCCCAATTCCTCATTTTACCATAGTTTTGGAACGGTCGGCACAAAATTACTACAGGAAGGTATATAATAAACATCTAAGAATAAAAAAAAGAGATGATTTACTTGCAAAATAATCGTTCTAAGTTCTCTTTCCACCTTCGGGTTAATGAACCCAGTTGGAAAAGGAAAACAGAGCACCGTACTCTGTTTTCCCATGGCTGCACCGAATCCCTTAAATTAGGGGGTACAATATGCGAGATTGATGTTTCATAACTCCATTAAATAATATATACAAACCCATCTCATCATTAACCCCAATTGTCGGTCGATTCCTCACAGAGCCATTGCTTTGCATTCGGGTTCCCAAATCTGGAACCCCACATTTTGCCCTTTTTTCACCAATCAAAGCAAGAATTCATAGATTCAATATTAACAGTAATGAAGGAAGAGTTTATTTTATGAGTTAGAAAGTTTACTTGTCTCAATTTCTAGTTTTCCTTTCGGCAATGGCTTCGACGGTGGCTCCTCTTCGATTCTTGCCTGGCTCCTCTTCCTCCGTTTCTCCCCCAATACCGAAACCCTAAATAGTGGAGGGTAAATCATGCTAGGGTTTCTAAATTTTCATATCCAGCGTCCGTTCTTTCCCCCTTTGTCGCGTCGCTCCTCTTTCTCCCTCTTCTATTTCCTTCTTCTTTTTTTCCTTTCTCTTCCATTCCTTTTTTCTTTTCTTCTTTTTCTTTTTCTTCTTTCTTTTCTTTCCTCCCACTTACCTTGTTTATTATTATTATTATTATTATTATTATTATTAAATAAATTTCTTTTTTAATTAACAATATTCATTAATTACATAATTACCCTTACAATATATTTAAATTTTTAATAATAATTTTTAATATTTTAATTTTTTTAAATTTAATTATATTTTTAATCAGTGAATACTAATAAATTAAAATTCATCTGATGAATATTTATTTAATCAGTTTGGTTCAAAATTAATTAAATTTTCTATTTAACTCTAAACTATCAAAACCCAATCCACCGATTTAATACTCTAAATTTATTAGGCCCAAATATCTAGACCCCATTCAACGGTCAATATACTTCAAACTTATATTTTTTACCCAAATTACGAAACTTTATGTTTAAAATAACTAAAAATAATTATCACAACTAAATAATAATAAAATAAAATAAAATAAAATAATATAATACGGGGTGTTACAATCTTCCTCCTTTAAAAGATTTTCAGCCTCAAAAATTTTTAGCACAGTCCTTGTAAGTATTTGCTATGATT
The DNA here is from genome assembly GCA_033239525.1 of Nepenthes gracilis. Lineage (NCBI taxonomy): Eukaryota > Viridiplantae > Streptophyta > Magnoliopsida > Caryophyllales > Nepenthaceae > Nepenthes > Nepenthes gracilis. Next base: position 7,978,243 of record BSYO01000035.1, on the reverse strand, counting down.
TCACTTTCATCGAAAGAGTTTTATTCCTCAAACCTTTAATCTTGGCATAATTTTCAACATCTGATATTCTAGACTTCATTATCATCGTGACAAATTCCTATAGGACACCTACAATCTCAATCAGGTCAATAATTATTTGGATCAATAATAATCTTACAGTCGACCAATATCTTTGTCACCTTATGTGTAACCATAGAACTTTAATATTAAAATTGAACACCCATCAAGTGTACTAAAAATATAAATTATATTATTATTTTGTTATAATATATAATTCGAGCCTATTGATAAATATTCCCTCTAATTACTAGTATCGATTTTCAAACCAAAGTTGCAATATACCCATATATGTACTCAACTTTCTTATATGAGTCAATTTTTTAAATTGATTAACTATAACAAATACTTCATTCCCCCAACATGAACATTTTAGAACGTCATTTCTTCAATAAACAACTCTCATTTCCTAGATTCTTCCATGGTAAGTTATTTGTTTTGATGACGATTAAATATGACCGTCATTTTGATTGCAATTTTAATTCTTTAAGTTTCGCAAATGCCAGCCCTTATGTCCTTTGTGACGGACCAGATTATTCTCCATCGAATAACTTCCGTCAATAACATCTAAGGACACCGAGAATTTAATAATCATAAATTCTACAGAAAATTGGGCAGAATTTCGTCTGTAAATTAGACATTTTCAAAATATAAATACCTAAAAAATACAACCCTGCACAATAATCCACAAATAATTCTCAAATAAAATCCAATGACAACCACACAGGACCCAAAAGCCACAATAACCAAGGTGGCGCCGGCGACAATAATCCAAACGACACCGGCAAAGAAGGATGCCAACTAGAAACCTCGAAATCACCATAAGTTAAAACCTGTGGAAGCATATAAGGACTACAATATACAGCGGACTAATAAATATACATATCATCCATCTTCCACTAACACAATATACTGCTGTACAAGTTTAATCTGATACAAAAGCCAAAAACCCAAAATATTCTTGGCATACATCTAGCCAATCCAAGTCCAAGTCTCGAGCCAAGCACGCAAGACAGCTAGCTACCGAGCTTCTAGGGTCTACGCTGACTCATTAGGCATCAAGGCGTTCTCATCTGAAAAATATAACGCAAGGGTGAGTATAAAGCCCAACAAATGAAATCATATTCCACTAACTAACAACAGGCACTGGTACTGAAAAGAAAGAGCACAGGAACAGTACAAGGGGACACAAGAGGGAGGAGAGAACTTGAGATTATCTGATTCATTTTGTTCGTCTTTATTTAAACATTTATCTTTGCGGACCCTGGAGTTAGTAGATCGTACTAGCCAACGAAATAAGAGAACTAGGAAAGTAATGTGTTCGCTACACATTCTAAAGCCACAGCTACATTCTTAGGTCGGTAGCACACGACCACTGGTTGCATCCATGCAACAATCCACAGAACAACTACATCTCGATATGTAGTGTTCAACGACACGCCCCACACCCCCGGGGACTAGGGCAATGCTCGTTCTTTCACCGTAGTGTCCTAGAACTTGCCATGGACGTCACCCACCCCCAAGGGCGGCCATAGTATTTCTTGGGTTCCCACCATGATGTACGTGGCAGGTTAGAGGACACCACTCCTATCAACCACGGTCCTAATTTCAAGGTTTGACTCTTCGGGAGGGAGGACCCACTACACGACACACTCAATCATCACTGGGAAGTCCCATTCCCATCACACGTCTCCATCCGGGAGATCACGTTCTCCACGACACACCTAGTGGGTCTCCCTCCATTTACTTATTGGACTTAATTTCTTCTTTGAGATTAACTTTTATCACAATTTAACACAATGTTCACAAGGAGTTTGGAATTCCTTACCTCCGGTGGACAACCACCACCTTAAAAGCTCCCATGACACGTTCTCACGTTTCCAGTGCACAATTTATATAGTTCATAGCTTATACTTTCACATCAACACGTATCATAAGCTTCATCATAATTATATAGAAGCAACATGAGCAATTTCACAACTTATTCACGGATGAACAGTAACGTAGAGGACTCGGAGGCCACGAACGGGTCATAACGCGTGAGATTTTTTGCGCGGCCAACATTTATGTGCAATAAGAACGTGGGGATTCATATTATGAAGTCAATTTAACGATTTACCTATGGGAAACGGGAAACCCCCAAAATCTCTAGGGTTATGGTTTGGCTTAGCTCCACCGAACGAATCGGTAAGCAAATCGGCCAATAAACTATACCATCCTTGGCCTCAAGACACGGGTACTACATTTTTCAAGCCACGAGTGGGTATCGAGACAAAAATACCCGATAAACAATAGAAATCAACAAAAGAGGAAAGTTAGTGGGTATGAGAACACTTGCCTCGACGCATGCTTTAACACTAATAACTGGCTCTCGGATGGATTCGGACTCCCGGCTTCGATCTCTCTCCTTCTCTCTCTAAAAATCGCTCCTCTCTCTCTCACTTAAACCCTAACCGTGCGAAAATGGCGAGGAAAAAGGGCTGGGCGCGTATTTATACTGCGTCGTCCGCTCGAGCGGCCAGCAAGAGGGCTCGCTACTGGTTTTTCGGCTCGGGCTGAGCTCGAGCGGCCAGCGAGCACTGGCTGCTGACCCCGGACCTCAGCAGGAGAAATTTCGAATATTTCCCAACTTTTTACCTTATACACATCCCTACATCGTTTAATCGATCTATAATTAATTACTAAGATGACGATTATTTCTTAACTACCTTTCCCATAAACCCGGAACCTCACAGCCTTTGAAATCGATATGATTATCCGAGTTAGCTCGATAAAGAAGTTAATCTTTTAACAGTGATTGTACCAACAACGTGGTCATAACGCACTTGAGAATCTCCAAATTAATACTAATGCCTCTATTTGATAATTCATCCCACTTCGTTGTAGATGCGAAAGTTCTGGATCACCCAAGAGTACATGGCTGATATGCAACACGTCAATAGTTGAGGTTGAAAGCCTCCTAAATCGAGAATGGTGGAAGTTCTTCTTAACTTTGTGATTATCACCGATTGAATGGAGTTGGCATCTTCTTCTTTGGCACACGACAATGCACGATGCATAGCCCTAGATTACGAAGAATCGCTGATCCTTTGTCGCTTATCCATGAAGAAAGATGATGGCCCGATCTCGGAATCTGTAGCAATAGGTTTGTGGTGGTCCTCTTCTTCCAAATAGTTGGACGATAGAAGTTTGCACATTCACTGCCTAATATTCGCAAGTCAATTTGTTGTGAGTTTGTATCATGAGATGGGTTACTTTGTATGAATGCCATCATAAGTTTTATAGGAGTCTCCTGTGCTCGTATTTCATAGTCTCGACAACCTCTAAGATAAGAAAATTTTGAACCTAATCCATACGAATACTCTAGACTACAAGTTTCTTCCTAATCCCAAAATATCCCAAACCCTAAACCGAAATTATATGATACATTTCACAACTCAAAATCGCTAACAATCTTCTAAGTCATCAAGGAAGCGCTATAAAATTTTTCTCGACCAAGAACAATCACTGATATATTAAGTTCTTAAACTACTTAGCGAATCCAAATTTCATAATATCAGGCCTTGAAAGTCCACGAAAATACACACTATTTTTCACCTAAACTTGATTTATTAGAAATAAATTTAAATACTAAAATATCATTGAATAGTCTAATACCCTCAAACATTATCCACTCCAAAATCCTCAAATATTTACACAGAATCTTAATTCTCTGATACAATTTAGTTGTAACGATTCGAGCTCGAATCCCTGAATCCGACCCGGATCGTCACGATGGAAATCTCAAATCATTCGAAATTATCAATTACACGTCATCAAACAACTTGAATGAGTTCAATGCAATCGCACCACTATCATCTAAAACACCATCAATAGTTATCATAAACGCATCATTAATTAAATATCCACAATAATAATAAATAATTTCAATAAATAATATTGATATCCAAAATATTAATCATCATAAAAAAAATCTAATAAAAGTCGAATAGTAAGTGAACTAAAAAAATCTTAAGTCCCTATCCTTGAAGCCTCAATCTCTGAGATCACTTCTACTTGAAGTTTATACAATAACACGCTATCTCTTTTATCTTGATAATAACATGTATATTTTGAAACTAATAAGATATAAGAGTAAGCTGGATGCCCAATAAGTAAAAATAAATAATAATAGAAGAGCATAATTAAGCATATCAGACAATAACATAATGAATAAAATTAATAATGGCAGGTAATATATCAACAATTGTCTGAGATTTAATAATATGTCGGGTCCATGACCCCAAAACTATATGAACAATTGGATATCTAGATGGCAACATGAATTTCACTGAATCTGATCATTAACTCAATATGAGGTCACCATTGTATGAATGATCAAGAACCTTCATGGATTTTATTCTACCATAGTGAACCAAATGCCGCGTATTTATACTTTCAATGGCTAGATAAGTGTAACGAGGTTATCCATGGTATCTAACTACCCTTACAATCCTTCCAGAGGCTATACTCGTAACATGTCGATACCACCCATGATATCCCTCGCCAGGTGATATCCTAGATATCATCTCCTACGATGACTACATGGTTATAAGCATCCTTCCTTAGTATCAACGACCACGACCAATTGTACAAGGTAATAAAAATTTGATTATTTATCTAATTTGAGGTCACGACTGTATGAGATAATAAGAATCTTTCTGAATCTTATTCTATCATACTGAACCAAATGCCGCATATTTACACCCTCAACGGTTGGGTAAGTGCAACGAGGTTATCCATGGTATCCCACTACCCCTATAGTCCTCCAAGAAGCTATACCCGTAGTATGCCAATACCATCCATGATACCGCTCACTAAATGTTATCTCAGATATCATTTTCTATGATGGTCACTAGGTTATAAGCATCCCTCTTCAATATCGACTTCAACCTTCGGAATAGAATCGGTATTGAAAAAGTGTAGATTACATTAAGGTTCTGTTCCTCCCATTCGACTTGATACATTAGTGTTTTCATACGCTTTCCTCTAATTAGTCATAGAGTTCCAATAAGACATACGCACGCCAACAAGGTTAACGAGAAGAATGAATTTTTTTGAAATTCATCAATATGGTACATAGACAATCACTTAACCGATTGTTAGTATTTCAGACATACCAACATGCCTGCATAAATTCATATAAACATGGTATAATATATATCCATACACCATCCCATATATATATATATATGTATATACACACACACCAACACATACACACAATACTCACGTACACACACACTCACGCAGCAACAACACTACACTCTATTGTTCTCACCACGCACAGCTTCACACAGCCATGCCCATACACACACACATACGCACTCTTGGATGCCTACAGCAGCACATGCTGCTTATCCTCACACACGCACACAATGTTGGCACAAGCAACACGCACCAACTCCCATTTAGAAGCCCTGTCCTGCCGATTTTCCTTTTACAGAATTAAAGTCCAAGTCCTACAATTCCTAAACAATAATACTTCACAAGGGAGGAGGAGATTGGTTGCGCGATGGATCAACAATATGATAATTTAATTAATATACAGATTTCCTACCCATTACCCTAGCATTCCACTATCCACGACCGTGGCCCTGTCTTCCCCAATTCCTCATTTTACTATAGTTTTGGAACGGTTGGCACAAAATTACTACATGAAGGAATATAATCAACATCTAAGAATAAAAAAAAGAGATGATTTACTTGCAAAATAATCGGTCTAAGTACTCTTTCCACCACCGGGTCAATGAACCATGTTGGAAAAGGAAAACAGCATGGCTGTGCCGAATTCCTTAAATCAGGGGGTACAATATGCGAGATTGATATTTCATAACTCCATTAAACAATATACACAACCCCATCTCATCATTAATACCAATCATCGGTCAATTCCTCACAGAGCTGTTACTCTTCATTGGGGTTCCCAAATCTAGAACCCCACGTTTCACCGTTTTTCCACCAATCAAAGCATGAATTCATAGATTCAACATTAACAATAATGAAGGAAGAGTTTATTTTATGAGGTAGGAAGTTTACTTGCTACAATTTCTAGTTTTCCTTCCAGCAACGGCTTCGATGGCGGCTCCTCTTCGAATCTTGCCCGGCTCCTCTTCCTCTGTTTCTCCCCTAATACCGAAACCCTAAAATAGTGGAGGGTAAATCATGCTAGGGTTTTTGAATTTCCATATCCAGCATCCATTCTTTCCCCCTTTGTCGCACCGCTCCTCTTTCTCCATTTTCTCTTTCATTCTTCTTTCTTTCCTTTTCCTTTCTTTCATTTCTCTTCTTTTCCTTTTTTCTTTCCGTCTTTTTCTTTTTCTTCTTTCTTTTATTTCCTCCCACTTACCGTGTTTATTATTATTATTATTATTATTATTATTATTAAAATAATTTATTTTAATTATAAATATTAATTAATTATATAATTACCCTTACAATATATTTAAATTTTTAATCACAATTTTTAATATTTTAACTTATTTTAAATTTAATTATATTTTCAGTTAATGAATACTAATAAATCAAAATTCACCTGATGAATATTCATTTAATCAATTTGGTTCAAAATTAACTAAATTTTCTATTTAACTGTAACTTTTAATTGATACTCTAAATATCTAAACCCAATCCACAGATCCAATACTCTAAATTTATTAGGCCCAAATATCTAGGCCCCATTCAACGGTCCATATACTTCAAACTTATATTTTTGACCCGAATTATGAAATTTTATGTCTAAAATAACTAAAAATAATTATCCCAACTAAATAATAAAAAATAAAATAAAATAAAATTATTCGGGGTGTTACATTATGACCTTGAGCCAACTGTAGAGGAGTGATCTAACTAGTGCCCATTCCATGTATTTTCAGTTGACCATACAACTTGTCATGGAATCCCTCACGAGTGAGGACCCAGCTGCTACTTTGGATCCACATCAATCACCAAAGGATGCTGATCCAACGACTTTGAAGGGCCTGAATGATATTCTGGCTTCCTTTGTAGATGTATTTGTCACTCCTCATGGGTTGACTCCTCAATGTGCAACGGATCATCGAATCCCCCTCAAGCCTGATACCCAACCGGTGAATGCCAAACCCTATCGTTATCCATACTTCCAAAAGATGAAAATGGTGAAACTGGTCCGAAAAATGTTGGCTGATAGAATCATCTGTCCTAGTACCAGCCCTTTTTCCCTCAACGGTCCTATTGGTTAAAAAAAAGATGGCAGTTGGCGATTTTGTGTCGACTATCGTGCCCTTAATGCAATCACCATTAAGGACCGATTCCATATACCCACAGTGGATGAACTGTTAGACGAATTGCACGGTGCACAATTTTTTTCCAAGTTGGACCCGTGCACCAGCTACTTCTAGCTTCGGGCCCATGCAGATGACATGCATAGAACAACTTTTCAGACCCACAAGAGGCACTACGAGTTCCTGGTGATGCCTTTCAGATTGTCTAATGCCCCTTCTTCCTTCTAGTCCAAAATGAATGTACTCTTCTGACCAGTTTTATGTAAGTTCGTTTTGGTAATTTTTGATGATATATTGGTATATAGTTCTTCATACCAATATAGTTTGCGGATTTGGATACATGCCCATATCTTACCTGGGCCATATAGTTTCAGGATAGGGCGTAGTTGTTGATCCCACCAAAATTGAAGCAGTGCAACAGTGCCCGGTACCTACCAATATTAAACAATTAAGGAGATTTCTCAGATTAGTAGGATACTACCGGCGGTTCGTAGCTCACTACGTGTAGATCTCTGCGCAGTTATCGAGGAAAAATGCTTATGTTTGGACCCAGGAGGCAAAAACCACATTTAATGCTCTCAAAGTCTCCCTTACTTCTACTCCTATCCTAGCACTCCCTGATTTTTCTCAGTCTTTTTCCATTCAAGCTGACGCCTCTGACAATGGTGTAGGCACTGTCCTCTTACAATCCGGGCACCCAATAGCGTTTTTCAGCTAGTAGCTCAGCCCGCAGCTACAAGTTTCGTCCACTTATCTTCGAGAACTTATTGTAATCACCGAAGCTGTGAAGAAATGGCACTAATATCTCTTGGGTGCCAAATTTTTTATTCATACCGATCACCAACCCCTTAAAGAGTTGTTGAATCAACCTATTCATACCCTGGAACAACAACAATGGATCACTAAACTAATGGGGTTCGACTTTGACATTGTCTACAAGCTCGAGAAGGATAATACCCCTGCTGATGCTCTGCCATGACTATCGGAGGGAACCTGCTCCGCTTACCATGCGGTGTCCAAACTAATGATGGCCCTGTTAGAGGTTCTCCATAATTTCCACATTTGAAATCCAGCTTCAGCTGCTTTTGTTGCTTCCCTTCAAGAATGACTAGGGGATTATAAGCATTGTTCATTGTGCAATGGATTAATCTTCTATAAGAATGGCATTGTGGTGCCTACTGAATCAACTTTGCAAGATTTAATACTGTAGGAGTTTCATGACTTGCCTCTTAGTGGTCATGCAGGATTCCAATGCACTCTTGCCTTAATTGTTGCCACCTTCTACTGGTCGAACATGAGGAAGGAGATGTGTGAATTTGTTGTCAAATGCTCCACCTGCCAGCAAGTGAAAGCCCTCACTTTTGCCCCTCCAGGTTTGCTCCAACCACTTCCCATTCTAGGTAAAAACTGGACCTCCCTTTTGATGGATTTTATTACCCATTTATCGCCTTCAGGAGGGAAAACAATTAACAGGAATAGCGGACTTCATCAACTAATATTCTTAACAACCATTCATGGCATTAATTACCCTTCAGGTTTAGTGCCACCAGTTGTTGTTAAAAGAAATAGGACCTTTGGTCCCATTCAGACTAATTGTTTAAAATCTAATTTTATTAGAAAAATTCGGCAATTGATATTGATTTATGTGATTTTCAAGGTCACCTTTATGTCCTTAGAAATATGGGAGAAGGCCCTTTAACAAATCTAAGGGAAAATGCCCTGAGGACTTTACCTTAGAGTTTTGGTAGAAAACTCCTCTTCTTTGCATGTAGGGAGGCACCTTCCAATGGATGCTCTAACGGTAAAAGCAAAGGATATGAGAAGGCAGCAATCATTGCGGAAAGGATGTCAATTATTTAGGGCATTACCGAAACTCTTACCCACATCAACTTCCGCGGTGCCCCGCAGGAGGTTATAGGTCTTTAAAGGGACCTGGGGATCCCCTTTAAAGGCACTAGGCCTCTGTCCCTAGATATTTCCAAGAAGAAGTAGGGGCAGCGTGTTATACGGCGACATCGGCTCCATACCCTATAATTTACCTTATGGTTTAAAAGGAAAGATGAAGTCCTTATTCTATTCCTTACCAGGAATAGTGGACTTCATCAAAGCCTTGCCTTGTGAAAAGAAAAGACAGAAAGGACGGGAAAGAGGAGTTATTTTTAAGAAAAGGGCTTCGCTGTTCTAGGTAAGACTACATGGACAGAAGGAAAAGATTGAAAGACCGATTGGAGTTTGCCCTCCTTTTTTGGAATACGAGCGACTTCCTCAGGAAAGATAAGAAGGTTTTTCTCTTTAAAAAAGGGGTTTCGCCCTGCTCTTTGGCCAACCAGTCTATTCGAGCGAAAGAGACTTCAGAGCTTTTCCGCTCTTATCAAAAAAGTCCGCTATTCCTGATAAAGCCTAGAGTAAGGACTTCTAATTCCTTTACTATAATGGAAAGGATAGGGATGGCAAATAGATGGTAAAATAATATAGATAGAATATATATAGAATAGACATGGAATAGTCCTTGAATAACCGTAGAATAGTCATAGAAGACTTATGGTTTAATTAAGGAATAGTCTTGGAATAGAGATGGCAAACCCCGGAGGGAAGAGCCCGAAGGGCGATATACTATTGATATTAGACTATAAATAGCTATTGATATAATTAAAGTATGCACGTACATGAGAGTTGATTTATAAATAAATCAACAATAGAAAGGATCTATCTCTTAAAGAGACAAAGATTGTTGCTTTGTTACCCATTCCATTAGGGACCGCAGATTTTTTGGTCCACCGCATTCATAAGGATGGGCGCCTAACGGCTCCTTACCTCCTCTTCTTCATTCAATAAAGGCTGCTTACCGCTCCGGGGGTTAGGACAAGGGACAGCTACCCTAGTACATCCTGCCAAAGAGATGGCTACCTTAGGGCTTTAGGGACATATGAACGTTAGCCGGACAGGTCCAACGACGAAAGAACCAGGTCTTCCGTTGTTCCTATTAGTGGGGGGGTTATCCCATAGTGGTGGGTTTTCCCCCTGGCTTTCCTCTATAGTGCAGCGGAAGCAAAGCCCCATTCTCCCACGATATATATGGCTAAGAACTCCATGCAGGGGATCTTGCTAACTGTGCTTATTCTGCTTCCTAAAAAAGAGAATCTCTCTGTCAACAAAAGCCATTCTTGGCTTGGTCACATTCATTCAACCATCAACCATTTAACCCGGCTCCTACCTTCTTTCTTTTCGTGTAGTGGGACTCCTTCTTCGTCAGTCAGAGAAGTGGACAAATGCTGCTAGTCTTTTCGACGACCGTGGCACTTAAAGAAGAAAAATGCCGATTACCAGTCGCAGTAGCAATAGGATAAGGCAAGCAAATGACATATATAAAGAAGAGAATGCAAACTGGGAGGGAATGCTCCTGAGGAAAGAGGTATCTTTTTCTTTGAAAATTTGATGGAACACAAAAAAAAACATTGGTTTATCAAATTATCTATCAAGTCATGAAAAAGAGTCAACAAAAGTAGAGAACTCTTCTATAACTATTCGATAACTATTCCATAGTTATTCCTCATTTACCATCCATGCCCTATTCTATTATTGGAAAGGTGAAGTTCTTACTCTATTCCTTAACAGGAATAGCGAACGTCTTTAACTCCCTAACGCCCTTTCAGGGCTGTAAAACCCCTTTGGGTTTAGTACCATTTTGTTATGATTTCTAAACTCTCATTTTAAAAATTTTTAGCCTCATATCCCTATTCTTTCTCGACCCTTCAACCCCAAAACCACGTTACAACCAGACAAAAGCCCTCTCTGATCAAAGATGATTGTCGAGTCTTGATAATTGGGGTACTTTCAAAAAAATGCTTGCTGAAAATCAAAGAAAGAAGGTCCCCACGTAGTTCGTCGGTCAAACCAACGATTTTCTTCTCAAAGTAATAGAGAGATCTTTTTCTAGTTAGACTTCTATCAATGCAATGAAAGAACCATCCCTTCCTATTTTTATTTCTTGTCAGATAGAAAGAAAATTAGACCCCAAAGAGCCCTTCTTTACCACTTTACCACTTTAGGGGGTGGGGGTGAAGGGGGGGTTTACATACAACTGAGGCAAAGTGGTTTATGATTGAATCTCAAAGGCATTCTTATCATTTGGTAGATCCAAGTCCATGGCCTATTTCGGGTTCACTCGGAGCTTTGGCAACCACCGTAGGAGGTGTGATGTACATGCACTCCTTTCAAGGGGGTGCAACACTTCTCAGTTTGGGCCTCATATTTATCCTATATACCATGTTTGTATGGTGGCGTGATGTTCTACGTGAATCCACGTTGGAAGGACATCATACCAAAGTCGTACAATTAGGACTTCGATATGGTTTTATTCTGTTCATCGTATCGGAGGTTATGTTCTTTTTTGCTCTTTTATGGGCTTGACTAACAAGCGAGAAACTTCACTTTGAGAAAGAAAGGGGGCGCGCTAGCTGCAATCAAAAGCGCTAACGAGCAAGAAAGGTAGCCTATCTTTAGATAGGCTCGAAGCTATTTGACTTTGATTGCAGGGGATCGTCAGATACTTTTTTAATAACATAGAAAGGGCTTTTTCCGCTTGATCGGAATCGATTCTATGATTGAATAGCAGAAGTGCTACTTAGTAGTAGAAACTCGGAGAGACAGACAGAGAGGGGACTCTATCATACCAATGATTTTTGTAGTGGTAGACCGATTGTCCAAATATGCCCATTTCTCCCCATTGAGTATCGATTTTAATGGAAGTGGAAGTCTTTGTCAAAGATCTCTGTTAATTACATGGACTTCTAGCTGATATCATTTTAGATCGGGACCCTATCTTTATGAGTACCTTTTGGCATGAGCTATTTAAATTCCAAGGAACTAAATTGTCTACGAGCAGCTCGTATCACCCACAAACGAACGGACAAACATAGGTACTTAACCGCTGTTTAGAGGATTATTTGAGGTGTTTTGCTGGTGACAATCCATCTAAATGGGTCAAGTATTTGCCATGAGCGGAATTGTGACGACTTGAACCCGAGTCACTCGACCCGGTTTAGATCGGTTACGGGGAAACCCAAAATTACAACCAACCTCATAAATGCAACATTAAATTTAACATAATAATTATAATTTTCATAATAAATTCCTTCGAGATAATAAGTGTCTACAATATTATTATCTTAGGAATGAAATCCCGATAACACATTTAAATAAAATCTCGATCAATGAAGCTAACTCTAAAACTTCTCCTTACGAGCCTCTATCTCCAATATCATCACTATCTCGAAGTTCTATAGTAGAAGTAGGATCCCTCGACCCGTACTACACAATCAACTAAATCTGAAGCCAATAAAATGTAAGGGTGAGCCAAATACCCAATAAATGATGACAAATTCAAAAAAAAGGGAATGATAATAAATATCTTAGATGTATAATATATGATGTATGTCAAGAGTCATGAATAATAATATAATATTCAACAGATAAAAATATTAAAGATTTTATATTTCATCATATCTATGACTCGCAAGCATAACGAAGGCAGGTCACTTCGAACCCAAATGTGACAAAGATCATAAGATTTTATTAATAAAAGGCGAAGATCACTTAGAATCTAACCTCACAAGAAATAAAGAGATCTCCTAATCTGAATATCAGTATGAATAACCTGAATATCAAATAATAATGAATAATATGGATTTCACTGAATCCGAATATCGTAAAATTCGACACATGGATTCTACCAAATACAACTCGCGGATTCTACCGAATTTCAAACTCAAGAGGTATCAACAATGACGAAATATCACAATGAATTTTCTTGAACCTTATTTTGCAACCGTGAACCAAAAGCCGCGTATTTACGCTCCTAAGGACTAGGTAAGTGACACGAGGTTATCCATGATATTTTTACTACCCATACAATCCTCCTAGAGGTTGCACCCGTAGCATACCCATACTATTCGTGATACCCCTCGCCAAATAATATCCCTGATATTATCTCCTACGATGGTCACATGGTTATAAGTATTCCTTTATAATAAATAATATACCTTATTATCACCATAGTACGAAAATCAGTATCAAATAAACGTAGATCACGCAAAGGTGTTGTAGCCTCTTATTCGACTAGATACTTTAGTGTTTTCATTCACTCTCCTTAATATTGACCGTAGGAAGCTAATAACGCAAATACTCACGCAATTGAGTATAACGCAAAGAAAACTTTACAATTATAACGATAGAATTGCCGTTTAGTGCTGATGAGGACTGTACTCACACCATCAAGATTAATATAAAGGAATTATCACAAAATGATGAAAGGACAAAAGCAAACTAGGAATAACATATTTTGATTAATTTAACATTTAACTAGTCCTCCACCAAAACCTATTATTAATACCATAAATAAATTATTACTTGTGACTTACAGATCAAGCCTCTAACAAATCAACTGGCCTAAAAATTATATCTATGCATATATATAATACCTTTTTTATTTAACAAGTTTCAAACGAAGCCGAATCATATCCTCAACCCCACTCTCTAAGGTTCAACATTCACGGCTACATTGCCTAGTTCTCTCACAGACAACACATCCAGATACACAAATACAACTAGCACACCCCAACACTGTTAACACATCCTTACACTACCAACATACACCTTGCACACACACTGGTTCACACCCACGCACACAAAGCGGCATGCACACACTTGCACATACACACGCCTACACGCACACGGTAGCAACCACATTGCACTACTAGCACACACACAGTAGCTCTCTCACACACTGCTCACACTACCAACACACTTCCCCCATTACAAACACCTCACACACTTGGTTATACACATACACACACAGAGACGACAATACACACGAGCAATACACACACACACACCTACTTATATACATACATACATTTATACAAAATATATACATATATTTATATACATACCCACACACACATATGGGTACTCACACCCATGCTGCCACATATACTATTTCCATACCCATTTCACAAAATAGAGCAAAACCCTTTGTTATTCACATTTTGTCCGATTCTCATCCAGGTAAAGGAATTCTCAATTTTTATTTCCAATTATGTAAATAAAGAGAATTTATAACATAATTTCACAGTTTATCAAACCTCAATTTTAGTGACAGCCCTTAATTTTTTCGGTTTCCAGTGTCATACAAGCCGTGGCTTTATTTAACCCAATTTCAACATGCCCAACCATTTCTGCCAAATCCCATGAAATTGGGATATGCGAGTATCAATAATAACTTTTTAAAGGAGGAAGAGAATGTTTGCACATAGTATGAAAATTACTTCCAAATTAGGAAGATTACTTGTGAAGGAAATCTCAAATCAATTTGCCTGATGCTTTCAATTTTCCTTGGCATGTCTGAAGCGGCTTCTAGTGGCGGCTTGACAACGATGTCTCTGGCATCGACTCTTGCGTCGACAGTAGGTACCAGCTGCAGACTTCCAGTTACCTCATTCTCACTCTCTCCCTCTCTCTGATTTCACCAGGGACCCCCAAGAAAAAGAAAGCGAAGCTAACAATTTAAAAGGGAATGAGAGAAACTGAAAGGAGAGAATTAGGGCTGATGATCGAGAGGAAGAAGGAAAAATAGCTGATCGGCAGGAGAAGAAGTCGGCACCGCATAAATTGCCTGGCAATTCCTCCCTCTTTCCCTCTCCTTTTTCTTCGTTCATTTCCCTCCTTACTTTACTTATTATTATTATTATTGTTGTTGTTGTTATTACTATTATATTTATTTATTATTTTTATTATTATTATTTGTCATTTATTATAAATTATTTAATACCCATTAGTATTAATAATATTTATTAATATCAATATATCATAGTATTTATTACTGTATTAAACCCATAACTATATAATTTAAGTTAAAATATCAAGTTATAGTTCTCCCCACTTAAAAAAATTTCGTTCTCAAAATATAGGTCCTGATCCTCAAATAATTGCCGATACTTTTACTTAAAGAACCATCTCTATTCGAATCAAATATTCATCAAACTTTTACTCACTTCAAAACCAACGGTACATAATTTCAACATACAATAGACCATACACACACTACTGAAATATTAATATTAAGTGAGTCTTTCTCCACCTAGTATTTGCACAAGTCGAGTCCATAATTTTTCTGATCTCCAATATCCTCACAATCAACTAGTAATTACATTACCCACTTATAATAATTACACTTAAACTTATCCTTCAAATGCAACTCCAATACAATCATGGTATATAACTTGAATCGTTAATTGAAGTACAAGCATCCTATTTCTTGCATCATGCTGTCAACCTCAATGATGATGCCGTTGTTCATGTTGTAAATTGTTCTATAATCTAGACATGCTCTTGACTGTCCTTTATGGATTAATTCTATAAGTCGTCCTCAATCGTGCAGCATTGAACGCCTTTTTTTTTGAACCCTTAATATAAAGTATAACCCTCCAAAATAATCTATAAAATTTTGAACTATCAACTTTCAAATGCTTTAATCATAAATTAATGGTTAATCATTATCGACATACACTTGATTGTTGTCACACCTTAATAATGAAACACATACCAATAGAACTTCAAAGTTGCATATCATACAACTTTTAAAGGATACAATCCAACATTATAGTTACCTTTATAACCTTCAACAAATACTATCATCTTTCGACTCATACAATGACCATTTCTAATTGAAATTCCACTAGTGGATTCCTCTATACCATCCTTTATCATGTCTCAAAATTTCATTACACTTTCTAGCTTAGACTGAATCTTTCAAAAATAATAACTCCTAAGAATTAGATTTTTAAGTTTCAAGACCCAAAATCCTAAAATAATTGTAATTATCACAGATTTAGATCATGAACTGATCACTAATAACTTTTTTTCGATCAAACTAATTGAATTTAAAACTTTATCTTTCCAAAAGGAGAATCTTGCAAGGATCAAGATGTGAACATCAACATTCATGAGATGCTTAGGAAGACTTCAACTGACCCAAAACAAAATCATGATCAAATAAATAATAAATCAATTAACTCAATCTTTACTTGGAATAATTACTTAATATAGACTAATCAATCCTAATAAAATAGATAATGAATTAGATGTAGGAAATCTAATTTCTATCCCAAATGAATGTAAGATGATATCCGGAGTATCTCTAATAGTAACCAAATAAATAAATAGGAACTCCAAAATCAAAATGACAGTATGTTCAGAAGATCGAGCCGACTCCTATAGACGATTAGTTTCCAGCTTCCTTCTCCATAATCAATGCAGTGATCTGCAACATTATCCAAGTATATGGGTATAATATATTTGTATTGCCCAAGAAAGTTATTCAAGAGATTGATATGATTTTTGGTCTTGCACTGCAGGCACAAGTGTTGGAATCAAGAATCTACAATTCTGGAGCATAGTAGCTATTGGTCAATATGTTTTGGTATAGCTCCATGGCAAATGAAGCAGCCAAATTTCAGTGAAATGAATACACTCCAACATCTCAAGGGCAAAGATTCACGTGAATATAGATAAAAATGGGAGCATTCAAGGGTAGGAATAAAATTATGAAAACAGAGATTGTTTCTACAACAATAGCGATAAAATAAAATTTAGATAACTAGAAAGATACAACTATTGACAGCTTTACAACTGATGCTGCTTGGGTTCCTTTGACAGCAAGAAGATGGAGCGCAAGGGTAAAATAATCTAGAGCAAGCTCACTATCCCAAGACATACTTCATCATGTAGCAGTCCAAGAATTATAAATACAAGTGTTGATAACTCTTCCAATCAATTAGAAATAACAACCAAGATCCACAGAATTCCAATCTTAGGGCTTTGATAGGGGCAAGTCCAATCGACAACTGCATCGACTATTGATAAATTTATAAATATACTTAATACTTAAATAAAATTATCTAAATTTGCCATCCCTTGACCTAAATTTTAGACTATAGAGTTGATCATTCAAATATATAACTCAAATTTCAACAAACAATCCTTAATTTTTTTTTTTTTTTGTATTTTGAAAGCAATCCCTAATGTCTGAAATACTCATAACGTGCCTAAAATGTTGTACAACCTTTTCAATAAGGGGTCAAATTATAAAGGATTCCGCAATCACGGGCTATCTTCCTGGACATTATACACTCATACTGAATAATTATCTAACGGATCACACTAACCCCGCAGATATATATATCCTTAAGTGCTTCTGATCAACAATAGATAAATAACTTTTATTGATTGGAATGGATACTACTTGTGTAATGTTTCAAAATCTTAGAATAGTCTTCAAACGATATATAAAGTAAAAAAAAAAGAATGCAAAGGTCACAAAACATATTGAATTAAATTCTAACCATTGTAGGATATGGCACGTAAGGTATATATACTACCTCTATTGGTATGAGACAAAGGGTGTACCTCTTTATTAGGAATGCTGTAAACTTTATCTGGGCTTTGAGATTGTCATTTATAGTGCCGAGCTTTACATTGCTTGGCAAAATGTCTTGACTGACAATAACGTAATATAGTCAAAGGATCTTTTAGCTTGTTAGGGATACTATCACCGTAGTTGTTGTAGACCTTTTGCAATATTTGGCAATATAGTTGGTCTTTCGACATATAAAACAACGTTGCTTATCGTGAGGATCGTTAATCTTTTGCTGCTTAATTGATAAAGACAGTAATGACTTACTTTCAAAGTATGAAATAATTAGTTTCGATTGTTCATTCCAGCTGAGTGTGGGAGCAATGGAAGCAAGTGTCTCTACCATCCATGAATTGCAAATCAAGGTGTTAATGGCTTGGTCTACACATTGGTTTGCTTGTTGGAGTGCTCTTTAAATATCTGAATTCTTTGTATGGGTGCCATTGGAAGCTCTTAGTGAATTTGCCAAATTCGCACCTTATTGTTCCAACATCCTACAAAATAATGAGCTTAGAATAAACCTATTTTAATATTTTGTATTTGTCCATAAACCGGCAATCTAAGACATCTACCAACTCCAAGCCCCAAACTATACAATCAATTCATAGACTAGAGTTCACTAAGATATTATAAGTTCTTAACTCATTTCAGGACCTAAAAATTTCTCGAGCATCTCCGATTCCTAAATCGTCAAATCACTTGACAAACAAAATTTTATGATATTAAATCCTCTAAATCACCTAATAGGCATGCAGTCCTCTATTTAGAGGTGAGATTATCAGAAATACTCTAAATTTTCATATCTTATTCAATCGCCTAATATCCTTAAATATTAGCAAAGCATAAAATACCCAAGTGTTCCTCACAAAACCTTAATTCTCTAATACAATAATTGTGACGACCCGAACTTGAGTCACTCGATCCGATTTAGACCGACCATGAAAAAATTTAAAATTACAATCAACCTCATAAATGTATTATTAAATTCAACATAATAATTATAATTCTCATAATAAATTTCTTCAAGATAATAAGTGTCTACGATATTATTGTCCTGGAACGCGGTCTTGATAACATATCTAAATAAAACCTCAATTAATGAAACTAACTCTAAAATTTCTCCTTACAAGCCTCTATCTTCAATATCATCTCTATCTCGAAGTTTTGTAGTAGAAGTGCATCCCTCAACTCGTATTATGCAATCAACTAAATGTGGTGCCAATAAAATGTAAATATAAGTCAAATACTCAACAAGTAATAATAAATCCAAAAGAAAATAGAAAATGATAATAAATATCTTAGATATACAATACATAATGTATGTCAAGAGCCATGAACAATAATATAATATACAACAGATAAATATATCTAAGATTTTATATTTCATCATATCTATAATTCGCATGCATAAGGAAGGCAGGTCACTCTGGACCCAAATGTAACAAAGATTATAAGATTTTATCGATAAGAGGTGAAGATCCCTTAGATTCCAATCTCACAAGAAATAAAGGGATCTTATGGTCCAAATATCAGTGTGAACAACCTAAATATCAAATAATAATGAATAACATGGATTCTACTAAATAAGAATATTGTAGAATCCGAAACACGAATTCTACCAATACAACTCGTAGATTTTACAAATTTTAAACTCAAGAGCTATTAATAATGACAAATATCATAATGATTACCTTGAACATTATTCTGTTATCGTAAACTAAAGGCCGCGTATTTACACCCTCAACAATTGGGTAAGTAACATGAGATTATCCATGATATCGTCACTATCCTTACAATCTTCTTAGAGGCTGTACCCATAATATGCCCATATCATCCGTGATACTTATTGCCAAATGATATCCCTAATATCATCTCCTACGATGATCACATGGTTATAAGTATCCCTCTATAATAAACAATATAACTCATTATCACTATGATATGAAAATCAACATTGCAGAAGTGTAGACCACGTTAAGGTGTTGTAACCTCCCATTCGACTAGATATCTTAGTACTTTCATACGCTATCCTTAACTTTGACCAGAGGTTACCAATAACTCAAACACTTACGCAATCGAGTATAATGTAAAGAAAGCTTTGCAATTACAACGATAAAATTGACATTTGGTGCTAATAAAGACTGTACTCACACCATCAAGATTAACACAGATGAATTATCACAGAACAATGAAAGGACAAAAGCGAACTAGAAATAACATATTTCAATCAATTTAACATTTATCTAGTCCTCCATTAAAACCTATTATTAATACTATAAATAAATTATCACTTATTACTTACAGATAAAGTTCCTAACAAATCAACTTGTCCCAAAATTAAATCTATGTATATATATAATACCTTTTTTATCTAACAAGTTTCAAATGAAATCGAATCATGTCCTCAGCCTCACTCTCTAAGGTTCAACATTCACAGCCACATCACTTAGTTCTCCCACACACAACACATCCATATACACAAATACTACTAGCACACCTCTACACACACCTACACGTACACGGTAGCACCCCCATTGCACTACCAGCACACACACAACAGCTCTCTCACACACTGCCAACACACTTCCTCCATTACAAACACCTCACACACTCGGCTATACACACACACACAGACGGCAAAACCCATAATCAGTACACACACATGCACCTACTTATATACATGCGTAGATATAATATATATACATATATTTATGTACATATCCACACACATTTGGGTACTCACACCCATGCTGCCACATATACTATTTCCATACCCGTTTTGCAAGACAAAGCAATACCCTCTGTTATTTACGTTTCATCAGATTCTCATCTAGGTAAATGAATTTTCAACTTCACTTCCAATTATATAAATAAAGAGAAGTTATAACGTAATTTCATAGTTTATCAAACCCTAATTTTAGTGACAACTCTTAATTTTTTCGGTTTCAAGTGTCATACAAGCCGGGGCTCTGTTTCACCCAATTTCTACATACCCAACCATTTCTACCAAATTCTATGAAATTGGGATATGCGAGCATCAATAATAACTTTTCAAGGAAGGAGGAAGAAATTGTTTGCACAAAGTATGAAAATTACTTGCAAAATAGGAAGATTACCTGTAAAGAAAATCTCAAATCAACTTCTCTGATGCTTTCGATTTTCCTCGGCATGTCTAAAGTGGCTTCCAATGGTGGCTTGACAACGATGTTTTTGGTATCGACTCTGGCGTCGACCACAGGCACTAGCGGCAGACTTCCAGCTACCCCATTCTCACTCTCTCCCTCTCTCTGATTTCACCACCGACCCTTAAGAAAAAGAAGATGAAGGCAATGATTTAAAAGGGAACAAGAGAAACTGAAATGAGAGAATTGGGACTGGTGATCAAGAGGAAGAAGGGAAAGTGGCTGATCAGTAGGAGAAGAAGAAGACAGCTCCGCACAAATCGCCCAAATAGTTCCTCCTCTTTCCTTCTCCTTCTTCGTTCATTTCCCTCCCTACTTTACTTATTATTATTATTATTATTGTTATTATTATTATTATTATATTCTATTTGATTAGTTATTATTATTATTATCATTCGTCGTTTATTATAAATTATTTAATATCCATTATTAATAATAATATTTATTAATATTAATATATCACATTATTTATTACTATATTAAATCCGTAACTATATAATTCGAGTCAAAATATTGAAGTATTATAGGAATAGAATTATAATACCGTTTGACACTCTTCCATTAAAATGACCCCCTACGAAATTGTGTACAGCAACCCGCCACCCTCCTTAACC
Source organism: Nepenthes gracilis (assembly GCA_033239525.1). Classification (NCBI taxonomy): domain Eukaryota; kingdom Viridiplantae; phylum Streptophyta; class Magnoliopsida; order Caryophyllales; family Nepenthaceae; genus Nepenthes; species Nepenthes gracilis. Next base: position 7,956,618 of record BSYO01000035.1, on the reverse strand, counting down.
GATTATATTCAGGGATCCTCTGCTGTAGCATTAGTCGATGAATTACTAACTGAACACTCTACTATTCTTGCCACTCTAAAGGCTAATCTTCAGCGTGCTCAACTACGTATGAAAAATCAGGCAGATGCTCATCATTCGGACAAAAAATTTTAGATCAAAGGTTGGGTCTACATTAACCTACAATCGTACCAATAAAGTACCATGACCCATTGACAATCCAACAAATTAGCTAAGCGTTACTACGGACCATTCTACATTTTGGACCGCGTTGGACCTATTGCATATTGTCTTCGCCTACCAGATTACTCTAAAATTTATAATGTCTTTCATATTTCCTTGCTGAAAAAATGCATTGGCAATCCTACAGTCCATCCACATCATAACCTGCCACCAAAGGCTACCGGTTCCCATCCTTTAATGACCCCCGATTAGATTCTTGGCTTCCGAAAGGTGCCCTAACATGGAAAATTTGTTTCCCAATTCTTAGTCCAATGCAAATTGTACACTCCTGTAGAGGCCACCTGAGAACCCGTAACAGATTTTGTCCTTGATTTTCCTACATTAATATTGAGGATAAGGTTTTTTTTTTTTTTTGATAAGGACGGTAATATTGTGGGCTTAGTTGATTCGACTACTACGCCACCGATCACCACCCCGCTTGTCCGACAAAGTGGCCGCTCCACTTGACCACCTATTAAGTTCTATGATTGCCATTAGTTTATTTTACTTATAATTTATTATAGTCTTTATATTTTATTTTGCTTTTTTCTACATCTGCCATACTGTTATGACTGTTAGGAATATATTCACTTATTACATTTTATATATACTGATTGTCTGCTATAGTTACAAATATTGAAGTCATAATTTCGATTCTCTCTCTTCCCTCTATCCTCCCTAATTCCCTCTTTTCCCCTCTATTTCCCTCCTATTTCCCCTCTGTCTTCTGTTAGAGCTCCCCGCCCCCTTCTACTTTCCCAATTCCCTTCTCTTTTCTTGTTTTTGTTGCCAGTTGCAAAATAGAGCTTTGCTGCATGCATCAATTTGCCTCCTATTCTTGAAACATTTGGCTTTTAACTATCACTCGTCGTAGCATAGAGCTATACAACCTCCAACATGTAATGACCAAGTTAAAGGTTATTTTTTGCACTAATATGATTATAATGACATGTTAATAAGGAATTTGGTATTTCTACTCCACTAAAAAAGAAATTGATTTAACTCATTTCAATTACAATTGTCTTATTGGGTTATGGTTACTCCTATGTGGGCCTATACTTATTTAATGTACCAATCGGTGGTTTGAATAATAAGTATTTTCGTGTACACTTTACACATGAGACAAAGGCTTGAGGTGCCGATTCCAGAAGCATCATGTTCGAATTGCGCTCGAGGAGCACCATGGGCGTTGATTCCGGAAACTTAGTGCTTGAGCTTATCTGACGGGCGCTCGAGCACCAATTTCAAAAACTCTATGCTCGAGCCGTGTCGGACGGGCGCTCGAGTGCCATTTCCAAAGACTCCGCACTCGAGCCGCACCTGATACGGGCTCGAGCACGGCTTGGAGAATACAAATGCGGCTAACACTTGTTAGGGTTTTACTATTACAATTTTGAGTACCATTTTGAGAGAGAAAAGAAGAGAAAAAGATAGAAAATGGAGAAGAGAAATATTTATGTATTCATTTGAGTTTCAAATTGAGTTTCAATCTTCATCGATCATAGATACACTGTTCTTACCATTGAGAAGAATATTTATCAGGTTTTATTTTTTATCTTTTATCTTATACTCTCTATTATATGGACATATTTTGAGATAAGGTAATTTGACCTTATATTTAAAAATTTTTGTAATCAAGACATTACATAGTGCAGATATTTTCGGATTTGAGTCATATGATTTTTCTCCCTCATTCAAAAGACAGTTTTCTACATAAAATCGTGTATTTATTGATCATGTGTAATTATTGTGTACTTGTTGTACATTATTATTTGTTTTCTTAAAGTTCAAATAGTTGGTCAAGTCCCAACACATCTGATTAATATGAGACAGATGATATTAATATTTTGGTTAATAATAAACAACTAAATAATATTTTTTAATAGTAAATAATATATTAATTTGATTAATATCAAACAATTATAATTAAAATGGATTGAATCAAATGACATCTTAAAGGGGTAAGTTCTCCAAATCTATTGATAAGATAGTGATAAACATTCAAGACTCAAGACTCAACTATCTAATCGGAAAGGAAATACAGAATGAAGCCACAATTAAGGTGGCTAGCCAAGTAATTAACGAGTTTGCCTAAAATCCTCCACCCCATGTTTCGAGCCACATATATTATTGCCTCGTGGAGGTTAAAAATAAAGAAGTTTTATTGCATAATTATGTTATTGTTTAAAGCTATTCTGTAAATTATGAGTAATTATTTGATTATGCATCTTGAGTTTTATTCTCCATTTGTACTTAAATTTTATTGACAGATTCTAATTTTCTGATTTGAAGGGTTTCAAATAAAATTCTTCTAATCATTCGTTACATTGTGACTAATTTTCTATACATATGGTTGCCGTTTTCACTACCACATTAGATAAATATAAGACAAAAATCCCATCATTTATCTTTTGTTGTTACTATTGGGTTATGGGTTACTCCCGTATGAGCTCATATTTATTTGATATGCTAATTGGTGGTACGAATGATAAGTATTTTCACACGCGCTTCACGCGCGTGATGAAGGTCTGAGGTATTGATTCCAATAGCATTATACGCGAGGCGTGCCTTAAACGTCATTTCCAGAAGCCTCGTGCTTGATCCAAGTTTGCCTGGAGCTCGAGCGCCATTCGTAGAAGTACCACGCTCGGACTGTACCTACCAAGCGCTCGAGTACAATTTCCAGAAGTTCCGCGCTCGAGTCGCGCCTGGCAAGCACTCGAGCACCAGTTCCGGAAGCTTTGTGCTCGAGCTGCGTCTGCCTAGCACTTGAGTGCAGCCCGGAGGATAAAAAGACGGTTGACAAATGTTAGGGCTTAACCACTGCAATTTGAGCGCCTTTTTGAGAGAAAAAAAAGAACAGGAAGATAGAGAAAATAGAAAAGAGGAAGATTTATGTATTCATTTATATCTCGAATCAAGTTTCATTCTCTGTCAATCGTGGGTACACTATTTTTGCTATTGAGAATAATATTTATTGGGTTTTATTTCTTCTATTTTATTTTGTATTCTCTATTGTACGGATTTATTTTATAGTAAGGTAATTTGACATTATATTTAGGATTTGTGTAATCGAGACATCGCATAGTAAATATATTTTCAGACCTTGAGTCATGTAATTTTTTTTCTCTAGTTCAAAAGTGAGTTTTCACGTAAAAATTATATATTTATCGTTCATACGTATTTGTTGTGTGCTTGTCGTGTTTTATTGTGTATTTTTTCACGGTTTAAATAGTCGGTCAGGTCCCAATAGTTCCATCATCGCCTTATTCTCAACCGATATATACAGTTTATTCACGTTTTACTCTATGTTAATAGCCAAACTATAGGCCATATTGGTGGAATCATTTTAGCATTCTGCCCTTGGCATTCTTTAGTTAATTGTTCTCCATGATTAATGGTGCTTGGACGAACAGTAGATTAGACTTCAAATCCATTCCCAATAATAGTTCTTCTTGAGAGAGGTATGATCATCAATGGGGATAGACTTGATCAAAATTGCTTCTATCGAGTTTGGATCGAGTTTTGAAAAGAAATACAGATAATCAATCCACTCGGGTCACTTAGGCTTGATTATCCAGGTTAAAAGATATGGTTATGTCGGTTCATATTCTTTTATGAGGTTTTTTTTTTTAAGTAATTTTATTTTAAAAATTAATATTTAGATAAAATATTATCTTAATTATTTTAAATTTATAATTTTTTAAAAAGTTTCTAACTATATTCTAACCTAATCTATTGAGATGTATTTACTTAAACCCCCAAAAAAAAACACACACACACACACACCTTCATTTAGGAAAAAAACCCATAAATCGGATTGGTCTGATGCAGGCCGATTTAGCTCATGATTTTATCAGACCTAAAAAATTAATCGAGCTTAATTTTTTAACAGTATTTGATCAGATTTTAAATTGGGTTTGAGATGTATTTACTTAAAACCAAAAAAAAAAAAAAAACACCTTCATTTAGGAAAAAATCCATAAATCGGATCGGTCTGATGCAGGCCGATTCAGCTCATGATTTTATCAGACCTAAAAAAAATTAATCGAGCTTAATTTTTTAACAGTATTTGATCAGATTTTAAAAGGGTTTGAATGTTGGGGATGGGTGGACGGTGAAGGAGACGAGGAAACTAACATGAATAATTAAGAATGGAAGCGTAAACATCAGAAGATGTTTAATGGCTGTAAAGGTAACAACCGGCAGCTAACGAGATGGCGTTACCACCTGCCTGTTTGGTTAGCAAGTTTTAACGGTAGGAGGATTGAAGGCTACAAGGCAACAATGCCCATCAAATATTTCAATTATGGGGGACTGTATTTGTTTTATATTCATTAATTAAAAAAAAAAAAGATGAGAATTATATATATTTTTAAAAAATTTAAAATACTTTTTAAAAAAAAAAATTAATATTGAGTTAAATACTCAATGGACCTTAATATTGTAATGAAAAATGCATAAATAGTTTGGATTTTCAAGTGTGTTAATTAGTTTTTTAATCTTAAAACACAAATCTTTATTGAAACTAATTAAAAAAAATTAAAAAAAAATACTTATAGATAATCTCAATTGAATTTTATGATTTTTTATAAGAGTTTTTGTATTTTTTTTTAAATGTGATGATTTTATTATTTTTTTAATGTTATTCGGGTATATTGGACTCAAAGGCATATAATTAGCACGACCAATATGTCAATTTATAATATAATGAATAATTAAAAATAAAAAGTATTTTAATATATGTATTAATCTTGATCAAGTCATTGAAGTATTGAAATCATTTCTTATAAATTAATTTTCCTCCATTATAAACATTCTCCATGTTCACAATTTGAAGTCAAATATATAACTAATCACTTTTGAGGTCATTAATTTATTTAGGAACTTTTGAAAGAAATATTTGTATAGAAAAGAATAGAAAAAGAGAAAAACCAAGAAGAAAAGGAAATAAAACAAAAGAAACCAATCTACGGGCAATATTTTCTTTTATTTTTTTTTGTGGGGGTGGTATTTTTTGAATAAGAGTAAATCCGCTTATCTATCTAGAATTATATGAATCGTAAATTTAAATTTGATATATGAGTTTTCAAATCTAATATTTGAATCTTTTAATCTAAATTAAGTACACCATAAATTTAAATAAGAAATAAAAAAATGAGTCTTGTTTATTGATTTATTAGTGAATACTCAAGTCAAAATTACACTCGTAAAATTTGAAGGCGAATATGTGAAATAAGTGTAACGGCTTCTTGTAAGGTACACATTTTAAATTATAATTTTTATCATGATTAATTAAATTATGATAAGAAAATTATTTACATCAAATAAAAATTTAGGTTAAAATCAATATTCTGATTAAATCACATCAGATTAAGTGATACTCGAGTAGTGTCTGATGCGTGTAAATGCATATTTTAGATAGATTACTCATATCCAACGTGCACTCAAGAAATGCACGTGTGTATTTGTGATAGAATGCATGTATATAATGTATACCTGTAGGACACTTGTGCACCATGTAAATTTCGTTGCAACGTTTGATGTACATCTAATAGGCATACATGCACAAATTTTTTATATACGGTCCATTCAACCAATTTTTAGTCATTTTTGCTAAATTTTAGAGAGAAGAGAAAAATAGAAGAAAGTAAGAGAGAGAATGAGAGAAAGAAGGCTAGAGGTGAAAATTTTACGTGAATTTAAGAAAGATTTTGGTGATTTTAAGTTTAAACAAGTGTATTCAGACCTCTTTTTCTCTTATTGTTGTTCTTTGCTGATCTATATGAGTATTTATTATTTCAAATGTTTATACATATTATAATTTTCGTATCTAAAAGATTTATACTCCATATACATGTATTCTCATTCTCATTTTATACAACTTTTATAAAATTTATATCATTATTTTATATACATTGTATTTTTAAACTGATTTCTTATAATGATACTCATGTGTGTTTTAAAATTATGATCAAATTCTCTTATATATTCTTAATTTTTGTATATAGGTTCTTGCATGTCTTAAATCTTAAAGTTTATATTCTGCATACCTTAATTTTGCACTTAATTGCTCCTATATGTTTCATAATTGAAAGCAAAATGTTGAAATTGCACCAAATATACTGATTTTTTTTTTTTTTATAAATTTTGTTACGAACAGTTCTACATGTTTGACAATTATATAATATAAATTTTACATATTTTAAAATTATATATTTAAATTTCTACAAGAATTATGACATACTACATGAAATATTTGAAATATTAATAAAGAAAACTCTATATAAATTGGAAGATAATGATATTTTCTTTGGTATGAGAAAATATAAAGAATTAGTCATGTTTGTATAAAATTTTCTATTTGATCATGTACGGACAATTATAAATAATTAACAGTGATATATTATGATATATCTTAATATATTATAATAATAATCAATATTCAAATTTATCATTTGCGAGTTAAAAGTAACGTTCAATCTTGTCAAATGTTACATGTATGATGGTTTACATACGAGTTGTTAATAGTAATATACAATCTTTGATTGTAACGAAATATATATAACTCAAGTTTTGATTATTAACTCATTTATCGATAGGACTCTACTGATCCTTAGACTACAAAAATTTGTATGATTCGAACATATTTTAAGAATGCAAAAGTTGAAGTAAATAATTTTGATCATCAACCGAAAGTTATGTATAAAATATTATGAAAATTATATGACATTACATTTGATTTTAAATTATATTTATTTCAATATATTTTGATATATATTATTTATTGAATTATGAAATTCATATGCCTTACTAAGTAGTTAGTTTACTCTTATTTTGATTTTTATTCACCATTTGGATTATAGGGCTTGGGTCATACTCGTAAGTAAATAAAGCTAGCGAAAAAGCTGTTCGAGGAAATAAAAATTAAAAGTTAAATTTGGATGATGTATTTTATTCAAAAATAATAGAATCAGAGTGTTATATTATTATAATTTTATGGTGTTGTAATAATTAATTATAACTATATTTATCAGTAGTTTAATTTAATTTCGATATCCCTTAGTGGTATGTCTAAGTTATAATTTTGTGGACTCTGTCTAAGTGAGGAAGTCTCTCTTTGCATATGTTTTGAGAACATATTGTCAATAATCAGAATCACTTTTAGGTGTGACATTTTGCATACTATAATTTGACTTATTATTTTATTCGATTGTTTGTCTATATTTATCATTTTTAGATTCGTGTCCCAACGCCATTTTGTCTGGGTCTTTGGATAGTAAATGAATAATGAATTTCTAGTAATTAAGGTATAAATATTTGATTAGCTCAAATAAGGATCATTAACCAATTTAATCGAACCTCAGGATACGGGATGTAAACAGAGATGGTATCAGAGAAATCATAAGGAAGGTGTCTTATTTTGATGAGGTAATTTGGTTGATTATTTTGTGACAGCATTGAAAGATATTTGCTAGTCACGTGGCAGAGGTGGTATTGGAGAAGTTGTAAATAGAGTGTTTTATTTTGATGAGGTAATTTGGCTTATTGTTTTATGATAGGATTGAAAGATGGTTGCTAGTCAAGGTAGTTTTAGACTGAGCTCTCACCCCGAAAGGAAGGTGGAGTACTTGGCTATTATGATAAGAATAGCGGATGTGATGGAATCAATAGCTCGAATGTCTCAAATCCTAGAGCCTACAACAATAAACCCTACAAAAGCCATGATAGTATATGATCAGTTTATTAATTAGAGGGTACCAAAATTTATGAGAGAATCAGAACCTACCAAGGATGAAGTATGGATTCGAAGGATCGAGAATATTTTTGAGGTTATTTACTGTTCAAAGTTGGAAAAAGTTGTTTTTACCTCTTATAAGTTAGAAGGAGAAGCAAACCATTGGTAATCCAAGAAAAAGAGAATTTGGAGGGTTTGAGAATAAGCAAATCTCATAAAACGTGGTTGTAGAGGTTTTTATGGAGAAATATTTTTCATCCAATCTAAGGGAGCAAAAGGAGAATAAATCTGACTATCTGCAGCAGGAAATAGGGTAGCAGTAGAGTACGATATTAAATTTATAAAGTTATTTTGTTATACTCCCCACATTGTAGTTGACGGGGCTAGGAGAGTAAGGAAGCTTTTACAAGGCCCGAATGACGCTATTCAGAAATAACTTATAACTTTGAAGTTGAGGATTCATTGAAAGGTGTTGGAGTGTGTCCTTTTTGAATAAGAGCTGGAAAGAGAAAATTGTTTTGAGAATAAATGTAGCCAACCGATAAAATCAAAGTTTAGGATCAAGAAAATCTTGCAAGAGGTCAAAATTAATGGATAAGGGTAATAATGGAGTTAAACTCTAGGGTACCCTAGGCCCTCAACAATCAAAGCCTACATGCCCTTATTATGAAAAAATGCATTGAGGGAGGTCGTGCTATAAGTTTTTCGAAACATGCTTCAATTACGACCAATTTGACCATATGATTAAAGATTATCTACATTCTTTGAGGAAAACAGTGAGAAAGTCAAGTGTCTTGAGTAGAGCTTTTGCGGTAATGGCCCAAGATGCAGATGCATCGCCATCTATCATTGAACGTAAACTCAAAATCTTTAAGACATTTGCTCTTGTAATATTAGATTTGGGGTTAACATATTTTTTTGTATCTCCAAAATTTGTTTATCATTTGTTATCTCCCCTAAGAATTATGAATTTTTTTAATAGTAGTATCAACACCTATGAGATCTTCATTGGTGACGGATACTATGTATCCTTGGTGCATTGTTTGGTTTAAAGTGTTTAGAGATAGCGGTGGATTTGATTTTATTAGATATGCATAATTTTAATATAATTTTAAGTATAAATTGGTTAGTTAGTTATCATGCTAGTATATATTGTTTCTATAAATGGGTGTATTTTTTGATTCTAGTTGTAAACATTTTTATTTTCAATGAATAATACAAAAAGAATCCTTATACATGATTTCAGTATTACATACTTGGCCATTTGATAAGAAGTGGGTGATAAATCTATTTGGTCTACTTAACTTCCACCAGAAGTCATAATGTTTCGCCAAAAGAAATACCCACGATTTGCAAATTTGAGAATGTCTTTCCCGACGACCTTTTAGTGTTGCTACTAAATCAAAAAAAATTAATTTAAAATTGAGATCATGTCTGGAGCAATGTCCATATCGATGGCCTCCTATAGAATGACACCTTCAGAGCTAAAAAAGTTAAAGAATTAATTGTAAGAGTTTCTAGAGAACGGTACTATCCGGTCAAGTGTATCCCCATGGGGTGCTTTGGTACTATTAGTGAAGAAGGATAGATCTATACAATTGTGCATAAATTATCAAGAATTAAATAAGATCACTATCAAGAATAAATACCCATCGTCAAAAATTGATAATTTGTTCAATCAATTGTAAGGGGTACAAGTGTTTTCTAAAATTAGTAGGTTTGGATGTTATATGTAGGTATTTCAGATTTCAATAGTTTAGAATGTTTAGTTATATTTTAATTATTCGATTAGGAGTTTGTTATTTTGGATTTGGATGCTCTATATTTGGCTATGGCCTTTAATTTATGTTTAATTATAATATTAGATATTTTGATATCAGGTTTGAGATATTTTTCCTTACATATGCACATTAGTATTATAGGCGATAATTTATTGGAGTCATTTGTGAATGTGGCCTTCGAATCTTGGGTTTCAATAACTTTATTATTGGACTATTTAATAGTCTTTGTTATAAGATCACCTCTCGATTTTTAATAAAGTTTTGATTAAATAATACTTTAAGTATATATTTAGGGTTAAGGACATGACAAATTAGGTTGTATTAGAGCAAGTAGTAAGAAAAGTATTTTATATGATATGACGAATTAAAACTGTGATTTATCTCATGATAAGCATTATAATGTCAGATGGATATGGTCGTGTAGGTTCTAGCTGGGAGAACAAGTATCTTGCCATGATGGCAATGATGGCTGAAGTTATAGATTTAATGGTCCAAAGGCAACAAAATTTGAGGCCAATAGTTATAAACCTAAGGCAATACTTTGACGACTTATGATTGGTTTATCAATAAGCATGTATTGACAATTTTGGGTGATCCAAATCTGGTGAAGGTTAAAATTTTGATCTACCATATTGAGAAGGTTTTCTAGATGATTAATCGTTCGGAGGAGGGAAAAGTGCTTTTCAAGGAGTCTGTGAGAGTAGAAGATAATGAATTTACTTTTTTATAATAGTGAAATCATACAGTGACAGAATATAATATCAAATTTACTGAATTAGCTTAATATACTCCACATGTTATAATGGACTAGATGAGGTGAGTAAGAAAGTTCCTCTAATGATTGAATGATATGATTTGGAAGCAATTGGTGTCATTGTGGCTACAAACATATGAAGAAGTACTCAATCAAGCCTTACTTTTTGAGATGGAGTTAGAAAGAGAAACATTTCTCAAGAAAAAAATGTTAACTAAGGAGGCCAATGTTTGGAATCAATTGAATCTTATAAGAGATCTAAGTCCCACGATAAGGGGATAGGGAAAGGAGTTGAAATCCAAGGATCATTGACAAGCAACAACAATCAAAATCCATGTGCAATCATTGTGGAAAGTTCCACGAAACACGACCATTTTACAAGCAAACGAGAGTGTATTTCAATTGTGGCTAATTTGACTATATGATCAATGAATGTCGTTACTCCTTGAGACAAGCAGTTAGGAAGCCAAATACTTCAAGAAGAGCATTTTAGTAATGGCCAAGGATGTGGATGCATCCCTTTTAGTGATGGAAATTTTGAGAGTTTAGCATATGTATTATTGGACCAAAGGTCTATGCATTCATTTGTATTTTCTAAAATTGCATGTCATTTACATTCGCCACCTAGGATTATGCATTATTTATTAATAGTGCAATGGACCGTGTCCTAAAATTCATTATTAACCATATTCATACGTATAACTTTTTTACTCATCAATTTTGCTTGTTATAATTAATTATTAATTTTTTTACCAATAATAAATCATCAATCCAATGGACGTGGGCTTACTTTGTTAATACTCCTATTTACCTATACATAAATAATAAATTAACATATACAGGATCCAAATACTTTACCACATCATTGGGCTCTAATATCCATCTAATAACAATATGATGTTAGTTTCATGATAAAGAAAGAATATTGCTAAATCTATCATATACAAACCTACAATGGTAGTAAATATCTACACTATTTACTTGTCTGATATAGAATCATTGCTGAAATATATTGTCATTTATATAATCATGAAAATTGGTCAAAACTTTACATCATATCCTATCTAATATAGATCAAAAAATAAAACTAAATATAGAATATACTATCCCAAAATGTAAGTCTGTAAAATAATATATCCTAAAACATGTACTAAATTCTTCAAACTTCACTTCTACTCATTTGACATCGGGTCGTGTATATTATCTGAAGGGTTAGTAAAATAGTAAGAGAGTGAGTTAAATACTTAATAAGGCAAAATAGAAAAATGATCATATAATCTTTTTACTTATAATAGTAAGAATATGGATCATTATGAAACATAATAACTTAAAACATGGTTAGAATTCTTATGCAATTCTTTTTCTGATTTCTTGTATTGATCTTTTCTTATTTTTCCTTTCAAACTATGGTGAAGACTTTCTTTTCTTATTTTTCTTTAAGAACTAGGACTAATAAACCTTACCAGTTAAAGGAGCGACCGATCAAAACCTGAATTGTGTTCAATCCACACAATCAAAGGTTTAACCTCATCTTACACCTTGAGGTCGGTGGATTGCGTTCAATCTACACAATCTAAGGCCTAACCTCCCTTTTCACCCTAAGGTGCGTAGTATTACCTACTATCTTGGTAGATATGGCCAAAATCGTATAGCGATACTTATTATACAATGATCTTCCACAATAATATACTAAAGCATATTAAAATATACTATTTATTGATCAACCATTGGTCCAATTTCTTACTTCCTTTTAAAATTTCTTATGAAAACTCTACATTTATTCTTGATATTTATTATGCATTTTCTTCACTCCGAATGAAAATAATCTTCTTCTAAATATTTTTCATTTTGGGAGAAAATAATCATATTTCTTAACATTATGTAGAGCTTTCATTTTAACTTCTACTAATAGGGTTGAAATTTAACATTTAAATATTAAAAATTTAGTAAAATATTAAAGTCTTGTAATATATGCATATACTGAAATTTCACATGCACTATAGTCTTAAAACAATTTATGCAGATGCTGAAATTTAAAATTAGTATACAATATTGTTGATTTAATTGCTGGTTTGATGATCGGTTCAGTAATCGATTTGATTTACTTTCTTCAGACTAGAAATTTAACATTAACACATGATGCTTGGATCAGTTTATGCTTGGTTCAGGGCAGGTTTTGTTGGGGTAGATGACATCCGACTACCGCCACAAAATAGATATAGTAAAGGAACGAGGAAGAAGAAAATGAACACACGAATTTTACATGAAAAATCCTTATTAAATAAGAAAAAAATCACGAAACAATCAGTCCATGGAACCAATTTCACTATGTAAGGCGGGGAACAATTTTTACAGTTACACAGTTACTAGAGAAAGAAAAACCAAAGTATACAGTATAACCAATATAAGAACACACTATATGTTGCTCACAATTCTTTCCTTCCTTCACCATTTTCACTCTTTCTGTTTCTCACACTAAGCCACCCATACACACACACGGCAAGTCTGTCTACTTGCTTTTAATATAGAAGCGCATATTCGACAAATCTGAAGAATATTCTTTTTCCCTCGATAAAATCTGTCATTATTAATAATATAAATATGCTATGTATAAAATGGTTTATGCATAACCGTCTGAGATCACAAATACTTAGAAAATCTTCTGTGCTGGCACCATTCTTGATTCCCTGGTAGACAGCCAACATTCCATCGTCCGCGTTATCAACAAAGTCGGTCAATGCCTGTGTTGACGGGTCGGTGTTGTCTATCAGGGATCTCTTAGCAATGCAGGGCAGTTCATGCTTTCAATCGGTCAACTTATTGACCGATATTGTTACTCGTCTAAAAGGTTCCGTTTAACTATGTTGATCAGAATTCCTTTTACATATTCTGTGCATAGTAGCACATAAGGTCCACGTGTTTCGTCTAAATCCTCAGGTCATAAGGACTTTCATACGGGAGTGACCCCCAATAGATTTAAGCCGGTTTAATGAATTTCCATAAGCTGGAAACTCCGGCATGCTAGGCCTGGTTCAGTCATTAGTTTGGCGTCCGGTTTGTTGGTTTATTCAGGCCTAAGTTTTCAAGTTGACACTTTAATATTATCACATAATATCATGGGTTCAATTCGCTGCTGGTTCAGTTAATTTAGAGGCTGGTTCAATGGCCAGCTCGGGCTGATTATTACAGACTACACTTCGGCAACAGCAGTAATGCTTCGGCTGGCTCAGTGGCCCGTTTGGGGCCAGTTCGGTGGCCGGTTTAGGCTGATTTTTACAGACTACACTTTAACATCAGCAATGGTGCTTCAGCAGATTCGGTGACCGGTTTGGGGCCAGTTCAGGGCTGATTCGGTAGCCGGTTTAGGATGATTTCTACAGCCTACACTTTAGCATCAGCAAGGATGCTCCAGGCGGTTCGGTGGTCGGTTCGGGGCTAATTTGGTGGCCAGTTCAGGCTGATTTTTACAGCCTACACTTCAGCATCAACAATGATGCTCCAGCTGGTTTGGGGGCCGATTCAGGGCTGATTCAGTGGCTTGTTTAGGCTTAGTTTTACAGCCTACGCTTCAGCATCAGCAAGGATGCTCCAGCTGGTTCGGGGGTCGATTTGGGGCTGATTCGGTGGCCGGTTCAGGCTGATTTTCCAGCCGGTTCAGGGGCTTGTTTAGACTAGTGTTCCAGCAGGTTCAGCACTTCAACAGGCTAATGTTCTAGTCAGTTCAGGGCAAATTTTATAGCTTGACAAGGTGAAGTAGATTGACTTTAGTGCACTACAGGTGCCAATTTCAGCAAAACAGAATCAAAATTCAGCGCTATATATCCGAAATTCAGTAGATGAAGATGTTGAAACATGATATAGCAATATTACAGTGAAATTCACAAGGAAAGGAAGGGCCAGAGTGCACTTGCCCAAATGCAGCTGAATTTCTTCCCTTTCCTCTTTGCCTTTCGGTTTACCCTCTTTTCTCCCTCTTGCTTTCCCTTTCTCTTCCTTCAACTCCCACGTGCTTCTTATACAAATTGGAGGTAATAAGCTGAGTCCCCACTTGTTGAATAGGGTGCTGCCAGCTCTCTAATTTTCTCCCAAAATTCAGCTTAGCTGTCCTGAATTTAGGCTCCAATATTAGCTGAATCATCCTCTAATTTTTGCTGAATTACCTTTGTAATTTTGCTGAGTCACCATGCTATTTTGTGGTCCTAGGATGCTGCCGTGTGGTTGCTGAGTTTGGTTGAAGTAAGCTTCTACTCTTACTGCTGAAACGTGCTGCTGTTCTGCTGCTGAAGCTGCTGCCGTGCTGCAGATTTATGCCTTTACTAAATTAAAAAATATATATGCTGCTGCCCCTGCTGAATTATCAATATATACTGCTGCACGAATACCCCTGCTGAATTCTACATATGCTGCTGGTTTTTACTGATACTGCCCGTGCAACTACTGCCGAGAATTTCTGCTGCTGATGCTACTGTCGTGCTACTTTTAAATTCATCAGCTTCCTTAGAGTTTTGCTGAAGCATACACCTGCCATATTTTATTTATTCTGCTGCTGTCAGCTTGGCTTGCTGCTTTTCTACTGCTGCTGCCGAGTTCAATTGCCGCTGCTGAAGTAAGCAGCTTGTAAGCTGTTCTCACCTTGTTTTCCAGTTGGATAAGTGTGCCTTGTAGCTGATGTTGAAGCTGCTGCCTGCGTGATTTTGCTGTTGAGGCTGCTGAATTTAATTCAGCTGAATTTTACAAGTTTACACCTTAACATTATCACATGATATTTTGGCTGATTTGGCTGCCGTTTCATCAAATTTCAAGGCTGTTCAATGCCAGTTTATTAGTTACAAATTCAGCATCAACATGGATACTATTAGCCGATTTAGGTGTTGTTTAGAAGCCCCGTGTTAGGTCTTGTCACTCCCTTGTAGGTAACCCAACAAATTGGTTTGTCATCGGAGGATTTGTGGAGAACAAATTCAGAGAACTGATTCCGATCAACGGGACGTTGACCGGAGGATAATAGTAGATGTGTACGCCGTCTGTGCAGGTGGCAGGATTGCAGAGTTGGTGGGCAAAGTTGTTGGCAGGTTGTAGAGCAGGTGGCAGTCGTTTGTCTACACGCAACTTGCCTATTGGTTGAAGGTCAAAGGAAATTGATCGACGGATGGCCAACTGTAGATTCCGGTCAACTAGAAGTTGACTGGCTAAGGGCTGCAGGAATGCTACTGGATGGCGGACGGGCAGCAGAAGACGGTCAACAAGAGAGGTTGATAAGATGGCAGCAGAAGATGATCAACGGAGGTTGACCAGATGAATGCTAAAGATGGTCAATGAGATGTTGATCGGTTGAGAAGGAAGAATTTACCAGTTGGTGACACTGGTATGGAATCGCCCACAGACATAACTGAGTGCACAGTAGTGTCCGGAGATATGGGTTGTTCACAGTGACGACCGAGGACATGGGATATCCGAGGTCGTTGTCACTGCTTGGAGACCAAGTAACGCCAGAGGACTCTTGCGATCGCCAAAGGACACAGATAGTTAGGAGACTTGACTGCTACAACGACCGATGACGTCATGGACAGCTGACAGCAAGTTGTGGACAGTTAGCTCTACAGAGTAGGTGGCAGACTTGTAGTCTGTGTATGCCGTCTGTACAAGTGGTAGGATTGCAGAGCTGGTGGATAAAATTGTTGGCAGGATGTAGAGCAGGTGGCAGGCGTTTGTCCACACGCAACCTGCTTATTGGTTGAAGGTCTCCGGGCAGATCATTATATATATGCATGTTAGGCATGTTATGCTCTGTGAGCGCAAGGCGCCATAAGAGTGACCATGGGTGATAGAGAAATCACTATGAGCGAGAATTCGTCGGGGCTTATGTAGCCGGCCGCATGTGTGTGGGGATAAAACGGCGGTTACCGTTTCATCAATACTTGTAAAATATGAGAGCAGAGAGCACCACAGTGAGGAGAGAAAGAGTGAAAGAAAGAGAGAGCAGTGAATGAAATACAAAGAGTGAGGCTTTATATTCTTATGCTCTGTTCTTCGTTTTTGCCTCTAGGGCTTGTGTAGCCAGGGTGGTTGCTGTATTCTGTCTCTGGGTTTTTGTAACTATTTTACATAGTAGATTTATTGGTGAATTTTGTGTCCCGTAGTTTTTTCTCTTAGTTAAGAAGGGGTTTCCACGTAAAAAATACTGTATATTTATTGTGTTCCTTATTCCTACTAAATGTTGGCTAACGATGATTGAGGGGGTTCGGGTATTCCGCTGCTACTGAATCGGGTGGATTTAGTACTTGATGACTTGATTTTTTTAGCTAAGTGTACCGAGTTTGTTGTAGCTGTGGTTGAATCCAGTTGCTGCTAAAGCAGCTACCCTCTTTCTAAATTATCATATATATAGTAACCCGAACTGCCCCTGCTGAATTATCCTATATATATATATATATATATATATACAGCTTCCTAGGTTGCCTCTCTGATTGTCCACCACTTGTATCACATATTTTGGTGTTAAGATTTTAATTCTGCTGTAAACACAGGTAAGAAATAAGAGAATACTAAAGATTCGAGATAAAAAATACATAAAAGTTTTCAATTCTAACACGGGTAGCTGAATCCAGCTGTTGTCCCGGCTGACCCTAGTCTATTGAAGGTGATTCAATTGCTAATTGGTCGGGAATTTAATAATCGGCTAGCTTCTTGTCACCCCAAAAGTTGATTGCTATTCGGTTGAAATTTCTACAATCGGGCTGTCTCTGGATCAGTCGAAGTTAATTCAGTTGTTAACTGGTCCACCGATAAATTTTTTGTGCCACTGCTATATCCCGGTATGAGCCTCTAGTCTCTGAATTTTTAATATAGTTAGCATATAAATATGAAATTTGAAACTTGACCATTATAATTCTACTCTCCTTGAAAATTTTATCCTCAAAATTTTAAAAAAACTACATACCTTAATGATGGAAGAGATGAGGATACTTTTCTTGAATCTCCTCCTCTCGTTCCCTTGTAACTTCTTTTTTTGAGTGGTTTTTCCATAAAACTTTTACCAATAGAATGATCTTTATTCAGAGTACTTGATCTCTATGGCCAAAAATTTGTATTGATTCTTCGATATACGTCAGATCTTTCTCGATTGTCAAAGGCTCGTATTCGATAATATGGGTTGGGTCATAGACATATTTTCGGAGGATAGATACACAAAAAATATTGTGTACCTCCCCCATACTTGGTGGTAGCGCCAACCGATAAGCTACTTCTATAACTTTCTCTAAAATTTAAAAGGGCCAATAAATTCTGGTTTTAATTTTCCTTTTACCTTGAATCTAGATATACCTTTGGACGGTGATATCTTCAAAAATACATGTTCTCCAATTTCAAATTTTAGGTCCGATCTTCTTCTATTTGTATAACTCTTTTGTTTACGCTAAGCCACTTTCAATTTCTCATGAATTATCTTGATTTTATCCGATATTTCTCTAATAATGTCTTGCCCCATTAGTCTTCTATCACCCGTTTCCTCCAAATGAATTGGTAATCGACATTTTCTCCTATACAATGCCTCAAAAGGGACCATCTGAATACTTGCTTTGTAACTGTTATTATATGCGAATTCTATCAATGCCAAATAATCATCCCAGTTACCTTTTAGTTCCACACCGAGACTCTTAGCTTATCTTCTAAATTTTAGATGGTTCTCTTCGATTGCCCATTCGTTTGTAGGTGATATACTGTGCTGAATTTTAATTCTGGCCCTAACTCCTAGTGTAAAATTTTCTAAAATTTAGAGATAAATCTCGGATCTCTGTTAGATACAATAGAAGTTGGCACTCTATGAATTTCACAATCTCCTCTATATACATTTAGGCTAATTGATCCCTTGAATAATTCACTCAAATTGCTAGGAAATGTATTGATTTTGTTGGTCGATCAATAAGCACCAATATAGCATCATGGTTCTTTGAAGTTCTTGGTTACCCATTACAGAATCCATCGATATATCCTCCCACTTTCAACTTAGAGTAGGTAAGGGTTGTAACAAACCAGGTGATTTTTTGTACTCGACTTTTAACTGTTGACAAACCAAGCATCTTCCCACATAAAACGACATTTTTCTTTTTATATTTCTCCACCAAAATATTTTTTTTAAATCTTGATACATTTTATTAATACTCGAGTAAACAGTATACTTAGATTGATGAGCTTCCTTTATAATTTTCTCTTTCAGTTCTCCAATGTTTGGTACATATATTTGATTTCAGAATCTCAAAATTCCATCAGCACAAAGATTAAAATTAGTTCTGGAGTCTTGATCCAAATCTCCAGCAATATTAGCCAATAATGGTTCTTTTATCTATTCCTACTTGATTCTCTTTAGTATCTCTGGCTAAATTTAAAAATATGATAGAATCATTCTATCACCTTGCACATACCTTTTAATATCACATTACTTCATACATTCTAGTATTTTCATTTCTTCAATTTTCAAGTTAGCCACGAAGGTCGTCTAACGACTTAAGGCATCTGCCAACACATTACCTTTTTCAGGTTGATATTGGATTTCACAATTATAATCTTTTAAAAAATTCAATCATCTTCTTTGTCTCATGTTCAACTCATTATGGAAAAACTAAATATTTCAAACTTTTGTAATCTGAATACACTAAGAATTTTTTTCCTATACAAATAGTATCTTGAAATCTTTAAGGCAAGGATTACTCCGGCCAACTTCAAGTTGTGAGTCGGGCAATTCTTCTCTTGCACTTTCAATTGCCTTGCTCTATAAGGTATTATTCTCTCATGTTGCATCAGCACACAGCCTAGTCCCGTCCTTTAGGCATCACAATAAACCACATATCCTCTAGATTTTTCAGGAATCACCAGAATTGAAGCTGAAGTTAATCGATTCTTCAACTCTTGAAAACTTTACTCGAATTCCTCACTCCAAACAAACTTAGTTTCTTTCTTTGTTAATTGAGTCAATGGCATAACAATTCTTGAGAAATTTTCACAAACCTTCGATAGTAGCCTAATGCCAAGGAAATTTCATACTTTAGTTACCATTGTAGGCTGACTCCAATGAATAACAGCCTCAAGCTTCTTAGGATCCATCGAAATACCTCCCTTCGATATAATATGACCCAAGAATGTTACTTCTTCAAGTCAAAACTCACATTTCTTTAATTTGGCATACAGATTCTTTTCTTGTAGTCCTGAAGTATAATTCTTAATTGCGCTTCATGATCTCCATAACTTCTGGAGTAAATTAGTATGTCATTAATAAATACAACTACAAATTTGTCTAAGTATGGCTAAAATACTCGGTTCATTAAATCCATAAAGATTGAAAAGGCAATTGTCAATTCGATTGGCATAACTAAAACTTGTAATGCCCGTACCTCGTTCGAAAGGCAATCTTCATCTCATCTTCCTTCTTAATCCATAGTTAGTGGTACCCCAAATGGAGATCACTTTTAGAAAATACCCGCGCCCCTCATAATTGATCGAATAAATCATCAATTCTCGACAACGGGTATTCTTTCTTGATGGTAATCTTATTCAATTCCCAATAGTCGAGACATAGTCGTAAGGATCCATCCTTATTTTTTACAAACAATACTGGAGCACCCAAGGAGAAATGGTCAGTCGAATAAATTCTTTTTTAAGAAGCTTCTGCAACTGCTATTTTAGTTCCTTTAACTCCACTGGTGCCATTCTATATGGTGCCTTTGAAATTGGTGCTGATCTAGGAATAACTTCTATTTTAAATTCAATCTCTTGATGTGATGACAAACTGGGTGAATCCTCAGGAAAGACATCCTTAAATTCACGGACCACTAGAATATCCTTTGTAGGAACCTCATGAGTCCCAACGGTGCTAGCGTATGCCAAATAGGTTTGACATCCATCCTTCATCAAATGACAAGTGTGCAATGCTGAAATAAGGCAAGGTAATGCCTTCTGCACGACCCCTTAGAAATAAAACGGTTCACACTTTGAAATGGTGAAATGAACTCGTTTATGGAAACAGTTAACGTTAGTATGATGACTTGCTAACTAGTCCATATCCAAAATAATATCAAAATCGTGCATTTCAAATAATATTAAATCTGCGACCAGCTTTGATTCACCAATCCATATTTCACACATTGGATACATAATATTCGTCATCATGGATGATCCTGCCGGTGTTGATACAACTAAAACATGTTCTAGAATATACGGAGATTATGACAAATGACATACAAATCTCAGTGTAACAAAAGAATGAGTGGAACCTAAACTAATAAGTAAATGAACGAAAGTACGAAAAATAGAGAGAGTACCTTCCACCATATTTGGGGTCGCCTCCGCATCCTAAACTTGGATGGCAAAATCTTTGCCTAGAATACTCGGCTTCTTCGCCAATGGCCTTTTTAGCTTTGGACAATCTTTAATTAGGTGACCCGTTTGGCTACAGTTAAAATAGGCCCCTGTAGACTTGTAACAGGGCCTTCCTTCGTGCCACTTCTCACATTGCGAGCATGCTGTCGTTGTGGCTTCTGCCCCCGTCGAACTCGGTTCTGCTTGTGAGTCCACTTTTTTCTTTTCCTTCTCCTCCATTTTTACCTTCTTTATTGGCACACCAGACATCGAATCTGAACCCGGTGTTGGGTTTCCTAGACTTTTGATTTCTTTTTGAAGAAACTGCTCCCTCTCAAATTCTTTTCAAAAATTAGAGTTCAATCCAAGACATCTTCATAAGTCTACAGCTTCAAGGTTACCGGCTATTTTCTAATTTCGTCCCGCAACCCTGATTGGAACTTCCTTACTTTTCTCACCTCATCTTGAACAATATGCGGTGTATAACGGGATAGCTCAGTAAATTTAGTATCATATTTTGCTATTGACCTACTCCCCTACCGTAATTGAGCAAACTCATCCTCCTTTTTCTCCTGTAGACTTACTGGAAAGTATTTATCTAGGAAGGCTTTCTTAAACATCTCCCAGGTAACTTGATTTTCAGCCATTCCCATTACCTTCTTTTGCATGGCCCACCAATGATCCGATTCCCCTTCTAACTTATAGGTCACGAAAGTCACTTTGTCCCCCTCTGGACAACAGATTACTGAAAAGATCTTCTCAATTCTCCTGATCCAAGCCTCAACATTTGTGAGGTCAGGATTTTCAGTGAGTTCTGGTCCCCGTTCATTAGTAAATCTCTCATAGGCCATCGCTCCTAGGTTTACTGGAGGTGAAACTACGACTTATTGGGGATTATGTTGCTCCTACGTCATTCACTCTAAAATCTCTTCCATACGCCCCATGATAATCAAATATTCTTCTTCCTGGTCAGGTCGAGAGTTACTTCTAGAACTTCTTTCTCGACTAGCTATATATTTTTTAATCCTATTACCAAAACATCATCATACAAATTAGATCATTATTAAATAATGTTAAACCTCAGTTTTACAATTACTAGAATCTGGATCCCAAGTTTAACCTTATCAACCTATTTCTAAGTCATCTTCCTAACCTAAGGCATATTTCTTATTCATTCTTTGATACCACCTATGACGTCTCACGTCCTAACCTGTCATTAAACTTATTCAAATTGTATATATATCAATATTATAAATGGACGTGAACCTTTTTTTTAAAAAAAAATTTACTTTAATTCTATTTGTATATGTATAATTCTTTTGTTATATACAGGATTCAAATATATCGCCACACTATGGGTGGCTCTGGCATTAATTCAACCACAATATGATGTCAATTTTATATTAAAGAGAGATACCTACTAAAATCAACCATTTATAATTTTGAGAAAGCAGTATGCAATAATTGTTGACTGAAATAAAGTCATAATATATTTATATACAATTTATAAAATTTACCCAGATACTTTGCACCATATCTTCTTTTTTTTAAACATTTACATTAAAAGTCATCTATAAAATAAAACTAATTACAGCACATACTAGCAAAATAGCATTCTCAAAAATATATACTACATCCTTCATTCTTCACTTCTACTTATTAGGTAAAAATTAGTGCGGATTATCTGAAGGGTTAGTAAAACAGTAAGGGAGCATGTCAAATACTCAACAATATATGATATATAGCTAAGATTATATATTCATCTCATTTAAAGTACAATAGTAGGGATAAAGATCATCATGGAATATGATAATTTAAAACATGGTCAAGATATATAAATTTCTTTCTGATTTCTTATCTTCATCTTTTCTTATTCTTTTTTCAAATCATATAGAAAATTTTCTTTTCTTATTTTTCTTTAGGGATAAGGGCTAATAGGCTTTAATAACTAAACGAGCGATTAATCAAAATCTAGATTGTACTCAATCTACACAATTAAAGGTCTAACCTATCTTATACCCTGGGGTAGGTGGAATGTGTTAAATCAACATAATCTAATATCTAACCTCCTTTTTCACCCCAAGGTGGGTGGTATTACCTATAATTTCAATAGATGGGGTCAAAATGGTATAGTAATACTTATTAGATAATGATCTTCTATTATAATATATTAAAGCATGCCAAAATATATTATCTGTTGATCAATTTTTGATCAAATTTCTTACTTTCTTTTAAAATTTATTATGAAAACTCTACACTTATTTTTTAAAACTTATTCTAAATTTTCTTTATTTCGGAAGAAAATAAACTTAATTTTTCTAAATTTTCTTCACTCTGAAAAAAAATAATCATATTTCTTATTATTGTGTGGAGTTTCTATCTATTTTTCAAAAAGAGGATTGAAACTTAGTACTTAAATATTAAAAATACAGTAAAATATCAAAGTCTTATAATACATTCATATATTGAAATGTCAGATGCATCATAGTCTCAAAACAGCTTATGCACATTTTAAAAATCAAAATTAATAATAATGTATTTGATTGATTTATTTGCTAGTTTAATGGTCAGTTTAATAGTTAGTTTGATTTACTTTCTGTAGAATAAAAATTTAGCATCATCATATAATACTCGGATCGGTTTATATTTGGTTCAAGGCTGGTCTAGGGCCAGTTCACTAATTTCCCTGAGTTGTAAATTTCAACATCCACTAAGGCTCGGTTCGATGGACGATCTAAGTCCAATTTTATAGGTTGACACCTTTATATTATTATATGATATTCTGGTTGATTTGGCTGCCGGTTCAACAGCTGCAAATTCAACATCAACATGGATGCTGTTAACCGATTCAGGTATTGTTTAGGAGCCCATTGCAGCGACTGGTTCAAGGTACTTTTGGCATCCGAGTCAAAGGTTGACAGTTCAATCTTAATACTTGATGACTTGGCCGAGTCAGTTGCTGGTTCAATCGATTTAGGACCGGTTCAATAGTTACAAATTCAGTATCAGTATGAATGCAGCTAGCCAATTTAGGTGCTATTTAGGAGCTCGGTTCAATGACCGATTCAAGGTAATCTTGGCTGCTAGTTCATAGGCTGACAATTCAACATTAGTATTTGATAACTTGACCGGATTGGCTACTAATTCAACCAATTTAGGGCCGGTTCAATCCATTTTCATAGGCTACAAGATTCAACATCAGTAAGGACGTTAGGGCCGGTTTTGTTGCTAATTTGAGGCCTAGTTCAATGGTTGATTTGGGTTCAATTTTACGGGTTGATATTTCAATATCACCCCAATACACTTAGACTAATATGGCTACCGGTGCTGCCAATTTAGGGCCCAATTTAGGCCCGATTCAATAGCTATAAATTCAGTATCAGTATGGATACTATTTAGTTAAATCTGTTACTATTCAGGAGCCCGATTCAGTGACTTTTTCAGGGTAATTTTGGCAATCGGTTCACAAGTTGATAGTTTAGTCCTAGTACTTGGCGATTTGGCTGGTCGACTACTGGTTCATCTGGTTTAGAGCTGGTTCAGTCTATTTTTCCTAGACTGTTAGGTTCAGCATCAACATGGATGTTAGGGCTAGTTCTGTTACTGATTTGAGACCCGATTCCGTAGCTCGTCCAAGCCTAATTTTACAAGTCGATACTTCAATATCATTTATAAATACTTAAGCTAATTTGGCTACCGGTTTAGACAATTTTGGTCTCGATTCAATCCATTTTCATGAGTTGCAATTTCAACATCAGTAAGGATGAATTTGCTGATTCTATTTTTGGTTTGGGGATCCATTTCAGGGATCGGTTCATGGTTACTTTGGTAGTCGGTCTACATGTTGACAGTTTAACATTAGCACATGATGTCTTGGTCGATTTGGTTGTCGGTTCAACCAATTTAGGAATCGGTTCAACACGATTGTAGTAATCAAGTGCTGAAAATAAAAAACAGCACATAGTGGTCCAACAGCTCCTTTACTTAAAATTTGATTTTGTTCTTGATATAAAATGACATTATGATAGTAATAAGATAGTAAAATAAGAAATTAAAGTATTAGACTAATTAATACTTCTAGAAAACCAGCAAGAAATCCAATAAATGTAGAAAAGCTTAAATGCACTTGCCAAGTGAGCAACCAGTTTGCTAGATTTCTGCCTTCCTCTGACCTTTCTTCTATCTCTTGGCCCTTCCCTCTCATTTTTCACTTCTTTTCCCTTTGCACTATCCCTTCCTCACATGTCCTTATATAAAATTTAGAAATTTTGCTGAGTTACCATAGCTGTTGCCAGTATATCCTATTGGGGTTAGTCATTCCCTTGTGGGTGACTCAACAAATAAGTCTTATCATTAGAGGTTTTGTGGAGAGCAAATGACGGAGTTCATTTGAAGGAGAGCAAAACTAGAAAGCAGTTTTCGATCAACGGGAGGTTGACCAGCGGAGAACTAAAGATAGTCAATGCAGAAGTTGACAAACGAATAACTAAAGACAGTCAATGCAGAGGTTGACTGGCGGAGAGTATTTTCGGAGTGAAAAATACCAGAGCATCTTTCCGGAGAATAGAAGCCGATCAACTTCGTTAACCAGCTGATAGAGGCCAACAACCAAGGAGTGGAATGACCAAAGATGCGAGGCAAGCACAATGAAAACTCCAAGGTGGCAAAGTGAAAGGCTATTTAGGTAAATGGCTGATCAATAAGTTGACTAGCCAAAAAGAAAAATGGCAAGTGCAGATTTTGTCCCGTTGAAATTCAGATCAAAGGGTTGACCGATAGTGAAAGCAAAATGCCCAATTTGTCAGGTTGATAGGATTTGGTAAAATGATAGGTTGGCCATTTTGTCGGAATACATTTTGTCATGAATAGATTTACTGATTGGTTTACTGGTATGGAAACACTAAGGACACCGTGGCAGCTGATGTAGCAAGAAGTTGGCTTTAGAGGTTTTGCAGAGTAGGTAGCAGACCTACAATGTGTGTGCATCTGTTGGAAGTGTCAGGCTGTGGAATTAGTGGGTACGATTGGCGGTAGGTTGCAGGTGGTAAGCATTTGTCCACACGCATTTGCCTATTAGTAGATGGTATCCGGGAAGATTATTATATGTAGGCATGCTGGCTATGCTGTAGAAGTGTGTGCGAGAAGGCGAGATCCAAGTGTAAAAAAGAAAGGAGATGAGTGTACCACTAGTGAGGAAGAAGAGAGAAAAGCAGAGAGTAAAAATGGAGGAGTTTTTTCTTGTTTACTCTGGAGAGATTTTTCTTTATTATTCTCGAGTGTATTGCGGATACTCTATCTCGGGGGTTTGTAACTAACTTTTCACATAGTGGACTTACGGTGGACTTTGTATCCTATGATTTTTTTCTTTAATTTATGAAGGGTTTTTTACGTAAAACTTGTGTGTGCTTCTTATTCATCTTCTATTTCACTGTGTGTAACGTTGTGTCATTCTATCTGACCGGCCTTTTACCCTAATAAGTGGTATCAGAGACAGGTTTGTGAATCGTCAGTTGGATGGCGTCGTCAGTGAAGAATATGTCGTTCAGTGTGGAGCAGTTCAATATGTAAAATAATTTTATCCTTTGGTAGGAAAAGATGAAAAATATTTTGACTCGAGAAGGAACGGTAAAAGCTCTTCGAAAAAGGGAGGAGAAGTCGGAGAACTTGACCGAGGACGAGTGGCAAGACAAGAGAGACCTTGCCAACTGCACTATTAAGTTGTATTTGGCGAACAACATACTTTAGGAGGTCCTCAATCTGTCAGACCGGAGAAAGTCTGGGGAGAAGTTTGAGAACTGGTATAAATCAAAATCTTTGACAACTAGGCTGCATGTGAAAAAGTAGTTTTATGGCCTGTGGATTGTTGAATGTGAGTGCTTCGAGAAGCACTTGGATGTGTTTAACTGGGTGGTGATGCGGATGTTGGCCCTTGATGAGGAAATCAAGGAGGAAGACAAAGACTTGGTATTGTTGGTGTCCTTGCTGGCCTCGTATGATCGTATTGTCATGACGTTACTGTTTGGAAAGGACACGCTGAGATTGGACGTGGTCATAACTTCCCTACTTATGAACAAATCAAAGCGGAGTGAAACCGGTAAGATCTCAAACTCTTGACCAAATCTGCTTGTGGTGACAAGCAGTTGGGGACGAGAAAAATCGATGAAACGAGGCGGAGGCGGAGGCGGCAAAGTGGAGAGAAGCAACAGTTGGAACAAGTTTAAGAAGATGAGTTGCTTCTTTTGTGGTAAGAAAGGTCACATAAAGAGGAACTGTCTGCAGAGAAGGAAGAAGAAGGAGGATAGAAGCAATCATGTGGAGAAACCTGATCATGCTGATGATCAGGAGACTTTTTCTTTTTGTGAAAACCTCTTGGTTGTCCATGCAGGTGAAGCACGGAGCTGGCCATGCCATTAGACGAGTTGGGTGATGGACGGTGGGGCCTCACACCATACAACACCGAGGAAGTCCCACTTCCCGAATTATATGCTCGTTTGCCATTGGGTGTTAAAGATGGGTAACGGTGACTCGTCTAGGGTTGTTGGTATCGGGGATATTTTTTTGAGGACAAGCAATGGGAACAAGTTTGTGCGACATGCCCTAAATCTGAGGTTGAATGTCATTTCAATTGGAAAGCTTAATGAGGAAGGCTTCAAGACGGCTTTTGGCGACTACCAGCGGAAGCTAACCAAAAGTGCCTTAGTGATGGAAAGGAAAAGCAGGATATTAGGGTGGTATTTGATAAAGGCCTTCATTGTCAAAGGAAATGCCAAGGTGACCAAAAGGGGCATTGGTCAAAGTGACAGGAGGGGACGGTCAATGTGGAGTATAAGGGAGAATGATAAGTCCGCGGTAAAGGAGTTGGAGGGGAGTGGGATTACTGCAAACTCAGTGGAGCTGAGGAAGGTGTCATTCAGGCTTGCAAAGGTTAACGCCAAAGTCCTAATTGAGAGGAAGTTGCTGGAAGGTAGGAGATGATGGTCGGAGGGCAACGACGAAGGTTCCCCACAAGGTCGTGAGGGGAAGTTTGTTGGGGTTAGTCACTCCTCTGTGAGTGACTCAATAAATAAGTCTTATTATTGGAGGTTTTGTAGAGAGCAAATGACAGAGTTTATTTGGCGGAGAAGAAAACCAGAAAGTAGTTTCCGATTAACGGGAGGTTGACCGTTGGATAACTAAAGACAGTCAATGCAAAAGTTGACCAGCGGAGAACTAAAGACGGTCAATACAAATGTTAACTAACGAAGAGTATTTTCGGAGTGGAAAATGTCAGAGCATCTTTCCGGAGAGCAGAAGTCGGTCAACTCCATTGACCGGTTGATGGAGGCCAACAGCTAAGGAGCGGGATGGCCAAAGATGTGAGGCAAGCACAGCGAAAACTCCAATGTGGCAAAGTGGAAGGCTATTTGGGTAAATGGCCGGCCAACAAGTTGACCGGCCAAGAAGGCAAATGAAAGTGCAGATTTTGCCCCGTTAAAATTTCAGTCAAAGGGTTGACCGGCTATGAAAGAAAAATTCCCAGTTTGCGAGGTTGGTAGGATTTGGCAAAATGGCAGGTTAGCCATTTTGTCGGAATGCATTTTGGCATGAATGGATTTACCGGTTGGTTTACTGGTATGGAAACACCAAAGACACCGTGGTAGCTGACGTAGCAGCAGATTGGCTTTGTAGGTTTTACAGAGTAGGTAGTAGACCTGTAATGTGTGCGCCGTCTGTAGGAAGTGTCGGGCTGCAGAGTTGGTGGGTAAGATTGGTGGCAGGTTGCTGTGGCAGGCATTTGTCCACATGCATCTGCCTATTGGTAGATGGTCTTCAGGCAGATCATTATAAGTAGGCATGGTGGCTATGCTGTAGAAGTGTGTGCGAGAAGGCATGATCCAAGTGTGAAAAAGAAAGGAGAGGAGTGCACCACCAGTGAGGAAGAAGAGAGAAAAACAGAGAGTGAAAACGGATGAGTTTTTTCTTGTTTACTCTGGAGAAATTTTTCTTTGTTATTCTCAGGTGTGTTTTAGATACTCTATCTCGGGGGTTTGTAACCAATTTTTCACATAGTGGACTTGCAATGAATTTTGTGTTATGTAGTTTTTCCTTTCGGTTTGCGAAGGATTTTTTACGTAAAACTTGTGTGTGCTTCTTCTTCCTTTTCTCTTTCACCGTATGTAACGTTTTGTCATTCTATTCGACCGACCTTTTTCCCTAACAAATCCCTTATCAAGCTTCTGAATTTAAGTTAGTGTCCCAGGATTGTACTGATTCATCCCCTAATTTGGCTCATTAATATGTTACCTTGTGCTGATATTTCATTGGCTCTGAATAGGCTGATGTTGTTCTTCCTGTTTCACCACTCTTCCCATGATAATTTCGGCTGTTGCTGCTGTCCAAGCTACCATGCTGAATTTTACTGCTATTGTTACTGAAGTAAGCAGCTTGTTAGTTGCTCTCTTATGATTGTTTTCCAGCTAAGTGTACCGAGCTTGCTGCAGCTGCTGTTGAATCCAATTGCTGCTGAAGCAGCTGTCCCCTTGCTTAATTATCATATATATAGTTGCTCGAACTGCTGCTGCTAAATTACCCTATATATATACAACTACTCGGGTTGGCTCTCTGGTTGTCCACCACTTGTATCACATATATTGGTGCTAAGATTTTAATTTTGCTGCTGCCCCTGCCTTGCAGCTGAATTTAACTGTTGTCTCGGCTGTCCCTAGTCAACCAAAGGTGAGTCAGTTGCTAATCGGTTAGAAATTTAATAACATGCTGGCTTCTTGTCACTCCAAAATTAATTTGATTGTTATTCGGTTAAAATTTTGCAACCGGGTTATCTCCAGATCAACCGAAGTTGATTCTGTTGTTAACCAATCCACCAATAAAATATTTCATGCTACTGTTGTGTCCTGGTGTGAGGCTCTCGTCTTCAGATTTTTAACATAGTTAGCATATAATTATTAAATCTAAAACTTGACCCTTAGAATTTTCAGGAATAGCTATTCCCTAGATAGAATGAGTAAATAATACCAAACGAAATATCGTATTTTTTATTCCTTGATTTGAAAAAATATTTTTCTTTTAGGAATAACTATTTTTATAATAAAGTAATCAAATATAAAAAAAAATATTTTACTAATAATAAAGTGATACTAGAACTTATATTCTCAGCAACCAAACATATTATAAGAGGTAGTTATCATCCCAGATCTAATTCTTATTGGATAGAAAGAATAGACAATTTAGGTGATTTTATTATTGTCAAAGCTAAAGGATGTGTTATGAATTAATATTTCAATCTTTTCAAATAAAGTAAATCATGGCCATAATAATTAACTTGAATCAAAAGTGGATGTGAGATTTCATGCTCCAATTGAAAGTTGAAAGGGCCAACAAATGATCATTATTTATATAGTTTGATATTTGAGATATTGACAATATAATTATCAGAATTGACAGCATAATAAATTTATAATTTATTAAAAATAATTATTTTAATTTATCAAAATGATTGCATAAATATTCTAAATTTTTAATTTATAGGACAGTTGAAATCTCAATGGGTCTCAAAAAATGTCAAGCAACCCATTAAATATATTTCACAATAAAATCTAAATCTATATTACATAAAAAATAAAAAACAAAATTAAGTTCATAATGAAATTATATTGATACTTATGTATTATATTATAAGTACATACAATACTTAGATTTCATTTTAATGGGAAATAATAAACCCAAAATCAACTCACATCCAATTATTAAGTTTAAAATTTACATAAATTCAAATTCAAACCCAATTATATCGTATAAAATCCACATAATCTGTATTGAATTGTATCAGGTTATATCAAATTTGGGTACTTCCTAAAACTGTTGTAGTTGCACTGCTCAAAAAAGGCACAACCTTAGCATCTCTCTTATTCATTGGACAAATAAAAT
Organism: Nepenthes gracilis; assembly: GCA_033239525.1. Taxonomy (NCBI): domain Eukaryota; kingdom Viridiplantae; phylum Streptophyta; class Magnoliopsida; order Caryophyllales; family Nepenthaceae; genus Nepenthes; species Nepenthes gracilis. Next base: position 7,925,852 of record BSYO01000035.1, on the reverse strand, counting down.
TTAACTGATAATATTTAAATTTTAAAAAAATAATCTAAACATTTTTTCTTTGTTTTTCAAAATTGAATTAAATATCAAAGAATTTTAATATTTTTAGAAAAATGACAAATATTTAAAAAAAATTACAAATAAGCTATCTTTATTTTTTGAAATTTTAAAATGGAGATATAAGAACCGTATCTCATTTGAGTGATATAACATCCGCATTTGGGGGCTATACGGAAACAAGGGTCCTGCTCCGCAGAAACAGTGCTGCAAAATCACGGCCGTTGGCATAAAATCCAACACCTCTAATTTTCTTTTGTTTTAATTTATTTTTTTACATTTAAAAATTTTAAAAATTTTACAGGCGTTAGATTTCGCACCAACGGCCGGATTTTGGGCACTGTTTTTGCTCCGCGTTTCTGCGAGCAGAACCCTCGTTCCGGGGCTATACATCTTTCATAGAAGAAGTAATTTGTATATCTCTAATATCTATCAATGAATTACAGTGGAGATTAAAATATATAAAAAATTATATATAATTTTTTATATATTTATTTTTATAATATTAAAATTTATTAAATATTTAATCTAATAATAAAAATAAAAAAATATTTATTTAAATTACTTTTTAGTTTTAAATCTAATTCGTTGCGTATTTTCATGCAACCATTAACGAAATAATATACAAAGTACGTCCACCTGATTTGATGCACCAACCTCAAATCCTAGCCATGACCTCGTCCCTAGCAAAGCGGGGACATTCATATTTTTATTTTTATATATTTTTATTAAAATAAAGACCGTTAAATTCAGTACCACCTGACTTGGACATCTCTCTAACACACGCTAAACCCTAACCAGAAGCTGGTGAAATCGACAATTTGATCTGTTGACAAGACAATGCTCTGTCTCTGTAAGCTGACAGACCATCTTCCTCCCCTCCATCACCACCAAATCCATCATCAACCAGCACAACATAACCATTTTCTTTCTGTATATATACCAACCTCACTTCTCTCTGTCTCATCATCCCACGAAGCAATTCACACGTTGAATTTTCTATCTGAATTTTCTCGGGAAAAAAGAGGGTATTGAGAAAGAAAAATTACAGTCTGAGAGATGGGGTCTTTGGCCTGCCCAAATGCTGTATTCTTGCTTCTGAGTGCTTTGTTATCACTGTTGACCTTCACTCAGCTCACGCTTGCAAAGCATGCTGCCATTACCAGGCACTATAAGTTTGAGGTGTGAAATCATTTGAGTCATTTTTCTTTTCTCATTTTTCTTAATCGAGATTTCTGAATAGCTTGCGTCGATTATTTTGTTATGGGTTTTTCAAATATCGTATTTTCTTATCATCCCATTCATTGAAGCTGTTTTTAGAGTGATGAAAGTGGGTACTGAGTTAATATTTTAATGTGTTATTTTGAATTTAAACTTTTGTGTTGTAAGTATAAATATTTAGTATTAACAGAATAATATTCGTAAAACCCACGGCAAAATTCATCGGCATTTGCATTTTTATGTATATTTATATTTGATTAGACAGTATGATATACGTTATAGTTTTAAAATATATGCATGATTGATTATAGAATAAGTGTTTTAGAATCAAATGAAAATATGTGAAAAAATTAAAATTTTTTTGTATGATTGTTTTGATACATGGGTGTAAAAGAGAGTAATAAAACACATTAGTATTATTTTTACTAATTTATTACCTATAATTCATATTTTCATTAACAACACCCATAAATTAATTCATAACCCAAAACTTCAATGTCTTACGTTTACATCCATTTCACTTCATTTTAAAGAGAAACAACAACCTCTTTCTATTTCTCTTATTTTTCCTCACTTTTCCTCATTGGTGTTACAATATCTCGAGAAAGGAAAGGGATACAGTTGCATTTTATTTCTTCCCAATTCACCTTATTTCACCCAAAACAAACACAGAATTAAATTAGGTGTTCTTACAATGAAATATTCTTTCTTGCAGATCAAAATGCAAAATTTTACGAGACTATGCCAAACCAAGAGCATTGTCACCGTAAATGGGCAGCTTCCGGGCCCTCGGATCATTGCGAGGGAAGGCGATCGGCTCGAAATTAAGGTGGTTAATCGAGTTAAATACAACATCACCGTTCATTGGTAAGATAATAATTAACCCTTACAATTTTATAGATTACATTACACATATTAAAAGGACATCTCAGCATATAAATTTCCTATTATATATGGGCTCTAAGGATAAATTAGAACATTTTTGAATCTATTGTATTATGTAATTTTATTTTTATTATATATTAGATCGTTTTCATAATTCAAACTTGTAACCAACATAATATAAGGTCATAACTCAAACTATTATGAATTCATGAAATTAATAATAGTAAAATAATAATCAATCACACAAAATAATATTTATATGAAAAAATTTTGGAGGCAAAGAAGCCACATGTAAATAAGTAGATGATTCACTATTTTTGAAATTAAGATTATAAAAGGAGATGATTACAAAGCGCATTTATAAAAACTATCAAAATCTCTATTTGAATATCATATACAAAATATAGTTATAATCCAAAAGATATAAAAAATCCATATTATAGAGGCTTTAAGCCTCCTGCACCCCCCCAAACAAAATTAATAATAGGTTACTATCTATAAACCTTTAGCTTTAGCGCTATTCTATCATCACTAACTTTTATTCAAATTTCACATCAAAAGTCGCATAGTAAACTTTTTGAACTAGTTCTCTAAATGTATCCATTGCACAAAATGAATTTGGTTTATACTTAATGATAATGTTGCACTAAAACTTCACTTTATATATATATATATTTATATGGGTCATATTTGTTTTCTTTGATCTGAGATATCATTTGGCTTTGGGTGGCAGGCATGGGGTAAGGCAGCTGAGGAGTGGGTGGGCAGATGGACCTGCATATATAACACAATGTCCAATTCAGACAGGAAATAGCTATGTCTATAACTTCACAATCATTGGGCAAAGAGGCACTTTATTTTGGCATGCTCATATTTCATGGCTAAGGGTGACTGTCTATGGACCCATTATCATCTTACCAAAACGAGGAGTTTCATACCCATTCCCACAGCCTGCCAAAGAAGTTCCCATCATTCTTGGTATTTATTTATACAGCTCCCTTTTTGTATTTTAGTCATTAACCTGTTCAGGATTGTGGCTCAATTGGACATAGCACTACTTTATCAAAGTCTAAACGCCTTTGTTCTAGATTTTATTTTTTGTTTTTTTATGAAAAACCGTTTTCTCTAGTTTAAAGTTTAAGGAAAACTCTGGATAAGTTGAGACCTATAATGATAAAAATCAAACTTATAATCATAAGCCTTATTGTAAACCATTTTTACAAATTATACTGCACCCGTGAAAATAATTTTTAACCATAGAGAAAAAAAAAATGCTTGTTTGGCATTACTTTGAATATACTTAGGCTAAAAAATGATGCATTAGGATTGGTTTTGAGTTGATATCATTGTTGAAAATATTAAGCGATGTATAATATATTGACTATATATATCAGTGTTAGACTGATGATACTGATATTTTTTGATAATATAGCAAAGTTATGATATTTATTGATGATATATCATGATATATCGACCGATATATTTAATATTTGGCTAATATTTATCTATTAGTTTTTAATTTTTATAAATTTTTTAAATAAATCTGTCCCATACCAATACTTATTATTTATTATTTTTGACACTGATGTGACATTTACCAATACAAATATTTATATCCTTATTTGACATAAAATGTTTGTTTTGTTAATACAAATTCCATGCTTAATTTGCTATCATCAGTTGTAACTAATTTGCATAGAGTTTTTTTTTTTTTTTTTGGTTATACAGGGGAATGGTGGAAAGGAGACACAGAGACAATAATTAACCAGGCTATGCAAACAGGATTGGCACCTAATCTTTCTGATGCCTTCACAATTAATGGTCTTCCAGGACCCTTATACAATTGTTCTGCCAAAGGTATGGAAATTGCAGCAGTATTATTTCACTAAAACTTTAGTTTAAAAGTAATATATATATATATATATATATATATATATATTGTTACGAAAATGAAAATCTTAAAATAATGATAAAGTTGCTTTATATAAGTTTAATAAAACAAGTTTAAACTATTAGATATATTCATTCAGAGTTAACAGTTATTTATCTATGAGTTTATGTGTAAACTTGCTTAAAATCTAACTAAAAAGCTTGTTTTGAAAATTAATATTGATTGGTTCATAAATTCTAACAAACAAGTTATGCTTGGATCGGTATATATATATATATATATATATATATGAACAAACTAAGTCTTGAACCAAGCTTAATCCTATAATTTTTTCTTCTCAAATTAAGCTCGAGATAGATAATAATAATAATAATAATAATAATAATAATAATACACGGCTCTCACTTTTTGATGGTATAAAAACAATGAAGGCAAGGCTGAACATGTTAATGGCTTGATCTAGCTTATTTAATGCTCTAATTGGCTCCTTATAAGTACTTATTAGGAATTTAAAAGATTAATAATAATAAAATAATAAATAATTGTATAATATATCGATAAATTTACGTAAAAAAATCTTAAAGGTAAAGCCAAGGATAAATAATGAGATGTTTTATTATTTTTAACAAATATGGTTATAATAAGTCTTAACTGTTACAAATTATATTTTTAAAATTTGTTAAAAATATTACTATAAATTTCATTTGTATATATAATTGATAGATTAAAAAATATAATAAATGAAGTTATATGATAAACTTTTTAAGTAGTTTGTAAATAGACCAATTATAAAAAAATAAATTTAGATCATACCTAACATCACCAATCAATTGTTTTCTTTCCCTTCCTCCTCTCTCTCTCTCTATATGTATATAAATTGAAATTCTTTTGAATTGTGATGTTCCATAAATTAATTTCATTCAGATACATTCAAGCTAAATGTTGAGCTTGGCAAAACATACCTCCTCCGTCTCATCAACGCTGCGCTCAATGACGAGCTCTTTTTTAGCATAGCCAATCACACTCTCACCGTCGTCGAAGTAGATGCTGTTTATATAAAACCATTCAAAACAGACACCATTCTTATAACTCCGGGACAAACCACTAATGTGCTCCTCACGGCGAAAAATCACCACCCAAACGCCACTTTTCTCATGGCGGCAAGGCCTTATGCCACCGGCCCGGCCACCTTCGATAACTCCACCACTGCCGGAATCCTTGAGTACCATCATCCCCCGTCTTCAAAGACAAAGAAGAAGAATAGTAAACTCCCTGTCATAAGACCTACCCTTCCGCCATTCAATGACACTTCATTTGCAACCAACTTTACCAAGAAAGTACGCAGTTTAGCAAACCCTAATTTCCCTGCAAATGTCCCTAAGAAGGTGGACAGGCATTTCTTCTTCACAGTAGGGTTAGGACTAGCCTCGTGCTCACAGAATCAGAATTGCCAAGGGCCCAACAATACAAAATTAGTAGCAGCAATCAACAATGTCTCATTTGTTCAGCCAAGCACGGCCTTACTCCAAGCACACTTCTCCGGGCAATCAAACGGTGTGTTCACGACTGATTTTCCGGCGAACCCACCGTTCAAATTCAATTATACAGGGAACCCTCCGAGCAATATTTTCGTCAGCAGTGGGACTAAAGTTGTGGCGTTATCATATAATACAAGCGTGGAGCTAGTGATGCAGGATACTAGTATCATCGGAGCTGAGAGTCACCCTCTTCACCTTCATGGGTTCAATTTTTACGTGGTGGGACAAGGTTTTGGTAACTTTGACCAAAATCAAGATCCGGCCAAGTTTAATCTTGTTGATCCACCGGAAAGGAATACCATCAGTGTGCCGTCCGGCGGGTGGGTCGCTATCAGATTTCTTGCGGATAATCCAGGTTAGTTTTTTAATATACACATACACATACGCATTCGCATACATATACATATACATATACATATACATATACACATACATAATCCAGGTTAGTTGTTTAATATACACATACACATACACATGCATTTGCATATGCATACATATACGCATACATAGACAAATACATATACATATACATATACACATACATAGACAAATATACATATACATATACATATACATATACATACATATACATATACATATACATATACATGTAGTTAAATAGCATCTAAAAATATCTCAATAACACCAGTTATCACACATGAATATTGCTTTACTTAGCAAGCCAAAAATGCAGACAATGACTAGAAACTCGTCAGTGCAAGTAGTTAGTTAATTAACCTTAGAGTTTTAATTACTTTATTTATTTTTGGACAGGTGTTTGGTTTATGCATTGTCACTTGGAAGTGCACACTAGTTGGGGATTGAAGATGGCATGGATTGTGATGGACGGCAAGGGAAAAAAGCAGAAGCTGCCTCCTCCACCGTCCGATCTTCCCAGGTGTTGATCCTGATGAACAAAGCTCTTTCATAGTTGCTATGGGTTTTGACCTCCTTTTTTTCTTTTAATTTTAATATTGTTTTGGGTTAAAAGTTAGGTAATCTTCATGATTAGTGTATTCAGTTGATGAAACTAGTTTTTGTTTCCATATAGTTTCCAAAGTTAGGCTTTTGTAATGCATTGAGCTATTCAAAGGAAATGGCATAGTTTTGCAATTACTCGTCTCCCCTGATGTTTTCTTTCTTAAATTTCATGTACTAAGCGCCAATTACATTACCCATAAGTATCCATGTCTTCTTCTTTTATTTTCCTTTCGATTTATCATGGTAAAAGTCTAAATTTCAGCCTCTTTTCATCGAAAACGATAGAAGTAATGTTGGTCCTTCACGGTGACCTCTTCCCGACCTCAACTTTTCCAGAGTTTCCAAGATAGATTCGTGTTACAAAATTAATCATGAATGAATTACAAGTTCCAAGATTGAATTTGTCAAATAAGCTATAAGATTTGAAAAAGGATCATCCTTTGGTGTAGCGTTTTGAGGGAACGTGAAGTCCTCAGTCGGTTTCAAGTTTCAAAATGAGCAAATGAAGACAAACTGTGACTTAAGGCTGCTTGGTTTTGAAAGAATACGAGAAATATAAATGCAATAATATTTATTGTTATTTATTGTTTAAATATCACAAATTTAAATCACAAAAATAACTTTTATATAATATTATAGGTAAGACTGGTGGATTGGACCCTTCACAAATCATATCATATGATACCTATTGATCGTGCAAAAAATTTTAACCTTTGAAGCTTAAACTTTGACAGACTATGATCCATCAATGATAAAATTGACCAAAGGGCCCACCTTACAATGATAACCGTATAGTCCCAACTAAAGATAACTATGTAGTGCAATGAAGAAATTGTTGTGAGCACATTTGTCTCAAACTCGAGAAAGACGGTGATGAGACTCAAAATGCCACCCCAGATATAACCAACCCATGAAACTTAGGACTCGAGGGAAGTGTTCTTCCTCCTCTTGTATCTCTCTGTTGTTAAACCGGCTCCTTGAGGGCTGCAAACGTGAGTCCATGACAGTTGGGATAATGTCATATTAGCATTACTTAGTGGGCAAGAATCATCAAATTTCCGTCTGATAGCAGGAAGTATGCCTTTCATGACAGAAAGTGGTGCTTATAGTACAGTAAAGGCAAGCTTTAGATGGATTCTAATTAGACGTGGTAGGCGCACTCAGTGCATACCATAGACTAGGGGTGCCAAGTGCTGATTTTTGATTATTTAATCCACCAATCCAACCTATGTGGCCCAACAACTCTTTGCCCAATGACTCTTTGCTCACAACTTCATTTGGAGGGATTTCAAAATCGATTCTTGGGAGAAAAAATGGCATTACTTTGCTAAATTTCACATTTGTCCAACAATTAGGTGATTCTCCTTATAAGCATGAAGTCAAGTATTGACTTAGACATCATTGAGGTGTTTCTCAAAATACAACTCGAGCTTTTCATAACTAATATTTATGGTATATACAATGATAAAATCAACTCTCTTATAGAAGAGTTCAATATACACGTATACGCACACATGCACATAAAAAAAAGATATTCCATAGGAAACAAGCGACCTTAATATCCTTCTTTATCCACTCCATATGAAGCATTGGAGTCCTCATTCCTAAACAATTAACAGGATTCAAGCCGCCCCAGATGCGGTAACCATACCTAGCACATTATCCACCTAGATGGGAGAGAAGGCTGCAGCTATCAAGATGTTCAAAGATGGAATTGAGCATTAACCGACAGAGGCTTGCTTGTCATAGTGTTGACTGAAGATGCCCTCTCCCAGACGTCAACTTCATCCTGTCACACCTATCCAAAGGCAATTCTCCAACATGCAACACTTTGTGGATCAGATGAACATGGAAGTTTAAGCCTCCATCCAAGAGGAGCATCCTGGCACAACCACACCAAAGGCATCGCTCGAGCAATGTAAACTCTAGTACAATATTCCTTCAAGGCAAAGCCTAGTTAGTTCTCAACTGACCAAAGATCTTAGCCAGTAGTTCACCCAAATGCACAACTCCATCTCAGTGGGTGTTAGCCAATCACTCCAAACTCCCAGACCTTCCCCAATGCTCATAGGCTAACGTTGAAGACTGTGGTTGAAGATAGGATCCAGAAGATCTAGTAGAGGGTGTTCAAAGACCCAAGATAATTTAATGGAGACAAAACCAAGGCATGCATTGCCTTTACTTACGATGGTACCTTGGACCTCGAGACCATATTGACCATTTTTGCACTTTTGCTTTGATTTTGTAGGGTTGATGATGCTTTGTGCTTATGTTTCCCAATGTTCCTAAAGGGAGAACTCACACGTGGTTGTTCCGGCTCCAATCTTAGAGCATTAGCTCCTCCAAGGAGCTCTCAAACCACTTCTTGTCCCAGTTCTCCTCCTGAAGGAATGAGACTTCTATAATGAAGTCATGTTAAGAATGGTCACGTTATTCAAGGAGTTAGAGTATAGGATGGGGTGCTACTTTCTTTCTAGGGAGGCAAAATAGGTAAGTATCATGACCCAAATTATTAATATAAAAATTAGATCCAAAAATCTCGACCATAATATTATATAAAACTTCATTAGTTGCTTTACATTATAAATATAAATATATTATTCCTGGATACTACCAAATTTACCAAAAATTGACCTTTAATTTCTAAAATATACCATATTATAATAATAAAATATTCATAATTTCAAACTACATAATATCTTATGAATTAACATGACATAAAACCAATAAAATACATGGCCATAGGCTGCATTGTGTCAAGTAATATATGCCAAAATGTACTTAAAACATTTAATATGTTCTTCTAGTTACATCATTGATCCCAAAATTCAAAATTTTTTATTTTATGACTTATAATTAACTTAATATTAGAGTCTAATTTAATACTCAAAATTTATTGATTAATTAATTGACTTGAACCCAACTTGAATATTGAGATGCAAACCTATAATATTTACTATTAAATTGCCCGAGTAGTAATACTAATATCCAATCGCAAAACTTAAAAGTCACACTCAAAATAATCTAACACTCAACACTTCTTCACTTCAAACTATAAATAAGAAAAAATATTTTAATCAAAATCAGAGTATCAAGCAATAAACTTTCACAATTTTTTAAGCTTAACAATATACTAAGTTGATCTTAAATATAATTAGCAGACGGTGGCCATACATGGCATTAGCTGAAACCCAAAATCAAAAGCTAAAATCTAAACTATTAAATTACATTAAAACATCTAATCATCCTAATATCCAAAAAAAAAAAAAAAAAAAACTATTTTCCATAAAGTGTTCTCTTGATCAAAATCCATGCAAGTATGTCCACGCTCGCTAATTTAGAAGTTAGCAAATAATAGTAAGAATGTCATGAACCCGATTCAAGCATGTCAAATAATTTCTCAATTGAATTCTAACTATTATTCTTATAAATTTTTGTGACAAATCAAATATAAATAATCCGACAAATTAAAATTTCACACAGGATCTTATCGAATAACCATCCATACAAAATAACAATGACCTACTCTTAAATAGTTATAAGGATAAAATATTCACAAAGAGAATACGATACTGCACCAAATCTTGCCCAATTCTTACTACAGATTCAATCCTTTTACATTGAAGGAGAGAAAACAGAAAATGTGAGTTAAAAGCTCAATAAATATTATCATAAATAAAACAACATATATAAATCAAAGGAAAATCTTATAAAATCCAATAATTCCACCACATATACCGAAATCACCGTACACCCATAGCAGATGTAAATCCAAAATCCATTATGAACATCATACAGTTGCATTTTGGGCTGCAAGCTCTTGGTCATCACATATCATTAGTTCCATTAGTCTGAATACATTTTAAGTATGTAACTCTTAACCATCTCATATCATTGACTCCATTAGTCTGACTATATTTTAGACTTGTAACTCTCGACCTTCAAATATCATTGGCTCCACTAGTCTGATTATATTTTAGATTTATAATTTTCGGCTATCTCATATTATTGACTTCATTAGCCCGAATACATTTTAGGCCTACAATTCTCGGTAATCTCATATCATTGGCTCAATTAATTTGACTATATTTTAGGCATGTAGTTATCGACCATCTAATATCATTGGCTTTATTAGCCTTACTTTATTTTAGGCTTACAATTCTCAACCATCTCATATCATTAGCTCATTAACTCGATTACATTTTAGGCCTACAACACTCGAGCATCTTAAAAAGAACTATACGTTCCAAATCATGAAAGTTTTGACCCCTTTTCAATAATTGTGGAAGTGAAGAGGAATAAGTATAAGATACACGTAAAGTATAATTGTGTGCATATGAATCAACCAACATGTAACATACAATTAAATCACAAGAGGAGTAAAAAGATGAGATTTTTATTAATGAAGAAAAACCTTGATAACCACAACTATTGAATAAAATTCTCTGGGTTCCACGGCTAGGAAAGATATATATTAAGAAAATTAACTTACAAATTGGATGGTATAGATGCGTTATCTTAACTAGCTTGCTCTCGTCTTGTAATCCCTATTAAGAAATTCTTTAGACTTGCCAACAGTAATGGAATCGGACACCTTTCGATCTTCTTATCAATCTTTGTTCTTGTATTGTCAAAATACCGTACACCACTGGAGCCTAGGTTTCACGCCATCCATGTCACTCATGAGAGTTTACATGCTAGAAAATGGAGTGGTTAATCAATTGGAAAGAAAAAGAAAACTCAAAAGTTTAGCATATAAAATAAATAAAGTTTTCTCTAGTTGACATAATTTTGAGGCTCAAATATGTGTGAGAGACTCAAGAGCGGCTCTCTAAAAAATAGAAAGAAAAATTATTTAGAGAGAAAAAGAAAAGCAGCTATATATAAAAGAGCCCACAAACTAGGTTAAAAGATATAGTCGTTGAAGACTGCATAGTGCACCACTCGAGTATATATAGAAGAGCCCGCAAACTAGGTGAAAAGATATAGCCGTTGGAGATTGCATGGGGCACCGCTCGAGCATAGCTCGAGCGATCTCTGGGCGCTGAGTCCTTTGGATTTAGCGCTCGAGCTACGTTGAGTGAGCCCAGAGGTGTTGGGTTCTCTGGATTTAGTACTCGAGCTCAGCTCGAGCAATCTTCATGTATTGGGTTCTCAAGATTTAACACTCAAGTATAGCTCGAGTGTGCCTTGAGTTTGGGCTTCTTTGGAACTTGTGCTTGAGCCCGTGTCTAGCGTTCTTGGAGCCCAAGTTCTCTAAAATTGGCATTTGAGCATAGGTCAAGTGTTCCTGAGCTCCGGCCTCACTAGAAATTAGGGCTCAAGTGTTGGTCGAGCGTGCCCCAAACTCTGGCTTCTTTAAAAGCATTGTTTGAGAATGGAAAATAAGGTGTGGATACCAAGAGATGCTGATGTTCAAGCATGGAAGTGCTAACAGATAACCTTCAAACATGGAGTCATACAGATCTTTCGACATAGGAAAATACACCCATTAACAACCAACAACGGTCATAGAATATGCCAATATATGCCTAACAATTTTCTTCTTTGGTAATTTTGTAATAAAAATCATAAAAAATGCAATAGAAGTATTGGTTTAGACACAATTGAGATAGAATCCGTGTACATTAAAACATATACCTATTTGATTGGAGACTCAATACAAAGAACTTACGAGGAATCAAAAGAGGCGGTGAAGCACAAATGAGTGGTTGCTATCCTATGCAATCATGGTTAGCACAAAAAATAGAAAACGAGCAAGAAATACAGTAGGAGTTGAGCATATAACGAGTAATCAGTTAAAGACAAATAATTAGTGTGGATAGCATAGCATATAAAGAAGTATAGTAAACAAATAAAGACAGACATATAAATAGTGTAGAATAATCAGACATAGAAGCTTCCCCTAACTCCCCCCTAAATATAAACTCCCCTTCAACTAAACACTCCCTCTTTTTGGTCATGAATGACCAAAGGAAGAGGGTTAGTTAGAGGGTGGAGAGTGATGCTGAGCAGACCAATCAGTAGAGAAATGAGCAAAATGATCCTCTTAAGTAGAGAGCCAATCATCGAGATGCTAAAAGCTGGCAAGCATGTCAGAATGAAACTTTGTGTGAGAGATAGCGCAACGTTGAAGGCTGGACTCCATCCACTCACGAGATGTAGACAAGCGGGCAAGCTATGTGAATGTGTCCAAGATCGTTGAGAGGAGAAGCAAATCTAGAAGCTTCGAGGGCTAGTGGAGGTCAAGAGAGAGAGAGAGGAGCTTGAAGACGAAGAGAGAGAGAGAAACGGAGAGGGTTTTTTTGGGTGTTATTATTTGATTCAAGGGCATGACAAATTTTAGGTCAAATTGAGCTCAGTGGTAAGTAAGATCACTTTTCTTAATCCAAATTTTTTAACCAAATTTAATAATTTTATTTAAATTAGATACTTGATCATTTTGATGTTTAATATGGTTGATGAGAGTCTCCATTTTTAGATTTTTCTAAAGGTGTTTGAAAAATTTGTTGTAGGGTAGTAAGGACGAATATGACTAATTTTTCCACATCTAGGGCAGGTTAAGACAAATTGGATAAATTTGAAAGTATTCTTGCCTTGCTTCTTAGTGTAATTCAAAGTTTTCTATTATTTGAGGTTTTAAAATTTTGTGTATTAGGACAAATCTTTAAAGACCCTCTTGATGTTTGTTCCCTGGGAATGGATGATGCACTACTTTGTATTGGAATCAAAAAGGTTTGGACAAAGACAATTTTTGGGTTATTAGTAGTGTCGAAGGAATTTTTCGAATAACCTAATCCCGATTTGTTTCTATTGGCTTTTCTTAGACCAAGCATACGGTCTAATTATTTGGACCCATTTGAAAACAGTTTCAAATCATTGTATGCAAATTTAAGACACGATCAAAAATTTTGATATTTTCAGTAAAGACACTATTCATTTTCTTAATTTCTTATTTTTTTGTATCTAACTCGGATTTAAGAGTGACTTTTGCCTATTCTAATTCTATCAATTTATACTTTAGGGACACGTTAGTGTTCTTAATCTTTAAAGACTCTTTAAATATTTTATCATACATATTCTGAAGGTCATAGAAATGGGTTTTTAACTTGTTCTTAGAGTCATCAGTTTGATCTAATGGTTCTCCGAAATTCTCTCTATGTTTATACACGGAGGTTATAAATTATCACATATATTTTTGCTTGGCATTCTTCAAAACATCTTTCATTCACATACTCTTCATCATCCCTTAAGGTAATATTAGCTCTTAAGGCTTGACCTTATTGGCGTATATAATTTAAACATTTGACTCTAATATACTTAAAACTTTGACACTCATGGCATTGCACTCATTAGGTGTTTTTTGATTTGGAGTCATTGATCTCGCGTCTATATTTCTTGTCACTTTTGGGGGATATTTTTACTTTTACATATTGTTGTTAGGTGAAATTTTATTTTTCTTAAATAACTTTTTAAAATTCTTTATAAATAAGGCAAAATCTTTGTCATTACATGACTTTTTATTGGAGTCACAATCTCTCTTTTCTCTAATAGATTTTAGAGTAATGAATTTATTTTTCCTTTATTGTGGAAGTGTGTGTTTGTAGGTTTAAAGAGATCTTACCAATTTTTCAATTTTTATTTTGTCGAGATCTTCACTCTCCTCAATTGTAGTGACTTTGGGTCTAAAGTGTTCAGAATCGATCTAAGGATTTTTTGGATGATTCTATTTTCTAGAATTCTTTCTCCTAAATTAAATATAGAGTTCACAATATCATTTAATTTTACATAAAATTCATTAAATGTTTCATCATATTTCATCCGGATTTCTTCAATCCTAGTAATAAGTATTTGTAATTTAGAATTTTTGACAAGTTTGGTTCCTTTATGAATGATTTTGAGAATATCCCATGCATTTTTTGTTATTTTACATATCAAGATGCGTTTGAATTTTTCGAGTAATATAGCCATAAAAATGGCATTGGCCCCTTACTATTCCAATTATAGATATTAAATTCTTCTTTTGACCATAAAGATAGAACTTTTGGTTCATCATTTGTTAAACTTTTGGGTGGTATCCACCCAATTTGAGTGCTACTCATCCATAGATTTTAAGAATGCTCTCATATGAACTTTTTAGTAGGCATAATTGCTCCCATTAAAAAAAAAAGAAAATAGAGAGTGATCTAGTCAAATATATTTAGATTAGGGTCACGGATCAAGATGAGTCTTTGATACCAATTAAAAAGAACTATATGTTCCAAATCACGAAAGTTTCGATCCCTTTTCAATAATTGCGAAAGTAAAGAGATATAAGTATACGATATATATAAAGTATAATAATGTGAAGATGAATCAATCAATATGTAACACACAATTAAATCATAAGAGCAATAAAAAGAAGATATTTTTTTGATGAAGAAAAACTTTGATAACCATTACTATTGAGTAAAATCCTTCGGCCTCCACAGCCAAGAAAGATATAAACTAAGAAAATTAATTTACAAATCGGGTGATTTAGACGTGCTATCTTAACTAATTTACTCTCATCTTATGGTCCCTACCAAGGAACTCATTGGACTTGCCTATGGCAATGAAACAAATACCTTTCGATCTTCTTGTCAATCTTTCTTTTTGTACGATCAAAATATCGTACACTATTGGAACTCAATTTTCACGCCACCCACGTCACTTATGAGGCTTTATAGGCTTGGAAATGGAGTGTTTAATCAATTAGAGAGAAAGAGAAAACTCAAAAGTTCAACATATAGAATAAATAAAGTTTTCTTTGGTGGATATAATTTTAAGGCTAAAAAATGTGCGAGAGAGTCAAGAGCAATCATCAGAAAATTAAATAGAAAAGTTCTTTAGAGAGAAAAAGAAAGGCAGCTATTTATAGAGGAGTTAGAAAACTAGGTTAAAAGATATAATCATTGGAGGTTGCGTGTTGCGTAGCTCGAGTGATCTCTGATTGCTAGGTCCTCTGGATTCAGTGCTCAAGTGCAACTTAAGCAAGCTTTGGGGTGTTGGGTTCTCTGGATTCAGTGGTCGAGCTTAGTTTGAGTGATCTCTAGGCCCTGGGTTCTCAGGATTCAGCCTTCGAGCGTAGTTCGAGCATGCCTTGAGTTTTGGTTTCTCTAGAATCTGTGCTTGAACTTAGGTTGAGCATGCCTGGAGTCGAACTTCTCTAAAATTAGTGCTTGAGCACAGGTCAAGCTTGTCTGGAGCTCTCGCTTCTCTAAAATCAGGGTTTTAGTGCTGGTCAAGCATTCCTCGAACTTTGGCTTCTCTGAAAGTAGGGCTTGAGTGTGGGAAACAAGGTGTGGATACAAAGAGATGCCGATCTTTGAGTATGGAAGTGCTAACAGATAACCTTCAAACATGGAGTGATGTAGATCTTCTGACACAGGGAAATACACTCACCGATAACCAACAATGGTCAAGGAATATGCCAATATATACCTAACATATCTCATATCATTAGTTCCATTAGCCCGACTATATTTTAGGCTCGCACCTTTTGATCATCTTATATCATTCGATCACATATTGACCCATTAGGATCTCGAACTCTCCTATCCCTGTACTCATATCAATCCACCAAGTTCTTGGACCACCATGATCTCACACGCATATTGACTCATCGAATCTCGATCTCCACGCACTTCTATACAAATATATTGATATTAAAAATATATAAATATCAGATATTAAATCAGACCAAAAGTAGGGGTCACAGATATTTATCTCGATTTTATATTGAGAAGATTTGTCAAAAAGATACTCTAAGGTACTTGAACGGGTCCCTCTCTCTCTCCTATCATGCATGCCTATAGTGCCTCTACATCCATCTCTCTCCTCCCTTCCTCTTGTCGGGTCTCTGCCTCTGTGTGGCCCTACCAATGCCTGTGCTGCCTCCTTGTTGCGTGCACCCCCTTTCTTTCCCTTCCTCTTCTCTTCTTCTCTCCATCTCTTCCTCTCTCCTCCTCCTATTCTTCTTCCTTCTCCCTCACCAAAGACGTAGCTCTCTTCTCCTAAATACCTTTTTTTCCACTATTTGGCCTATTTTCTCCAAAATCAGCACGTGCAAAAACTAAATCGGCATCAATAAAGAGAAGTGAGGGATTTGCTTGCCTCAATTTTCAAATATATCCTCCTCCGATGGCGGCGGCTTCTTTGTACGGTTTGCGATTTCTTTCCTCCACCCATACCATTGCATAAATTGGAAGGTAACTAGTTGAGAGAGTTTTGTTGGCTCCTATCTCTAGTGTCAATTCCTCTGGCCGATGGTCATTATAGCTCCTCGCGCCGCCTTGCCTCACCCTTCTCTTTCCTCTTCCTTGCCTCTACAACCTGCGGTTGCCCCCTTTATAATAGTAATAATAATAATAATAATAATAATAACATTATTATTATTATATTATTATTTTTATTTTTTTATAATCTAATATAGCTAAAATAAATTAAATAAAAACTTGAGATATTACAAAGAATGAATATAGTACTCAATAAAGTATATATAATTTTATATGTAAGAGATGATGTCATGATCAAATTCTGAAATACTGATAACATTAGTTCATAATAAAGCATAAAAAATTCATGTACTAATAATTAAACATACCTAAAAACTATACAAATGTAGAAATTATGCCAAAATCGTACAAGTCCATAAAATTGTATGACACACAAAAATTGGATAATATGTATAAAAATGAAGTATATAAAAATTGTATTAATTTATAAAAGTAAAGGATTGGTAATAATCTCATTAATAAGGGTTAAATATTAAAATTTGGGTTATAATTATTTTTACATAGTTAAAGACCATATATTACTATTCACAATCAATGGGTAGATTGATTATATATTCTTTCCTATAGTTGGGGTTAATTTTTATTCTTTGACCTGTAAATGTTAGGTTGAATATTCAATTTATAAGTAATACATTATAATATATTTAAATATATTTTATCAATTCTTTACAATATATTTTTATTTGGTCAAGATTAAAAACTTCATAAAAAATACAAATATAAACATATATTCTCATGATGGAGAAACTAGTTATTTTTATTAAACTCAAAGTAGAGTTTTTAACACTTTTGTTGTAAATATAGGACATTGTAGGAATAATGGTGTAAGACTTGTATACATGTAGGAATTTAAGTGTGAAATTAGTGATCTGTACAACCATTATGCTAAATTTCAAGAATTCAATATAATTTATATAATTTTATTATTTTATATAAATAAAAAATATACAGAAACATATATATAGAAATAGATGACATGTAGAAATATAGATATAAAATTTAGTAATATTCAAAAATATTTGTAAGAAATTTCAGTATTTGAACATGACTTTTATGAATTTAAAACATTGACATAATATATTTTATAAAATAGGAATAGAATGATATATATGTAAAATATAATCAATTTGAGTAAGAAAATAGTACTTGTATGAATATTTTAACAAAAAAATACTCAAAAATTTTAGAAAAGATTAGCAATAAAATAAAAAAGAGTTTAGATGCATTTACCTTTATTTGGTTTTTTAAAAGTCTAGGTTGATTTCATCTTAATTTCACCTTCTTCTTCTTTATCTCTCTTATTGTCTCTCCTTTTCTTTATTCTTTCCACTTTCTTCTCTTAAAACTTTGACAAAAATGAGTTAAAATTGAGCAAAAGATATGTTTATAGAAAATTAGTGTATATGTGCCGATTAGGTGTGGTTTAGGCGTAGAGGCTAATTCTATCTTGTGAATAAGAGCTTAACAGGTATGCATTAGACAACAACATTTTGGTTCAAATATGCACAATCATACTCATACATTGATCAAGTATATGTTAGGAGCTACTTGACCTAATTTAATTCAAATTAATACTTAATTTTTGGTCAAAATTTAAAATTAACCTCAAAAATTCATTAAATAATTTAAATTAAGGATTATTAGAAATTTTTTTATGATTCAAACCCTAAAATTTTTCTCTTATAAAAATTTCATTTTCAAAATTTTACATACTTCAATAAAAATATCAATATGGATACTTCTCCTAAAATTTATCTTTCATCTTCCATTTGACCTCTTAAAATGAGTGGTTTCTTTATTAAACCTTGACCAATAGAATAACCTTAGTATCAAGAACTTGATGTTATCTCTCTAAAATTTAAACTCATTATTTGCTATATGTTAAATCCTCATTAGTACTCAATGGTTCATATTTATTGATGTGTAAAGTGTTGTAGCTGTATTTATAGAGGATTGAGATATGAGAGACATTATAGACATCACCTAGGCTTGGAGGTAAAGCTAATTAATAGATTACTTCTGTAATCCTCTATAAGATTTTGAATAGCCCAATAAATCTTAATTTTAATTTTTCTTTTAATCCAAATTGAGTGACCCTCTTAGATGAAAATATCTTTAAAAATATATGATCTCCAATATCAAAACTCAACTTGAATTTCTACAATTTGTATAATTCTTCTACTAACTTTGAGTAACTTTAAACCAATCTTAGATCAAATGAATCATGCATTTTGAATCACTTCTGGTCTTAAAAGTTTTCTATTTTTAATTTCCTCTTAATGAATTTAGGAATGATTTTTTCTTCCATACAAAGTTTTATAAGGGGCCATATTGTATTTGTATGATAACTATTATTGTAGACAAATTTAGTGACAAGTAGTCATATCAGTTTTCTTTCATTTCTAAAATTGAAGTTGTCAAAACATCCTTAAGAATTTGGATTGTTTATTCTGACTATTTATCTATTTATTTAGGGACAATAAATTATAATAAACTTTAAATTTGTGCCTAGCTTTCATTGTAGATTCTCCTAAAATTTTGATATAAATCTTTGATCTCAATCTAATATGATTGAAGTTGGGACCAATGAAGTCTAAGTACCTCATTTATGTCTAACCTTGCCAATCAATCCTGTGAAAAGTCATTCTCATGGCAATGAAGTGGTTGACTTGGTTAGCCAATCAATGATCACCTATACTTCATCGTGATTTCTCAACATTCTCGACAAAAATTCTTTATTAATTCCGTATCAGTTGGAGAATAAAACCTCCAGTTTGTTGATCTGTGGGCATATGGGTTTATTCCAGAAATTGCTTTGAAACTAGCACCTGTCACTGGCCGGAGAGTCATGTGCTTAAAGTAGTTAGAGATTAAAATAAAGAGCTAATTTCATCTCGACCTTGATGTGACAAGTCTTACATTGTATTTGCCTAATGAGGCATTCTACATAGGTCGCTATGTTAAATTATATTTATTCAGAGGGTTTCAAAACATTGATCAAAGTATGCCCTGAACCACCCATCTCTCTTCCTACATACAATATAGGACTGCTTTTTTAAGTTTAAACCTTCTCTTCCTTCGGTCTAATCCCCGAATTCCGTACCTTTCATTTACTTGAAAGGAAATACCAATGAGATCTTGTGAGAGCTTTAACTTAGTAAGCTCATTAGTTATGGCTTAGTTAGTGCCAAATTTAGTGTTAGAGGTGGAAGTGATTGAAGATCGCGCTTCAAGTAGTTGATCTGTAGCACCTGAACACCTAAACTTACTTGGGTGAGTGGTGGGATGATAAATGGACTGGGTGGGTTGACCCTTTCCAAAGTTTCCTATGAATAAAACATTTCTTTAAAGAGCCATTTCGGTAAGTTTTAAATCTAGTCATTATAGGAAAGGAATAGTGGACCCCGAAGACCCCGATCGTGGAAAGCAACTTTGTCAAGACTCGGGACCACAATATACGCAGGTCAAAAATAAAAATCCAAATCTAATATTTTTATCAACCATAATAACCCAACCCAGGTGTGACAATCATACACATGCATGACCCAATATAAATAAAATCCGTACAAGATCTCATCGGATATGAATCCGGATAAATAATACACGACCTGCTGACCATAATCGCAAGGGAGGTATCCAAATTACAACAACTCATCCACATAATACAATAACTCCAATATTTTACATGCAATGATCAAGACAATCATCGGGCCATAAATAATACCCATAACATATCCTCGAGACTAGAAATATACCAAATGTAACATCTCCACTCGTCAAAAGGAATATCCGAGCCCGATTACGTCCGAGCTCCTGCAAGCGTATCCATGCCACTAATCTGAAGGGATAAAACATGAAAATGTGAGCCTAGAGCTCAGCAAGTATTAACAATTGTATAAAACGGTACATATAAATCAGAAGCAAGGATATCGCAAAGCAATCACGTAAAACAAAATACTATGTCCGTGAAATTCCTGAAAACCGAGGAGATGTCTCGTACTAAATCGTCGTCCGTATTAACTCGTCCCTCCGGGACAAAATCATATAAATCATGATCTGATAAAATCTCGTAGACGATATCATATCATATGATCCGAGGTCACATTACAGAATCGCGACGGTCACCACATCCGCGTGGGACACATACCGTCGTCCGGATCTAAAACTCATAATGCAGAAATCAAGAGAAGACCTCCGGAACTAAAACATAAATCAAAACACGTTCCGGATTTTATCACATCAGTACGTACGAGACATTCCTATCGCCCATCCGTGGGCCAAACCACGTATCTCAAATCACAGTACACTCAAATACATGCAGAAATATAAAGCATGCGCGAAATCGGAGAACCAAAGATCAATGATACCAACTTGAGGAAGGGTTACCCTCGTCCGTAACCACGGCTATATATCGGCTACGAATTAGGCCAGTAGCTCAAGGCCATCCATATACTCTGTCTCCTATAGATTAGGAACTTGCTCACTATGTTTTACCACCCGCGGCTTTGGGTGCAACCTCAAGTTTTTGTTATATATTAGGACGTCCGAATATATTAGTTTTCTGTCAATTCCTTACGATGGTTCTCAATTAAATACACAGTGAGGCAGGTCAACTACAAATATCTTCCTTCCGGCGGAAGTAGCCTCAATCTTCCTTCCGGTGAAGTAGCCTATCATATACGTCCCCGTCGGGAGCGGCGCCACAAATAGCCAATGCCTCGGATCACAAATCGACCTCTAGGGTCTCGGACCACCATGGTCCGGTAGTGATCCTACCCCGCGCAACATGCATGGTTAGTGTAAGGCCTGGTTCATGGTTCCACAATATACGGATACACAAACATACATATACATTGTCCAGGTGTCCGAAAACCCTCCAAATCATAAATACCAGGACAAAACTACCTCACAACCGATAAAATATACATGCATGTACACAATTAATAAATTGAGGGTATTTAAAAATACATGCATGTTAGTAAAATTTTCCACAGTAGTCAAAACACATCAGAAATTAAATCAGACCAAGAATAGGGCTAGAGGATACTTGCCTTAACATTATACTCTACAGATCTGAAGAAAGGAGGTCCCGAAGTACTCAAATCTAGCATTTCTCTCTCCTGCCACTGCGTGCCTCTCTCTCTCCTCCGCACGCCCTTCCTCTCTCCTCTCTGCGCACGGTTCCAGCCGCCTCGCTACCGGAGCCTGCCGCCTCGAACGGCCGTCGCCGGCCTTCCCGGCAACCCCCGTCGCCGCCGTAGCCCCCCGACGAGCTCTCCCCCTTAGCCATCGCGCACGTCTCCTCTCTCCTCCATTCTTCTCCGCGTTCAATTTCTCCCGGTCACTGCAGCACACGCCGACGCCACTCCTCTGCCGCCGATCCACCACCACACAGCCTCACGTGGCCGTCATCGACCTCCTCGGCACCACCAGTGGGCGCCCTTGCCGTTCTGTGCGGCCACCTCTCTCCTCACGCAACTTCTCGCCGTCGATCTCCTCGTCCAACCCACACCGCGCCCACAATTGCCTCAGCCCACGCCGCCGCAACCTACACCGCATCACCGCTGACCACCGTCGCCATCGATTTCCTACGCCGCCGCCGCCGATTCTTCTCTTCTCCTCCATCTTCTTCGCGCGGCAACCCTAAATCCCCTTTCTCCCTCTTCTCCCTCTCCCCGACTCCTTTCTGCTTTTTGTTTTTGTTTTTTTTTCTTTTTACTATTATTATTATTATTATTATTACCTTTAATTTTAAAGCCAAATCGGATTCCGAATAACAGTACAGGCGCACCTCGGGCGCCACCCCAAAATCCCGATCATTCCTTAAAATTTTAGAAGATTTTAAATTATTTTTACCACGTCCGAGATATCCAAAATCACAATTAACATTAAAATAATCCAATCGGGATCCGATATATTACAAACTTTTTCTAAATTAAACGAAAAAAGGAGCTTATTTTATAGCAGCTCTATTAGGGAAGCTTCCCTTGGGATTAACCATTAAGGTGGAGTGATTTATCGTAATATCAGAATAGAATCTTGATGACGGGATCTTACTTACCTAATAGTTTTATAATACTCTTTTGCTTTGGCATTGCCATACATGGAAAATCACTCTATTATTAAAAAATATCAGAAAAATAAAATTCAATTGTACTAGGCTAATTATCGTAGATTAGGAATATTGTTGTACTTCTAGCATTTCTTTGAATTCAAACTATCAGAATTACAAGCCACATGAAACTGCTAAGATCTAATAGAGAAAGTAAGAGTGAAGAGGAAAGATAGAAGAAAAGACTTGAGTGAGAAAGAAATTTTAAAAAAAATAAAAATATAAAGAAATAAGATATGTCTAAATTATTCTTTAGACTATCGTATAGAGCATCCTATCTGTAAGATAGAGAGAAAAGACCATAAAGATCAATCAATTTGCGAGATTTTGGGCCGATGTAATAAAAACTATTTACTTATGTCATAATATTAAAGAAAAGTTGGAAATCAACTTCTATAATAGAGTTGATCCATAAGGTATTGAGTAGCAGTGTAGACTACCTTTGGTAAGTCTTTTCTTTCTTATGAAAAAAAGCCTTTTTCAAAGATTCTATAGAAGTTTTAATATGAAATTGAGATAATCTCCTTGCATAAAATACTAAAGATAGAAGAAAATACCTATACTTTTTGATTCTACAGGTGAGAGAAAAAACAAAAACTGATTATTAATCAAAATTACAATTTGAAACTCTTGCGATTAGCCTCTTGTAATTAACCAAAAAAAAAAGATAGATCTATAAGAAATCTCATTCAATTCGATATGGTATATAAAAATAAGAAACCAAATGAATTAGCTGCCGAGCCGTATAAGGTACGAAACTTTCAAATATGATTCGAAGGGAAGGAATTGCCCCACCTATTTTGACCAGGGAGATTTTGAAATTACATAGGCTTGGTTTGATCAAGCCACTAAGTATTGGAAACAAGCTATAGTGTTTACTCTTGGTAATTAATTATGTTGAAACGCATAATTGGTTGAAGACTACAAGATGTTTTGTGTGACGGAACGGATTTTTTTTCCTCAAAAGTTTCCGTCAAGACAAAAACAGGGCTAACTTATAAGGTAAGATTTCTGTAGAAATTTCGACAGAGTCACTCTTGTAACTGAATAAAATTTTAAAATACACATTGTATGATCAACTATCACAAGCACACTACTATCAATTATCTATAATTCTTCCTACAGTATTCACACACAGGATTACATGTGCCATCTATGGCATAAATTTATAAAAATATTAGCTACACTAACAGTTCAATAATGAGATGTCATCTAGGACTTGTACATTATATCCAAAAGTTTAAAGTGGAAGCTAAACTATTAACATGCAGAAGTATAGTTTTCTTTTACCATCGCATACATCATATATATTTTATAAAAACCCACATGTGCATGAAACTCCATAGATACGAGATCAGTATATAAAATTACATGATCAAACAAGTCTTTACGTCAACAGGCTCTCCCAAAAGGGCTCCAAAATACTTTAGGTCCTCAAAAGTCTTCAGGAATTTCCTTCAGTCACTCTTTCTCGTTGGGGACTAACTCTACTGTTTCATCTGGATGGAAAAAATAATAATAAAATAGTGAGTCGAGGCCTAACAAGATACATGCATATGAATGATAAAACAATGATACAAAACGGTCATATAAGCGTAAGAAAACAGAACGGTTAAACGTAATCGGTAATCAGAACGGTAATCAAATCGATACATCAGAAACTGTAACGATACATCATATGCATAAAAGTGTATATTGTAAACTATAAACAATACACTGTAAATTATAAACGATACACTGTAAACTATAAACTGTACACTGTAAATTGTAAACTGTACACTGTAAACTATAACACAGCATAATGGTAACAGACCTTACCAGTATACCCTACTAGTTGAGGAGGTGAATAATCGAGGATAGATTGTGTTCAATCCACACAATCCAATACCTATCACTGTGACATGTATATCCCATCCCGAGGGATCTCTGTACTGTATACCACCCGAAGGTAAGCCTGTAACTGTGGTTTCTTCTGACTTTAATGCCCCGAGAAATGGGCGGACCATAAATCCTAAGGCATGTCGGAGAACCTATTCGGATTGTAGTCAATCCTGAGTCTTAAATAACAGTAACGAAAATAATCTCTTTATTGAAAACCTTCTTTCATAATCATGGTTTCACAATTTACTTTCAATCAACTTCAGAACGTACGGTAGCGGTCTAAAAACTCATTCAATTTTACTTTAATGGTGCATAGAAATTTTCATCGGCATAAGTCCGTGCATATTTTCAGAAATAAATTATATAGGGAGCTTCAGTTCAATGTCAATTAACTTTTATATAACAGGAGCTACGGTTAAAAATCATTAAAACCCCTTCATTTTCGTACCTAGAGCTTCACCAAAATTTTCGAACTCAAATCGATCTCTAAACATGTGCTTATTCATGAAATTAATTCCATAAATCCATACACATAGATTAAAACATATAATTTAACCAAAAATTCTCAATATTTTCGAGCTAGGGTTTCACACATACTTTCGAAACCAAAATCGAACACTATTTACATGCATGTACATGAATTTAAGCCAAAACTTGCAATAAATATGGGTAAATACAAAATCTAACCAAACAATTGAAGAAAACATGCTTCATTTACTTTAAACATGTATCAACATCATTTTAGAACATCTTTATCAACTTTAAAGCGAGAGGAAACGGTAAAAACGAAAAACAACGTCCGAAGTATACTTGTCTTGTCCCGATCTACCGTTATTTTTACCGGGAGTGGATTGGAACAAGTGATTTTTCTTTCTCCTCTTCTCTTCTTCCTCTTCTTCCTCTCCTTCATGCATGATTTGCTCTCTCTCTCTCTCCCTTTTCCTTTTTCCCCTTCATTTTATAACAAAAACGAAGTCGGCACGTAAGCAAAAGTCGGGGTCGCGCTCGAGAGGCTACATTCTGCCAAATGCACTCAAGCGCCCAACGGGCGCGCGACGAGCAGGGTAGCTACTGGATTATGCGCTCGATGCAGCGCCTCAAGCGCACAGCAGGCGCTACACGGCTGCTTGTTGAACCCGGATATTTTTTTAACTTTTTACTTTCAACCATCATTTTTCACTACATATTTGGCCTCTTAATGATACTCATCATTCTAATTACTTTCAATTTTCACGTTTTTTTTCGGTTTTGAAGCCTCACATTTTGAATAAAAGAACATATATTATTTATAATAATTAATATAATGAATGTTCATCTCATCAATATTCTTGGGAACCATTGGAAAGAACCAATTAAAAAGTTTTATTATGTTTCTTCTAAGTTCGTTCAATTTTGTCTGGTATTTCTGTAAGGTATCAACTTTAAAAATATGGTAATTAGGAGTAATTAAGTTAATATAAATAAATTGATGTCAAGGGACATAGGAGAAATTAAATTAAAAAGCTCAAAGTTCTGGAATTGACAAAATTGAGAATCGGCGTTGAAATCCTTGAAAAGTTGATCTATAAATGAAATTTGGGTTTTAAATTATAATAATTGATACATATTAAGCTAATATAATCAAAATTAGGGTCCAAAGATGTGAAAAGTTGGATTAGAAGGGTTGAAACGGGTCCTAGATAGCGCGTTCATGAAACAAGCTTGCTGCAGACTTGACGTAGGCCTAACCTGTGCCCGATGCATAACCCGGGTGCAAAAAATAGAATGCTGAGCTCGAGGCACACTCTAGCGCGCCCAGGGCGTGGGCCGACAGAATCGAATGCCCAAAGGGTGCTCGATGAGTGTTCAAGCGCAGTCCTTCGGGTGTTCGGGCGCTCGACTAACGCTGCTAGTCTAGCACCGCTTGAGTGCTAATCTGCGTAGAAAAACGCATTTGAGTTTATTACCATTATTCCACGCGGTTTCCAGAGAGAGAAGAAAGAGAGAGCGTGCCAAGGATAAGAGAGAGGAAGTGGATATCAAGACCTTCGAGTCCGAATCCGACTTAGAGTTATTTGGAGAAGTGATAGATCGGGTCGAGGTAAGTGTACTCATACCCTTTTCTTTCATTCTTTGCACATTTTGTTCCATTTTCTTCAATATCTTTGTTTCGATACTCGATTAGGTTTATATTTTGTATTACTCATGACTTGAGTATACATATATATAGATTTCATGTATGATTTCTTAGTTTTGATCGGTTTTTCACACGTAAAGCCCTAACTCGCGCCCGGATGCTTTTACTCATTTATTTTTAGGGTTTTTGCATAGATTGACCTTAAAATATGATTACCCATGCCTTGAATATGTTAATTTATCAAATGGGTATCCGATTTAATAGTTTTGGGTGGGATTATACTTGTTGAAAACTCTAACCCATGCCCCCTTTGGTTTTACCTGAATTAATTATAATTTATACATAATTTGACTTTACAAATTCATAACCCTAACTTTATGGATGTGGGTACTCCGTATATTTGGTATGTACATATATATTTTATATATGTTAATTTTATATATTCTGAAATATTATTGAACGTAAATAGTGATATTTAACCACATGTACGTTAAATATATTAACTTGTATATCCTCTGAAAATTATGTTGCATGCATCTATGAAGGGAATTGTTATTCGAAAGCTTCAAAGTTACATTTGGCTCACGGTGATAAGAATTTCTATTTTGCTCATATTTTATGATATTCATATACATAATTTAAGTCATGTGAAAATTTAAACCCATAAGAAATATAAAACTTATGTAAGTATACAAAGTGAATGCCATAATTTGATATGCTTATGATTCATTCTCTCAGTGTGAAAATTTTATGAAAGAAGTTTGATTGACTTTCCCTTAAAGAATAAAAAATTATGAAACTTGGACCATGAATTTATATTTCAAAAGATAATATTCCCAAACATGCCATGAATATTACAGTAAAAACTTAAGGGTTATCCTGGTCATATTTTATAACGGGTGATATTTCTTGACATGTCTTGATATATTATAGTGGAAGATCATTATCTGTTAAGGGTTGTGTGCAGCTAAGCCCCGTCTACAGGGATTATATGCAAATGGCCCACCTCTGAGTCTTGAGTAGGAGGAAATGACTTTTAATTGTGTAGAAGTAAATACAATCCAAATTACGATCGACATTTTCTTTAATCAATAAGGTCTATTGACCCTAATCCACAAAGATAATGAATTTTTTGCATGTTTTAGAACCTAAAGTACAAACAAGTAAAATGATATATATAAATTGATTTCGAAAAGTACATTTGATCGTATCTCATATTTATATACATCACTACATATTACTTCTATTTCCTTCCCTATTTTTTTAATACATTGCATATTATTCTTGATTATATTACACTTATTGAACATTTGACTCACCATTACTCTTTCCTTCCCTATTTTATTTGAATATATTACATATTATTTTTTATTATATTGCGCTTGCTGAGCGTTTAGCTCACATTTACCTTTTTTTTTACCTCCAAATAAGTACGAGTTTATACCCGATAGGGCGGGGTAGAGGATTAGAAGTTAGTTAGGTTTGAAGACTTAGAGGATGATCTTATGAACTTAGCCTTATAGATTTATATCTTATGGAGTCTTTTGTATTATTTTTGATGTCATGTATATTGATGATGATAATAATGATGATGATGTTGTATATAGTGTATAGTTTTCGTTATATTTGATGGATGTATATACTTTCACGGGTTGTTATGATTAATTTGGATACCTAGTGGCATTTTGTCTGAAACAACGTCACCCGAATTTATGACATTAGTACCACGTGTTTATTGTGACTTTAGATCCTGTGTTAAGATGTGTTGTGGTTGTATATTTGTTGTACAAAGATAATGTACATATTTTATATCAATCTGATAGTCGTTTTTCTGTTGAAACTCTACTAGATTTCAGTTAGAAAAATATGGTTCATCACAATTTGATAGCGATAAAGAATACATAGATAGAGTATAGAATATCTTTCTTTCTTTTCTGCTATTAGCTAAATACTATTTAATAATTTTTAAATCTATAATATAAATAGAATTTTCATTTATAAATAGATAATCTATTTAATAATAAAATATAGAAAATATATGTATATTTAAAAAAAGAGACCTTCGAATGACTAAATATAGATAGCGGGATGTTTCTTAGTAATGACTAATGACTGCTCGCGCGATTTTGATTTGGAATAGAGTAATAGTAATGAAAATCTTTTATGTAAAATATAAAATAGCTCCGTTTAAGACTTTTTAATTGAGATAGGAATACGCTAGGTTACCAAAAAAAACCTTTTACGTCAATTGATTTGAAGCCCAAAAAAGATTTTATTATACTCAAAAAGTCCATTTAGCATCTCAGGGCTACATCATAATCAATCTGAACACTTGCTCTGGATCGACTTCTAGATCATAATTGTTCGAGTGAATAATTAAAAAATTAAGAGATGGGAGATAGAAGAGAAAAAACTAATTTGAAATATCTCCCATAGGCTCATCAATTACTTGACTGCTACTATGTCTATTTGTATGTCTTGTCCAGAAAGAGGAGGACTCAATGATTAGTTGTTTGCCAAAATTAGAAGTCAAAATTTTGGTAGATAGGGATCCCATAAAAATATCTTTCGAGGAATGGGTTAGACTTTGTCATTTTTCAAGAATAATAACTAAGAGCCCTAAAACTACCACTTAGATCTAAAACCTATATGCTAATGCTCACAATTTCGATAGCCATATCGGTGATTTGTAGGAGATATCTCAAAAAAGATTTAGTGCCAAATTCGGTCAACTCTCTATCTTTTTTTGGTAGAGTGGTATGTATTTTCACAGTACTCGCTTTTCAAATTACGAAGTATAGCTAAGCAACCCTACTCACGTTGGACCTAGTGTCCAAGTGGTTTGGCCAATAGTGGGCCAAGAAATATTAAATGGTGATGTAGACGGAGGTTTTCGAGGAATACAAATAACTTTTGGTTTTTTTCAGATTTGACAAGTATTTGAAATAACTAGTAAATTACAATTCTATTGTAATGCAATTAGTGCATTGGCCTTTGCAGCATTAATACTTTTTGCTAGTTGGTTCTATTATCACAAAGTTGTTTCAAAATTGGTTTGATTTTAAAATGTAGAATCCATATTGAATCACCATTCAATAGGGTTACTAAGACTTGGGTCTCTTTCTTGCCCGAAAGGGGCATGAGGAGGAAATGCTGTGTAAGAGAAATGGTCGATGAACTTACTTAGGGACTGCATTCATCCGAGGATGAGTTGCTCATCTCTGTCATATTTCTCATTTTGTTCCAATCCCCTACTAGAAAAAAAATTCTATTTAAGTGATAGCGGTTTGGTTGGCACTGGTTTAGTATATAGACTACTCTTAAAAAATGTATTGAGTCAGGGTGTTATCATTCTTTGAAGGACTAATCTCCTTCCTTTAATTTTTTGATTGATCAAGATAGCTTGCAATTTATTGTTCTGAGGGATGAGATATTGTATTTAACTCAAAATAATTATAAGATTTTGTATAATTGTGATATTCCTACAAACATGCGGCCTTCCTTTTAGATTGACTCCATCTTCCCACCACACTGTAACAAGGCAAAATCTTTGATAGGTGTTGGTGCCTTAGGTAGCTGAGTTTGTGTTGGAGGTCAAGTCTAGAGACCTATGAGTATGATTAGCTGCTTTGATGTTAGGATTTCTATTGCATCAAAGAAAGAGCGATCCAAGTAAGTGGAACAAAACATACCTCATGATATAGGGTAGGAATGGTCCATAATCATCAACAAAGAAAATGGGTTAAGGCTTACATTAAAGTAAACCCTACTCCGAAACTAGTTTAATGCCTGAATGAGATTGACAAATTGTTGTCCTACTACCTCTACTCCTATTATAGTGAATAGTTGGTCAAGTTAGACTGGCTTATTCCTTTTGTTTAGAAACTTTATTGTATTCCGGGGTTTACTGCCCTACTGATCATGCACTGCCCTGCTTTCTTTGCTTTGCTTATTCCAATACTGGGATTGCCCTATCCATTTTCTTTAGAATAAATTTGATTAGGCCAGCTTCCGGAGCTTTCAAAGTGACGGGATTCGGTATTCCAGTGAAACGATTCACTGATGCCCTACCTAAAACTAGTTCTCATTTGCGGGCAGTGTCTCTTTCCTCCCATGTGGGTCCCCTTCCCTGGCTAGGTATGGTGTCTGTCAAGACTCTCCCTCTTTCCCATATTATGTATTTAAGAAATGAGAAAGACTTTTAGTGAATCTTGGGCATAGCACTAACAGATGCATAGTT